>VWZL01004319.1:0-215114 GCA_013396915.1 Stercorarius parasiticus | reverse complement strand
AACTGTCAGGGAGAGCCTCCTGCGGAGTCATGGGGTTCAGAGAGGACCCTCTTGCTTTCCAAACTCCTTCTCAGAGAGGAGTCCAGGGGCGGCTGGATCCAATGCTCGTCCCAGACTTGCTCAAGGGTTTCTGTCTGCAGGATGATACCTGCGCAATCAATCATTTCCGTGACTTAGCTACGATTTCGAAGTTTAGCATGCTATTAGTCACTTATGAGGAGTGACTCCACATCATAGTGTATATTTAGGGATCGCTTACCCGCTATACTTAGGGATTGTTCATCCACAGATCTAGAACTGTGTGCTGGAATTTCCTTAGGACATTTTTTCTAAGCAATAATTAATGTACATAGCTACTGATTTCTTTCCCCTGTTTAATGTTTCACACACTTTTTAATACTGCTACAAGTTCCTGCAGGTGCTGTATTTCATTACCCATTTGCAAGCTTGGATACATTGAACGGCACTGAGTACAGGGATCTTCTGGCTTTGCTTTCTGACTGCTGTAAAAGGAGGAGCTATTTCGGGGAGAGGAAGGATGAGTGTCATTCTCCTCCACAAGTCAGGACAATACTGGAGGTAATTCAGTTTGATATATGAAACTACCTCAAATTCCAGCATTAGCAAACGTTGGGCAGCACACTTGCCTGCAGGATGACGATACTGAGTGGACCTAGTGTATTGTGGTGAAGAAACTTGTGTCGGTGCTTCTAAAAGAGCTCAGCCCCTGAAGCACTGGTCTGGTCTCTTCTCACAGAAGTTATGGTCTCAGTGCCTTGTGTTCCTCTTCTGGCCAGAGAAAAAAAGCAAAGTAAAGGTAGGAGGGAGGCACTGGAGTGAAAATTCTGAAAGGAATGAAAACCCAAAGGTTCCCATCATTGGAATTTTCTAAATTTTTTTCCTCAGATAGCCTCAATCAGTTGGATTTGCTGTAGTGAAAGTGTCTCATATTAATTGATACATGTCTGTTTGCTCTCCATTTGCATAGTCTCAGACCTAGAAAGAGCTTTGCTCAGACATGAGCAAAGGTGCCATAGTCAGCTATTGCTCAGACACTCCTAGCAGCCAAGGACTGAAACTCCAGAGGAATTGCCTGTAAAAAGGCATATAATGAATAAAAAAAAAAGGAAAATACTCACAAATGCAAATAAATTACTTTTTTCAAGCTGAGATGTGGCCTGGTTTTGGTTGGGAAGGAGTTAATCTTCTTTCTAGCGATTGCAGTGAAAGGAATATCAATAATGCATATTGCTTTAGATGTTGCTAGGTGGTGTTTATACTATTCAAGGACTTTTTTCATCTTCCCTTAGAAGCTGAGAAGGAGCATAGACAGACAGAATCGCCAATGGAATATTCCATTCCACAGGTGTCATGCTCCATATGTAAATAGGGGTTGGCCAGGGAGTGTGTGTGGGAATCAGCAATCACTGCTCATGAAGGTACCAATTCACCAGGTGGCGAGAGTGACTTGTGTCATTATTATTGTCAGTTTCCTTTTCTGTTATTGTTCTATTAAACTGTCTTGAGTTGTTTTTTTCTCCCTCTTCTTCCTGTCCTTGTGTGGGGAAGGGGGAGAATTGCATGAGCGGCTGTGTGCTCCTAGCTCCCACCTGGGGTTGGACCACCACAAGATGTGATGCGAGGCCATACCCTCATGTGGTGTCTCATCCAGGTGCCATGTGTACAGATCAACCAACTGCTTGGGAGCCTGTCTGTCCAAGCGGGCAGAAAGGTCATGTATACTGCAGGGCATCAAAATCCCTCCGGTTATTTTTATTTATTTCACTACCCAGTAATCACTCTGTATTAAATCCCGTGTTCTGCCTCTTTGCTATCAGATAGAGAAGGGAATGAATTGAGCTTTACATATGACTGTAAATACCTGTGATCAAAAGGAATACCACTTTACTCTCTAAAGTAGTCTTATCATGTGTGTGTCTTGTCAGTCAGCATTATGGTATGCTTATGTTCTTACACTGACACCTTAAGAGAGCGTATGTAAATCTCCTTGTATGGCTGGCCCAGAAAATTGTGGAAGTAATCTTTTATTTCTGTGTAATACAGCTGCCACTGCTGTTTCCAATACTCCATTTCTGTTTCATAGCTTAATGGTATTCTCATGAGTCTTTGGCTGACCAAAAAGGACAAGACAAATAACTGGAAAATTAAAAACATATGCAGTCCTGCATCTTGGTATGTGGTCTGACACCACGATAGCATCTTCAGTCCTACACAGTTAATACAGCCAACGTTATAGTTGGCAAAACTTCAGGAACAAAGTACAGACAATAAAGGATCTTTATTCTCATTTAACTCACAAATGTAAGAGAAAATTCACCTTCTCTGTCATCTTATCAATTAAAAAGGAGCATAGCCTGGTGTGCATGTGTGAGAAAGAATGAGAGAAGATGTGAGACAGACAAAAAGTGCAAAGGGGTGTTTTGGAAAGTAAGCTTTTTATGGAAAAAAAAAAAAACCCTGAAATCAAACTGTTTCAGCCTGGAAATTCAGCTACCAGGCCCCATGGGGGCTGTAGTCCAAGTTCCTGTGTGCCCATTTGCCTATAGCTCATTTTTTCAGTGAGCTTCTGCCACCCATGAGCAGTCACAGCCTCCAGTTTAACAACTGGCTACATCGTGTGCGTTTAACTTGTGTTTTTGGACTTAGGCGGCAAGTACAAGTTGGAATAATTCAACTTTCAGATGAAATTTCTCAGTTTACTTACTGAGTTCCATGGGGTTTTTTTAATGCATAAATTTTACCCCCAAAATTGTGTTGACTGCTAAGCATACAAAAGGGGAGAGGAGGCCCCTACTTGTTTATAAGCCAAATATCCTCATTTCTCCTTTCCCATTACTTCACAAATGAGATGTTTTTAAGCAGTTTTGCTTCTCATGGTATTAAAACTAAAGAGAAAGCTATTTCAGCTATTTCTAGGCATTTTTAGAAGGGCCTTCAAAACCAATCAGTGGTAGCAATTGAGAGGCAGAGAACAGATGGTATGTGATTCCAGATTCTGCCACTTTCCTATAAATGTATTAATTTACTGTTGAAACAAAGTAGGTTTTTTATGTCATTCATAAAAGGAGAAGATGACATGAAAGATTTGATCAGTGATGATAATGTGGTTTCTTTGGTAAATGCTGCTTTCCACAACTTTCACATTGTTACATTCACCAGATCTGCAATATAGTTAACTACAAATTCTTTTCTATGGTAATCAAGCTGCTACCTTAGTAACACTGTATATAAAGTCAAAATATTAATCAGTAAGCCTTTCTTTATTTCAATATGTTCTCCTTCAGAAGTAATCCAACTGGAGCCTTTTCAACCGCGTTGTAATTTATGAGCCAGCTGGAGCACAATACATTTTTAATAAAAATTAGGTACAAGCAGATACAGCGGATTAATAGTTGTATTATAATTTTATAGTTTTTAATATACACTGCCATAGAAAAGACAATCAAATATGGGGTCCATCTCAAGGATATAAAATGCAGTATTTATTTTTAATGGAAAGAGAATTTCATGAATTACTGAGCCATGAAGAGCTGATGAACGTACTCACTAGGCAAAACAAAGGACAACCAGAAAGAACAGGCATTCAAAACAACAGAGCACTACTGTTTATTTGGGGTGTGGACACCTCTGCTTTGGAATCTCAGCTCTACCAGTTTGCACAGGTTTACATACAGTTTCAGAAATAACCTCCTTTTCTCAGCAGCCTATACAGGCTGGGACTTTTATTTTTTTCATGTGTTCCTAACACACACTAATTAACAATTTATTACACAGGGGAAAATAGGAGTAAAAGCAGTGTTCGTAAATTGATTAAACCATTAGAAGAATTATATCTTTCTCAGATCTACTTTAAACTATATTGATAGGACGGAGTAGTGGAAGTGAAGCGGCTATAAATTTTTGCAGTCCCTGCAAACTTTTAAAATATGAATTTCAGGCGTTAATGTATTATTGTACATCTCTTTCCACAAACAACTACGAAACAAGAAGTTAGTCAGTGTTCCTACTGTGATAAGCATTTTCCTTTACTTCTAAAAATCCTAGAAGGTTTTGCTCTGATATTCTTGAAAGCACCTTTAAATCCTTCTAGACTTATGAGTGAGTGTCTTCTTGATCCAAAAACCTTCCAGGTGAATGATGAACTCACTGAAGAATTACTTATTGTTCAGCATTTAATCTGAAAAATGATCTGGCAATTGAATCAAAGCACATCAAAGACAGTTCCCAGTAAGGAAAAAAAAAATTCTAGGAAAGGGCAGCTCTTTTCCTCAGAGATGCTAATTACACTACAGCAAACCCCTAAATTTGGTGTGCACTGTTCCTCTCCAGGGTTCACGGGTGTGACATGAAATTGCTTTGAAGAGGACCCCAATGATATGATTTTCTTGTTCTTTTTCCTTTTCTTTTTTTGAAAAATTAAATGAATGGGTAACAGAGGGCAAGAAATCTTCAAATGCAGCATGCCAACAATGAAATCTTTGAAGGAGTACATACTGGCAATGTAAAATCTCCACTGGGACCATGCCTTCATCAATTCGAAAGGGAGACTCTCTGTTTGAAAGCTTTGAAGAAGCCCCCTCCTTCTGAAGAGATGGGAAATCTTTGAAGTTATTAAGCATGCATTAATCATTTTAGATAGGTAAACTCTGGAATAAAGCTCGTCCCAACCTGTAGTATTCTTTCTCGGTGCTTTGCTAACTAAATCATGCAGAACATTTCACTGTGGAGGAGATGGTAATAGCAGCCCAGAGTGAGACTTTTTTGCAGTCTGGAGCTGAAGTTTAGTGTGACGTGTTAAGTAGATTTTGGCAGCAGGCTGAAAACACCATCTAGTTTAGAAGATATATAATAGGTATGAAAATATTCCTCTCCTGGATGTTCTTTTATCCATCCTTTCCGCACACTTCTATTCCTCGGAGAGGCTGGCAATAAGGCATTGCCCCATGACAAAGCCCCTGCTTGGCCAGCTCAGCTTCTCAGGTGTTAATGATGGATAAAACCCATGGAGACCTGGGCAAATCACCACAGGGAAGGAGAGGCATTCCTCAGGAGGACCAGCAGGATGTCTGCACCACCTCAGCCTGCCCTTCAGGTCACGGCTGGATGCAGGGAGATATGCTTGAGCCACGCACAGTTTAGCTGGGTCAGTGCAGGGTTAACTCAGCAGAAACAGACGGCCTGCAAAGCTCAGCAGGTCGCAGTGAGTGGTGAAACGGCTCCTTCTGGCCTTGGATAGTGTGATTCAGTGAGTTTCTAAGGGAGGAGAGGCTGGCGAGAGGGGAAGTTTAACTATTAGTAACTTATTTCTAGCATTAGTTAGGCCATGATTTTTCACAGCTGGTGTCATAACTGCCCATGTGCTTGCACAGTGCTGACTCTCTCTTCATTGTCACGCAAGTGCTTGGTTACACAAATGACAAGACCCTCAGTCCCATTGCCAAGGCAAACATGAAGGAAGGCAACCAGGAGGACACACTGCCAGAGTGGTTCAGCTAGTCCATGCTCACCCTCAGCTCCCATGAGATGGGTGGAGAAGAGGAACCAAGAGGCAGCTGCAGCTGCGGAAGAGAGAAAACATTTAACTTCATCACTTAGAGATATGTTAAGGCAATTCCTTGCAAATTGGCATGTTTGAATTGATTATCCTCCTCTCACCAGAGATACTGTAATTCTGAGCATGAACAGCTAATCCCTTGACTGATCTAAGGAAACGTGGTGTGCTTTTGCACAGCAGTGGCCTCACAGTGCCCATATGCTCTCCTCCCACTGCCTCAGCCCTCCAGCCAGGGACAAGAAGCTGAAAAGCAGTAAATCATCATAGATGATTATCAGTCCATAACCTCAGTTTACTGCCTTGCCTTTCTACCGAGTGCAGGCCTGAGGAAACAGCTTCAGGGGAAGGCTGAGCAAGAGAGATCCTTCCATACCAGGATGGGATGGAAGCAGGCAAAACCAAAGAACAGTGATATATCTGAGATTCAATTTCAGATTAGGACATGTAAATACACGTGTCTACTTGTAAGCACCTGAACATTCCTGGGTAGCAGGGCGAGACAGTTCCCTAAATATGAATGTCTAGCACCACTTCAGATATCATAGAATCATAGAATGGTTCGGGTTGGAAGGGACCTTAAAGTTCATCTAGTTCCAAGGTACTCTTACGGTTTGGTCCAGACTGGCCACTGAAACAAACAACAGATACTTTTCCCCACTTCTCCTGGAAGGGGGAGGAGGAAGAGAGAGAAAGAGACTTACGAGAGACCCAAGACATCTCAGGGGGTAGATAAGAAAAAGGGCCTGCTTGGCAGCAAATGGAGGTCAAACAGATACTTTAGGTCATCCCTGAAGGCAACCAAAGTGAGCTTCTGCTGACGATAACAGGTGTTTAGATGACTAGCTTACAAGCTGGCATATACAAGGACATACCTATGTTCAAGTGTCCTATTCTGAAGCTGCATCCCACTCCCAGAGTCCAAAGAAGTAGCTGCCTTAGGAAAGCTCAATAGCTGTCCCACGGCCTCCCTGTATATCCCTGGTATAGTCTAAAGAAAACAATTTAAGGCTTTTTTACTAGAAAAAAAAAAAAAAAGAATGGGGTCTTCAAACAGAAGTGAAAATATCCACCTTGGAAACATACATCTTATGTGTCCTGATGAGCCTATGGCCATACCTTAACTTGAAATGTAACACCACGGGGCTATGTTTTGTACCAACGCCCAGGGAGAATTTGTAAGGTAATAATGATGAATCTCATTAATACCTATGGAATGCAGGTCTGTGGTTTCTAGAAGGATAGATTAAGAAAGCTGTCTTTAGCCTTCCCCTAAAGAGGCCAAAAAGATTAATTCCTAGTATTCATATTTAGTTTTCACAAAATAGCAGGAAGTTATCTCTCTCTGGCATCAGGTAGTCAATGCAGGCCATTGCCCTCAAAAAAAGCAGAAATTTATGTCAGAGAAACAACCGTGGTTCCACTAATAGCATCATCATCATTCTGAGACTTGCTAGTGGAAGAATATCATCAGCTCTAAGAGAAAAGAAGTACATGCCACATTATGCAGCCTTTGATTATCCCCCGTGGACAGTCTGAAGGGCCTTATTAGCAGTCAAACTAGTCATTGGCTTCCCAGAGCATCCAACTTACAGAGCCAAGAAACACGGAATTAGAGGAGAAATAAATTACAGTGGCTGGATGGGAAAGCCTTGTCTCTTCTTCATAGCCAATATATAAAATGTATATTCTTCACAAGTTAAACTTTAGATAGTCTATATTTGGTACCAGCACAGTTTTGTAATAGAGCCAAAAGTCACAGATTCAGACACGCAGGTTTCCTCACCGTTCATACAAAACTCCCAAGCCCAGATGCTGAAGGTTAGGCAGCAGGCTGTGTCTGCATCGGTGTGGGCTCTGAGCAATGCTGCTCTTTTGAAGTGAATCCCCTGTTTCACTCCGCTTACTCCAGGCTGGTTCAGTTCACAGAGTAGTTTTGATTCAGGCCCATTAGATTCCTCCTGGAGAAAAGCTGCCTTCCGCGTATGCTGCTGATGCACTCCATAATGGGGACATCTTGGCTTGCACCAGTACATAGTCCTTTGGGTAACCTTGAATCACAGGTCTGGTGAGGATGTCAGCCTTTGGGACCAGGTAAAATCTAGAACAAAGTAAGAGCCCTGAACCAAATATAGCACAGGTACAGGGGCCTCAGCACTACTCGTCTGCTCCTCTGACAAGTCAGACATAGCCAAATTACCTTCTTTTTTTTCTTTTTTTTCTTTTTTTTTTTTTAATTATGCATGCAAATACTAGTTATTTAACTAAATATATTTCATGAGCTGGCCTTAATGTCTCTCTGTCTATATTCAGACAGATAACGGGGACGTTTAAGTTCAAGAAAATGATGAGCTATTCAGATTGCCTTCATACTGAGGGCTCCCAACACAGCCAGAGGAGTGTCAGGTGTAACCCCGGCCAGCCCTCGCAGGCAGCTGCGAAGTGGCTGCTCATCTCTCTCCTGACTACCTGCTTAATCAGGGTACTGCAGCCCTGACAGATGCTCACTTGTGATCAACTGAATTTAGATACCTGCATCCATCGTAAATCCACTCTGGGTGCCACAACATCCAGGACATACCACCTGAATAAAACCTCTCTGGGCTTCATTCTCCAGCTGTGAGAGCAAAGTCCTACCATCTCCCTTCTCCCTCCCTCCACTGCTAGCGTCAGCCACTTCAGAGCAGGACCTGGCACACACGGTTCAGTCTTTAATTCGTACTCCTATTTACAATGGAGTGCTGGGCTCTGACATAAAGCACAGCACTAAGTAGGACATTAATAAGTGACAATTTCCAATGCACCTCCCAACACCCTTCCAAATGGTCTAAATGGAAAATACATCTGTGGTAGGGAGTTAAGCCAGAAGCTCCGGGTCCTGAGTTAATAACAGCCAATACAGCTTCACCGCAGCAGAGCTCTGCCTGCTGAGATTTCCTTGCCCAGTACCGTCACAGGTAAACAAGACCCTGACAACCTCATTAACTTCTAGGAATACTTTCAGTGAGGTCTGTAAAATAGGCTTTTTAGATTTGCCTTGTAAATAACTCTCCTGTGTGATCAATGATCTGAGTGTGCTCCATAGCATTTGCCATTTAATTTTTGATCTTATCTTAAATTAAAGAATAGCTGTGGTCACACATCAAGTTGTATTTTGGCACTTCTGAAAAGCATGATTTGCAATGGATCATAAGCACATTTTCTTTCCTCATAGATTGTTAGCATCCAGGCAGAAAATGTGCTCAGATAGCCTTTTGGATGTAATGAAAAGCTCACGGTATATTGTAGCTTGTACCTGACATCATTAATTTGTTTATGTTTGTCTTGTATGTCACTTGTTTTACTAACAAATAGATAATTCTTATTACAGGCATACCTTCACTATTGAGTTATCTAGAGAAAGACATGGTTAGTATCAATGAGCTCCTCATGGAACGTCAAAATATCCTGGGAGAGAAAGCAATGCTACACCTGGCAGGAATATAGTTTTGCTTTTAAAAATGAGACATACCTCTCAGACAGACACAGAGCTTTCTGCAAGGCCGAATCCACACCTATGTGCATTTTTAAAAACCCTCCCTCATGCCATGTCTCTTTTTCTTCTCGGATAGGATGGACACAGCCCAACATTTAAAATAATTAATTTTGTAATGCAAACATACTCATGCTGCTAAGCTGCAGATTCCAAACCAGTTTAACAAATTACAAAAATCCCTTTTCAGAAGACAAATTATTTGGAATTATCAGCTCTGATGCACTGTTTAATTATGCATGCTTTTGTGCTAAGCATCTTTAAATATTAACAAGATATGTTTTTACACTTATGACCTAAAGTAGATCTATAGTAAACTCACATGTCTGTTGGCAATAAGTCACCCACAGGACTGCTGTACAGCAACAGCTCTTTTTGGACTAGGAGCTTTTCTGTGGGTTGGGTTTGTTTTTTTTTTTTTTGCTTTTGTATCATTGCCAGCGCTATGGAAAAGGAATCAGGAAAATCACAACCCTGGCAGAGACACCCTTCTCAGATGCATGGGGCTGAGATAATTCCTGCAATCACTTTCTGTCTCCCTCTCAATGTGAGAAAGTAGCATCTGAAAGCTGGTAAGAGCTTGGCCCCAGTGATAGGCACAGGAAGGTGCACGGCGGAGAGGGGCAGCTGGCTGGGGATGGGGCAGTGCTGGCCTCACCCTGGGATCTGCGTGGGTTCAGACAGACCTGGCGCTCACGTGTAATGGAGAGAAGGAGAAACCCTGTAAAAGAGTTACAATTTATAAGAGAGAAAACACTGAGAGTATCACATTACTGAAGATCAGCTTGACTCCATAGACTGGGACAACAGTAGGATCCTGGCCAGGATTAGCTGCATCTCAACTGCCTGATCCTCTCAAATCAAATGCAGATTTCCACTGCCTCAGTGAACTTCTGAATAGGTGCCTGACCCATCCAGACCGGATTCATTTTAACAGAGTATCAGTATGGTGTTCCTCGGGGGTCAGTACTGGGACCAATGCTGTTTAACATCTTTGTCAGCGACATGGACAGTGGGATTGAGAGCACCCTCAGCAAGTTTGCCGATGACACCAAGCAGTGTGGCACAGTCGACACGCTGGATGGAAGGGATGCCACCCAGAGGGACCTGGACAGGCTTAAGAGGTGGACCTGTGCAAATCTCATGAGGTTCAATCAGGCCAAGTGCAAGGGTCGCGGCAATCCCAAGCACAAATACAGGCTGGGCAGAGAATAGAAGGAGAGCAGCCCTGAGGAGAAGGACTTGGGGGTGTTGGTGGACAAGAAGCTCAACATGAGCCGGCAGTGCACACTCACAATCCAGAAAGCCAACCGCATCCTGGGCTGCATCAAAAGCAGGATGCGNGGAGTGTAGTGATAGGACGAGGGCTATGGGTTTTAAACTGAAAGAGGGGAGATTTAGATTAGGTATTAGGAAGAAATTCTTTAGTGTGAGGGTGGTGAGGCACTGGAACAGGTTGCCCAGGGAAGTTGTGGATGCCCCATCCCTGGAGGTGTTCAAGGCCAGGCTGGATGGGGCTTTGAGCAGCCTGGTCTGGTGGGAGGTGTCCCTGCCCATGGCAGGGGGTTGGAACTAGAAGATCTTTAACGTTCTTTCCAACCCAAACCATTCTATGATTGTATGTTATTGACCTCCTGACCACTTCCAGTATAGTCAGATCATCTTCTACCATCTTCAGGCCCAAAGGTTTTGCCTGATTCCCCATGAAACAGAGTAAGAACCCTGGTGTACGTGAACTGATATTGGCAAAAGCAAGAAAAGGAATAATTAATAGCCAAGATTCCAGAAATAACATGGATGTTGATTGGCTTGAAAGTGCCTGTCTGAGCACAGAGCCCTGTCCATATAGCTCCTGGACTGTGGGAATGTGTTTCTGCTCTTGCTCTCATCTGATACAACAGAAATATGAACCATACCAGTGGCTAGTGAGAGCATCAGAGGGGCATGGGAGCTGGTACAGCATCACCTCTCTTCAGCCACAGGCCCTGTTACCTGCTGTCTGATCACCCTTGTCCTACATGCATGCTCAACAGCTGTGCCCTAAATCCTGTGCATCCCCATAGAGCTGAAGAAGAAATAGCTTTACCATATTTCTCAGGGCAGCTCCTCACTGGAGAAAGAGGAGAGGGGAGAGGATCTGCTGGCACAAAGTCCTTACATCCACTCTACCTGTAAAGGCTGTTTCTGGAGCTCACCACCCCTTGTCACCGCGCCCTGTCCATGGTTGTATCCAGAGCTGCCTGATCATGAGATAAGATAAGCCGTCCTTTCTTTGACAAAACCTGACAGCAACACATGCCTCACATATTAAAAACAGCGTCCTTTCCTGACAGCAGATAGCATCTTTGCTGCTTACAAACCACTCATGGTAGTTAGAAGGTGCCTTGTGCATACGAATGTTGTTGCCTGATATATTAAGCCAATACACAAGGTCATTACCACCGCTTCTTCCATGAAGCTTACCTATATCGAAAAGCTGCCAGACGGCAAAGCATTAAACAAATACAGGGGCTGCCTTGTTATTATTGTCTGTGGTACAGCAGTGCTTGCAGAGCAAGGCAAGGCAGGGGTCTGGCTGTGCCGGCGCTGGATGCAGAAATGGGGTCGGAGGCAGTGTGGCAATCAAGAGGTAGCACGGGCAGATGGGTTTTCCCCTGTTGCAATGAAAAGATCACCCGTTTCTCACTGCCTAGCCCAGCTGAGCAGGGAATTACTCACTTTGTTACAAAGCAGTACAGCACTGGAAAATAGCCTTGCCCCTGAAAAACTTTTTTTGAATGGGCAAGTCACAGCAGAGACAGGGCAGCAAGTACTCTGTCAGGGCATATGGGTCTCCAGCATGTCACAGGGGACTGGGGCAGGGACAGGAAATAAATGACTTACTTCAGGTCCTGCAGGCAGTCTGCAGCAAAACAAGGAGAAAACATGGGTGTCCCAAGCCTTCAGGTGGATGATCTGTTCCTGAAACACAACTTCTTCCATGTTAGACTGACCCCTCACTTGGGTATGCTCTTTGAGGAAGGAGCCTCCAAACATTCCTTCCACCATCGAATGGATTCGCTGGGAAATTAAAAATAATGTGAAGAGTTGTTCCATGGGTGCTTGATGATGAATAGCTTCTGCTTATTCTCTACTGCATGAGAGGACTGGCTAACCACAGGGAGCTGACACAATAACGCAGCCCGTTCCCTGCCCATTCCCAAGGGAAAGGGGACAGGCAGAAATGGGTGTATGAACTAGCCTGGCAGCACCAGTTTGCCCCCAGCCATCCCTTGCCGGAGGTTTGTATGCGCGCAGGGTTGTGTGGCAGGCAGCCAGCGTGTGGGGCACACGTGGCACTCAGACTGACCAGCCTAGGTCAGAGAGGGACTTGGACCTCCTGGCTAAGAGGATGGAAAATGGACAGAAAAAAATGCAGAGAGCCCCAGAGAAGGAAAACAAGAATCTGCAATTCAAATCCATTCATCCCTGAGGGAGTGGTGAAACAACTGCTTGCAATTGCATTAGTGCATTTTAATATGTTAACGGACCCCCAGCTGCTGGTAACTGCCCCATCAGCTGGAGTGTGGTCTACTGACCATTTTCTTCTGCTGCTCTGCAGCACAAAGTCAGACAGGTTTCCTCACGAGGGTTAAGTAAGCAAAGTTTAAATCACACAGCAACAGACTCGGAGCATAGTGAAGGCCAGTTATGATTATCTCAGCGCTAGGGTGGTAACTGGCTTGATGTGTCGGCAGGGATTTTTCCTTCAGATGTGATGAAATGCACAGCAGCGCTGCCGATGCTGCCTTCTCTTAAAAAATTTGCTTGCATAATTTACACCAGGTGTCATTGAAGGTGGAAAATATTGGGATGTTAAGGAAGTCATAACATTGGCAGATGATATTTTACGTAGTAATATGCATGCTGAAGACAATAGGGGTATCTCCCATAAGTGAGTACCACTCAACATGAATAATGGCTGCAAGGTCAGGCCCCTAATGAACAGTTGTCTAGCTGTGAATATATACACTTTTCCACACTGTTGTAGGCAGTGCTCTCTGCTACCTAATTAGGTTGATCCGTGAATATGATTATTCATTACCTGAAGTCTGAGAGTACAGAATTATGTGTCTGTGCAGTGTGCCTTAAAGAACAAGCATGTGAAATTCTAATGTCAGGTAAGGTGACTGCACGACGAATGAATAAAATACACTGCCAGTCTCAGGACTTTCCATGGGATCGTGTTGATTTCCAGAAAAATTCACCTGGAAAAAAACCACAAACCAAAACTTTTTTGATAAGGCCAAAATCAAAGATTTGAATCCTCATTTTAGAAGGGATGTTGCATTATTAATTACAAAAATACAAATGAAGAATAAAATATTTTTTATTTTATAGAAATGCAACTTTCCAATTGCATACAAAACAATTATGTGGAAATCCTGAAATACTGCAATGTCTACTTGCATGGGGTCTCCAAAATTACACGAGTTAATTCCACCAGACTGAGCTCCTGCAAAAGAACAAAGAGTAGCGTGCTCCCATGACCCTCCTGCTATCCAGTCTCACAGGGATTCCCAGTGCTGCCCTTCCTGCCCCAAAAGGTGATTGCCAGGACTCAGGAGACTCTTCCCCTAATGAATGGGAAATGGGAGCCCTGGGAGAAGCGACCAGGGTGCAAGGAGCCAAGGCTGCCAGGAAGAGCACAGTGCCTCAAAAGCCTGAGACTATCAGCACCAGAGGCACTAAGGTAAAACAAAAAAATGACATAAGGTGATGACAAAGGCTAAAGGAAAAGCGAACAAGCTATAGGCAGAGGGGTGATGCAGTTTTGATGTGAGCTGCGCTCTTTGTACCCCTTCAGCTCGATTAGGATGGACTTGTGAGAAAACCTTACCCCGAAGAAGGTTTCTAATATTCTTTGATTTCTGATTCTCTCGTACTGACATTGGCTCTGTTCACACTCCCAGCCAGCACAGCTTCTCTGAGAGTCTGTCCTGGGGGAAGGAAAGAGAAAGGAGAGTTAACAGAAAGGCTAAATATTTGAACTGGCTATTGGAAGAAGAAAAGAAAAAGAAGAGGAAAAAAAAAAGAAAAAGAAAAACCCAAGATGAGAAAAAACAGGTGTCCCACCTTCAAAAGCCACATTAGGAGGCAGGCAGGCAGGCAGATCTGCAGAAATAGAAACAGATTCTCATCTAGTGGAAGCAGCATTTTTTTGTCTGAGTCTCTAAGTCCCATCTAATGCTGGGATGTAGCTCCTGGAGACTGGATATGAATCTGAACCGAATCTCTAGATGCCAATTTGGAAAGAAATCTCAGTATAAAATTGATTTGGGCTCATCCTGCTTGCTGCAGGTCAACATGTCCGTGAAAAGAAGCTCCCTGAAACTCTCTGGATATTTCTCTTGTAATGCCAATGGTCTGCTCCCCTCCAGCTCCTACAGCACCGTTTTCCTTGCAGGTGTCTGGCTGTGGACCTCTTGGCCTTCACCGGCACCTGATCCATCCTCACTCAGGGAAGCCAGTGAGCCAGGGCACACACCACAGCGACAGCCATGTGCGAGAACTGTTAATGATGAAATGCAAAAGGCGTTTCCCCATTATACCCTTTCTCCCGCGCCAAGTTTTTCCTTGTTAATTAGGAGGAAAATTTCACAACTTCGCTGCCGTATAATTAAATCTTGCAATTAACATGTGCACTTAAGCCATCGTTTTGAAAATGAGACTTATGTAGTGAAATCTACTTAAGGGAAAGCACCGGGATGGAGGGTGAAACTGCAACACTGTGCTAATGATCCAGAACACCGCTGGATAAATGATAGGTCTTACTGACAGCACTCTGCCCGGCTGACATGTGCGGGAAAGGGCATATGCTTATGGATGCTAATACAACACGGTACCAATAAAAGGGGAGTGGGAGGGGGGGTGAAAAAAGCAGAGGTAAATACATTAAGTCTCAATTAGAGTGGTGACACGAGAGAGAGCGAAGGTTAATATATTTTAGGAGAAAGCCTTTCTGTGAGCGAGGGGTTGATCTCTGTGGCATGATGTGACAGAGGTGATGACAAAGGAAAAGGGACGAGCTTTTCATTTTGTTAGATGCCGCTTGGAAATGGCAGTGAAGTCTCAGTGCTTTATGGTCTGCCTTGGCACATCTCTTCGGTTTCCATCACCCTCCGGGCACGGGTGCTGGGTGGCTTTGGAAGAGCCGGATTCAGCCGCAGCCTTGATCTTTGTTTCTACAATGCCACGATAGCTCGGGGCGTCTAATGCGTAGATTTGCATGCTGGCTCCAGTCTGGCTCAGACTCAGCGGCCGGGGGGAGCACAGAGGTGCCCGTGGGATTTTACTGCACCACAAAGATTGCAGCGCTGCATCTTCAACAGCATGGTTGTCCGTCCACACAAAAGCCAGCACCTGGCAGAATTCAGAAACCAGCACACAAGTATCTGGATGGAGGCTGCAAGTTTTTGTTGGGTGGTTACACAGCAGAAGGCGAGCAGTCTCAGGTCTCATTTGGTGACTTGACATATATAACAGCACAATTAAACCAAGCTTCAAAGAGGGAATTATTGCATCCTAGTAGCATTCTACACTGTAAGCTGGAAGAGAATATAACCCAGCAGCTGACCACCTACCACTCACCTCTCTTCTTTCTATGCACATTGGGAAAAATCTATTGTCTCTTTAACAGCAATTTACATTAATATTTTAATTGCACTGACTGAATCTTATTCAGCCGCTACCGCTTTCCTCGTTCCAAAATAATCCTTATTCAATTAGAAAAGGTACAGACAGTATCACGAAATAGTCGCAGAAGCCCATCAGAGAAACAAAGCATTATTTTCTTTTATACCACCTCACATGCAGGCATACACCACCGCACTTATTAGGATGACATCCAGCATTCAGGCATAAAATCTTAAATTACAGAGTGATTGGGGCTTTTCAACTGATCCATAAAAGTATGCACTTAGCAAAATCTAAGGACAGGTAGAAGAGATGGATAACACCCGGTGCATCGTCTTTTCAAGACAGCCACTGAGGCATGCGAAAATAAACATATGCTGAGGTGAATGCAGTGTGCTATTTGTACAATGCAACATGGCAATGACCTCAAGTAATAAAAATATCTGCAGATTTAAGCCCAGAGGACTATATTGCATATCAATAGCAATAAAACCAGCAGAAATAGAAATGTATTATTTATAGACCTATTTATAAAACCTAAATACCTCTCTAGTGGACCTACTTCTGTAGAATGAATTGCCTTCCTCCCACTACCTCCTTTAGTGGTTTATAAGACAAGGTAGCACATGACCATACCATCAAGACAGATCTTTGTAAAAGATACAGAATTGGAATCAGGAAGAGATGCAGCTCCCTCCTGCATAATCTTCCCAGTGACATGACCTGCGTTTCAATTAAGCATCCCCACTTTACCCCTTTGGAAGTGGGATTGCAGGCAAACCCCACGTCTGTAACATAGTCTCCCTAAGAGGGCCAATTCTGCCTGATAAAGATGAACAGGATCTTTGCCATTAATTTCAACAGCAGTACAACTACATTACGACCTTCCCTTCCCTTCCCTTCCCTTCCCTTCCCTTCCCTTCCCTTCCCTTCCCTTCCCTTCCTCCTCCCCAGTGCAAAGCTTTTTTGATTCAATGGACACACTGAAATGCCATCAGAGGGAAGGAAGGTATTTTCACTATCTCCTGTCACTCAGATCTCTCCTTAAAACACTCATGTTGTTTCAAATCTCACGTTGCTTTTATCTCACTATCATTTATAAGACCATTACAAATAATAAATCCTTCCTGGGATGCCCCATTTTATGGACCAAAGCAATTCTGCGTTCACAGGGACAATTTTCCTTCCTTATATATCCCCTAGAGCAAAACTGCAGGTGCTGAAGTTACTTCACCAATGAAAAAAAAATTACCAGAGACTTAAAAGATTAGGCTGGGGAAGGTAATGGATTATACTGATGGACTCAGTCACCTACATTTACGTGAAGAGCCTAAGTGTCTTCAGATCTGGCCATAAGCTGCTGAGTAACACACTGAGTAATTTAGACAGTGGACAAAGGCCTCTAAACAGACCGATAACAGACTACAGTAAAGCAGCCCTAACTTTGTCTCCTGCCTGTTGCCTTTTCTACAGATCCCGGCACCTACCCCCTCCATGATGTGTCCCCCGTGGGGCAACGTCAGACCCCCAGAGCCAACCCGTGCAAGTGGGAGGTGGTGCCGCGGAGATCAGACGCTTCCTTTGTCCGTTCTTGTTGCTACTTGCCCTTCTAGTGAGAAATCTCTGCGTTCATATTACTGCAAATTACTCAGAAATCTCTTTTCACCTCCTCACAGCTGCTGCATAACATGCGCCATCATCCAGGTCTTTGCTGAATTTGACCCATAAACTTCAAGCAAAGTGTTGTCTGCTCTTTCCAGATCTTCTTTTGATGTACTATTTTCAGAAGTATTAGACTGAGGTACCAAATCCTGTCTTTATTTCTCCCCCTTCACTCTGGATGCTTTCAAATGAATTAACTGTGACTCTGGCCCCTATTATGCTCGTGAGTTAATATGAGCAGTGAGTTAAATGAGTTAAGATTAATTTGATCCCGATGTAACGTGCACTGGTGCAAATCTTAAACTTTTACTTCAGATTTGTTTGGGCTATAGCAGTGTGAAAAAAAAAGGGCTAACAGCAGCTGAATTTGATTAGTACTTCCAAAATACCTGGATTTTCATCTCCTTTGTCTTGACAAATGAAGCCTGGTCATCCCACCACGGCAATTTCTTTTGAAATTCTGGCAGTTTAGTTCCAAAGCGTGAGCAGAACTTGTGAGCAGAGACTGAAAGCTGAATGATCTAGTTTATAACATCTGCATGAAATACAGTTTAATTCCACGTGTGTATTACAGAGGGGACCAAAAGGATTCTAGATATATTTTTCAAGACATACACATTGCTGGCCAAAGAACTTTACCAGATGTTTCAATATATCTTTCCTGATGGAGATGTATCTTTTTACATACGAATCTCACCCAGCTCTCCCACAGACTTGAAGCTAGCCCAGTTTTCCCTAATGGGAAAAAGATCACGTTTCCAACGTCTTTCATAAATTTTACGCCTAATTAAGTTCCCATTAATGGGGTTGAGAAGGGCATCTGTATTTCCAGCACACACTTTTTGCATTTGTGGGTTGTTGCTTTTTTTTTTAAAAAAGGTTACTTGGACTTCTGTGGCTTTCTGAATTTTTAGAGGGTTTTTTTTTTTTCCACCCCCTTTTCCCTTTTGCAACTCACTTGTCAGGCAGAAGTGTCATGGCAAAGCCATGTGCCGTTACCCGATATCATTTGGGTTTCTGGTCTACGCAAATTTGTTAGCTTTTTTAATCTGGGGAGTGACAGAAATGACAAAAAAAAAAAAATCTTTCTCACCAGCTGAAAATGGGCGATGGTTCGCAGCCAGCCAAGTAGCTGACAACAGTGCCACCCTGTGTCCCAGCCGGCTGCGGGACCCACCGCCTCCCAGCCCCCGAAAACGCATTTATTAAACCCTTATCAGACACACCAGTCTCCTCCAGCTCTCGTGCATCACACGCACTAGCAAGACTCCTTTCCTGATGCTTCCTGGCAATTATTTACTTTCTGAAGCTCCTCTTTAACTTTCCGCCAGGAGGTGAATTTATGGCTGCCTCGCAGAGAGCAGCCTTCGGAGCAGCACAAATAATCACTGGAATAAGGCACCTTTCCTCAAACAGTTTGATTCCGTAGTTTGGGTAGAAATGGTTTGATGGAGCTGCAAATCAATATTACTCTGTAAATTTTTAATGTTCACACCATGTGAAACGCTGTAAATAAAATAAGCTAACCACAATAGGCTATTCTTTGTAGTTCATTTAAAAAAATGTCTGTTCAGCAGTATGGCTAACTACTTGCTGTAGATATGGCTTTAAAACTGTCTAGGCTAATACATCAAGACCAGAATTTGAATAACCTCTAGTGGCAGGCAATTTTTCAGAACTCCCAAATACTACAATAAGTAACACTAGATTTTTTTTTTAAGTTATGTGCTAATATGGACAGGACCGAAAATAAGTAAGATGAGCGTGAGATTCTTGCACTGGCATGTTTATGAATCCAGCAAACGCTTGTTAATTATTAGAGATGAGTTCAGAGTGGAGAAATCAGGTCTGGATTTCAACCCTGGACACACATAGACGGCCTGGGAGTTTAGAGCTGGGGGGGCATTCATTAAGTGACCCCACTATAGGAATGCGTAGGTACCATTATTGCTACCCTGGACCCAGGCTTTAAAAATTTGTCCCAACCCATCATCATAGAAATATTTTACAAGAGAGAAACTAGTGCACAAAAGAGGAAAAAAAATAACCTAAACATATATGGCAGCAAGACCATTTGAAAAAAAAAAACCAAACAAAACCAACACAAACCAACACAAAAAAGGCGTAAAAAGCAAACACAAACAGAATCTGCAGCATAAGAAAAACGCCTTTTGTAACTTTGTTTCTTGCCTGTGCCTTGCCCAGAAGACTCTCGGCAGGAGATGTGTCACTATGGAGACAGATTGATGACTTTTCCACCGGTGGTATGTCACTGACTGATTTGATGCTCTGGTCATAGATGCTGCCACGTGGGGGATATCGGTACGGTATTTAATTTTGCCCGGCTAGCAGATCAAGCACTGCTCAGAAGCAATATGCAAAAGCCTGGCATAGAAGGACATGTATGATTATATGCCACCACATTTGAGCACCCTCTTCTAATTCAGAAGAGACCTCATGTCTGTCTCTCATGGTCTTACACAGAGTTCAGGGGGGAAAGAGAAGTACAAAGGCTTTCTTTGGCCTGAAGCTGGTTAGGAGGGAAAACAAAGATGAGCAAAGATGAGCTGGTAATATTGAGAAGGTGGTGAGAAAAAGCCATTTTCCTTCCTTGCATCCTAACTCCATCGTAAAGTTGCTGAATAATTCCTGGTACGTCCTCACTCTCCTACTGGGAACAACACCCTTCAGGGTCCCAGTCTGGCTGCTGGGGTGAAGTGAGTCCCATTTCCATAGGGTCATGGGACAGTTCAGGCAGCTGCTGCTCACAGCAGGGTCGGCTCTGAGATGACACCAGGTTGCTCAGGGCTTTATCTAGTCATGTCTTGAAAATCTCCAAGGATGGGGACAGCACAGCCACTGTGGGTGACCTGTTCCTCTGTTTCGCTGTCCCCACAATGTTTTCCTCATATCCAGTCTGAACTTATCCTGTTTCAGCTTATGCCCATTGTCTATTGCCCTCCCATCACACACTGCTGTGAAGAGCCTGGATCTGCTTTCTTGCTAACATCCTCATAGGTATTTTCTATCAAAGCAGCTCACATTTCCTTAGTGTCGTCATTTGCCACAAGGTCTCTGCATGGCTGCAGTGTTGGGAACAAATTGCTGCTTTGGTCCCATTTCATGGTTTGAGACGATTGCTCGTAAAACCCCAGTGTCTTAGATGTTAAATCCTCTGGAAAAAGCCCCTTCTCTAAATCAGAAGTACCTGCAAATGCAATTTATCTGCTCTCTTAATACACTTTGTCTTTTAATACACAGTTAATAAAGCTGCTGAAGATATTCAACCCTCCTGTGTATTCTCACATTATCCCATACCAAGTAGAAAATTTATCAGTTATCAATTAATGATGTTTACCGTGATGTCCAAACCACATGAAGGGGCTGTCTGTGAGTGAGACAGGTAGAAAAGTCAGCCCTGTACTTAGATTGTCAGCACAAGCCCAGGTTCAGTCCTCAGCTCCATCACTCAGTAGCCAAATGCCCTTACACAAATCACTGCACCACTCCAGTCTCACTTCCCCATGCATAAAAAGAGTATTTTAATACTTTGGGTTTTGCCTCAGGGGTGCATTTCACAGCTTATGATGCTCCTCCAAAAATATCAGGGGCCTCATACTTACCAGGTAGAGCACTCTAAAAAATATTTTCCTAACATATTATCTGTAACAGCTCCACAAATTACATGTTCCAGCAGAAAATATGAATTGAAAGCCTGTCCAGCTGCTCCTGCCATATCTTTTAAGCCAACTATGCAGAGGGGTCCTGGTCAACCTGGGTGAAAACACCATCATAAGAGTGAATGTTGGTGCTGCTTGTTTTTTCCACAGATACCTTGACAATGAAGCTTTCTTTCAGGCAGGAAACAGATCCCCAATCTGTGGAGCTTGGAGGATTACATGCTTCTCCTCCTGTCCCAGCTCAGGACCAAAACAAAGTCTCAAAAATCTTGAAATCTTGTTGAACTCATACTCAAAAAATGACGAGAGTCTCTTGGTATGTGTCACTCGTATCTAAGAATTTTACTTTCATTAAAACTTTTAAAAATACTTTAAAAGTCAAAACAGGACCTGTTCCTGCTTCTCTCCCAAGTAGGAAATCACTCAAAACCAATTTTTCCTTTGAATCTTTGATCAGTTAGATTGACTGAAAATCCTCAGGTTTTTTACTTTCCCACCCTTTGCACAACTGCCCGGAAAAGGCTGGTCCTCCCTAAAGACCACACAAAATTAGTTGTTCAACCACTGGTGGTTGTTAATTTGAGACTTTCATGTCCTGCCACTGGCTCAGTGACTAAAAATGCAAAAGTTCGTATTCCTCCAGCATGGTCATACACTGTTAGGATTACAATGGCTCTCAGCCAGACACAGATCTAAGGAGGGTATGGGAAAGGGATAAAAGTTGATGGACATTCACAGTGAGCACATCCCAAGTTTAAGGAAGAAAATATGAAGCTTGTTTGAAACGTTGGCAAGTGGGCAATGAAGTCCAGTGTCTTGGGGTCATTGAGGAGTCAGTTATCAGCAAAAAAGGACACTAGTGTGAGGGTAGTTTGTGAAAAATCTCGAAAGTGAAGACAGAGAAGCAGAGGGTAAAACAGCAGAATAAGAAAATCATCTTGGCACTGGAATTCAGATGAACTGTAATGTGACAACACTGCTCAGGAACAGAGAAAAGTAATCCTACAGGAGGGAAGAGCTGAAGGGACTGTTCATGAGGGGTGTGAGTGGGGAGAAAACATGGCATTAAATGTAGTGGGGAGAGATCTGCAGCACAGTGTCCGGATGTGAGGAACAGAGAAGCAGCCTGAGCAACAGGCAGCGTGGGTTGCTTCAGCAGCCCCTGAGAGTGAAGGAAAGAGAAAGTCTCGGCTGTGTCCAAGCTGTATCCTCCACATCCTTGTATGCTCTGCCTCAAGGTTGTAGTCTCCCATTCCAGGCAACATGATTGCTTAGGGCAACAAAAGAGAGGAGAGGCCAAGTTTCCAAAATCCTCTGGGTCACGGGCACCCTCAAGTTTCTGGCAGTGGGTAACTAAATGACTGAAACCAATATCGGAGCACTGAGTTATGTGCTTATCCCTGAGACAAGAATTAGAAGGGGATAGCATTAGAAAGAGAAGGGAAAGAGTGTTCGAGACTAGAAAATCTTAATTTCCTCTCCGGTACAGGCTATGGCATAGCAACAGTACCAGCTCTTCTTTCACGGGAACAGGAGCAGAAAGTCCCTAGACACTAAAGCTCTGCCTGCACTAGGACACCAACTCTGGAGAGAATGTTTCTAGATATTACGTTATGAATGTTTATGGATGTTTTAGAATGTTTCTGTTTTGAAGAAAATGCTGATAGTATGAGCTATGAAGATATGACAACCTGGAAGCAGACTGAAAAAAAAAAACCAAACACCAAACCCTCCAGGTTACTGTTACTTTAATCTTCTGATATTTGTGCATGGTCTCATGAATTTTAAGTGACTGGACTTAGCAGTATTCCTCTCAGGCAAAGGACTACTCAGAGGCCAGATACTTTTGTCTTTTCTTTCTTGAAGGCATTTCCACCACCAGAACACCTGAGATGGAAACACCACAGAGAAGGAGCTAAGCGTGAATGGATAATGTATGCCTGCATTTTCCATTATTTTAATTGCTTTTGTTAAAACCGTAACATCACAAGGAATCTCCTGACTTTATGTGTTGTACATCAAACCAAAGTTACCAGAATGAGTGTCAGAAAAGAAGATCACCTTACAGCCATTATAGGAATGGACATTTTAAACAATGTTGTGGAGGAGTCAAATCAAGCTTAAAAGTCATCCTGACTCTGGTATCTTCTCAGAACAACTCAATGTGAGTTATCCTGCAGTTTTGTGGAAGGGAAAGTGGAGCCAAATGAGAACAAATTCAAGCTACAACAGAACCCAAACCAGAACTGCACCAGAAAATACTTATTGGGCCCATTCTGGTTTGCTAGTCATCCCCCATCCTGACTGTAGAAGAGCAAGAGCGGACAGCCATCCATCCATCATCACCCATGCCCACGCACAAACACACACACAAATACCCAAATTTGTACTATTTTCAAGCAAATTTGTCCTGTGTGAAACACTCCTTAATAGGGTTCTCAAAAGGTCTTAGCATTCCTTATGGGACTGGCTCTGTTTACTTGGCATTCAGGGCCATGTAGTGATTTGTTAATGTATAGATCTGTCACAACTAATAAATCTTTACAGTGTTATGGATGACATTATTATTTTTGATCAAGATTACAGCACTGGCTGGCTGATGCGGTTGATATCAGTGCTTACAGGCTACCACCTACTCCTTGAATATTAGCTTAAAAAAACCCAACGCAATTCAGAGCATGGTTCCATTTAAATATTAATGGCACGATGATATTGATGGTAACAGTATCCCTGCAGAGGCGGCAAGCCATGTCCTCCATACATGCATTCATAGCATTAGGCAGCAGAAAGAGCACTTGCTGGGGGCTGGCGGCTGAATGTGCCGCTGAAACATTCGTGTGCAGCTGCTTGTGGGAGGTGGGAGGAGGGCGAAGGCAGGAGGGAAGCTGGTTTGCACGTAAGTGTGTATGCAAACACACAAATTGAGTTCCTATGGCAGGAGTAAACTAAATCCTAAGCCACTTGCTCTACTACACTTGGGTGTCAGGTAAGGTTTAAAGAAAAAAACAGTATATGAAGAAAAAAACAACAACCAAATAATGTACAACCTAAATAGCATACGTGCCAAATGAATTCTATAATAAAACAGATGTAGCAAATTATATTTAATAATGTTTGACAATTCCCCATGCAGCTAATGGTTTGTTAGAAATTAGTCCCTAATGTTTTAGGGACTGCTGGCATTTACAGTCATTTTCTTTGTCGTAATTTACATTGTTTGTGTACTGTGTGCCATTTTTCCTGCTCCTTGCAGTTTTATGATCTTTCTTGGCTTGTTGGGATTTTGGATGTTGTTTTAACTCACTAGCTACTCTAATAACACAATGTCCATGGGAAGAATTTGGTAAAATTCTTTTTTAGGGCTTCATTCCCTTTTTCCTCTTCATTACGTAATGAAAGCCCATTCTACTCTGACATCCAGACTCCCGTGAGACCTACTTGTTGCCAAACATGTAACTTCTAGTCCTGGATTTCACGGTATGAGCGAATAAAAAGGGCCTGCATTGTGCCAGGCACAAAAGGCAATTCAGCTTGCACTGAATGTCCTGCACTAGCAGATTCAAATGATATAACAAATCCATTTTAGTGGATCCATAAGCGCCCTTTCATCCAACTTTTTAAATATAGTTCAAAAGCACATAAAATTATTTTGTGTCATAGTGACAAAAATCACTAAAATTGGGGATTATATCCATTATCCAGGAGCATGAATTAAGCCATGTAAAATGAATGCGTAAGCATTACTTATAATGCCAGACACTCCACAGAGAAGTGAAGAACACTGCAGTTCATTGCTTTTCTTCCAACTCCATCAGCTGCTTTAATTCTAACAGAAATTCTCCCTGCAAACTTCAGCTTGACTAAGAAACGTTGGACAAGCATGAGAGCATGGGAACCTCATGCCTTCAGTCCAGAGTGGAGGAGAGGTAGAGGCCACGTTGGCTCAAAACAACAGGATGGGGCCACAGATGCCGTAATATGCTTATAATAAAACCCAAGAAATGTTGTTCTTCTGTGTCAGAAATTCCAGGTTTGCTTAGAGGAGGGGAAGTATTACCTGTTTGCAGTTGCCAAGGTGGAAGCCCAATTTCTCCTTGGGAAAACTTCAGTTCTGCTCAGATGTCCTTGCAGTGGCCTGCCCAGACAGATGGGGGCAGCAAGCAAGGATAACTCCAGGCAGAGGTCCCTGCAGCGTGCCAACAGAGCTGCTGGTGTTGCAGGGTAGCAGTCACGGCAGGAGGAAGCTCTGTGCCAAGCGACAGCCTTGTCTGCCTGATCTCTGAGTGGTGAACCAATTACTTCAGGTCACAGTTTAGAAAAGTCTGAAGTATGGAATAGCAGAAAAAGTGATTTTTTTTCTCATCATGGGCTTGTTGAGACCAAGCCTTAGTCCCATGTTTAATTTGGAACACAGTTTTTTCTTACCATTTACCTGTATTCTTTTGTCCCACTAGCCCAGCAGTGCTTGTAGATGGAGCAAACCACCCTGAAAACAGAAATAGGTAAACCTTAAGGGCTCCCAGCGTGCTTGCAGCCAACACAGCCACTGTGTAGTGTTGATAAAGGATAGGCAGTTTGCTCAGGTCCTGCAGACCTCCCGTAATCTCCTCAAGTCCTCCAGCAACAAAAATATTCATCATGAAGCTCATTGGTAAGATGAAGACACAAACCTCTTAGTGCTGGACATGAATGAATGTGGCTTTTAAGAGGGCAGATAAATGAGTGTCTCAGTGGGACCAGACAAATTTGAGATGCCTAACTATGGTATGTAACAATAATTCACTCTTCAATGAAATGGAAGCAAACACAGTCACCGGTGTGAATTAGTCCAGCACTGATTAAAATAACTATGCACAATGTTAAACACCCGCAAAACCAGGGAAGAGATCAGATTTTGGCTTTGGGGCTTTTTGGCTTTTGCAGATTTCACCAAAAATACAAAGGACAAAACTCAAACGTTTCATTCTTGAGAAAGAAAAGACAAAGCACACCTTGGTGCACAACCTCCTGCCTTCTGTGTTTGGAGGAGACCATTACAATTTGTCAGGACGCAGCTGAGTTTAAAGTATTTTGAGCGTGAAAGGTAGCTGATCTTGTTGTACGCAGTGAAGTTTCACAGGGGACATATTCCCAGGATATAAGTCAGACTTACCTGCCATCTCAAGCACAGTTTTGATCCACCTGCATGTACATTTTAAAGGACGCGTGAAACTCATTCACATCCTGGGCTGCTTCGAGAAAATGTATTTAAACTTGGTAACAGAGTGAATGGTGGGAAGATCTGTCATCTGGAAATATGCTTATATAAAAAAAAAAAAGTCAAAATGGCAAAACCTAGAAGAGGATAAAATATGCAGAAAAGAGAAAGATGCCAGTCTCTCCCTCTGGGCTGCTGATGGCTGAGGGAAAATCCTATTTGATTCTACTCCATGGCCTTTTCCTTTCCCTTCAAGAACTGACATGGGTGCAATTAAACACCAGTAAACCCAAAGAGCTTGACTGTTTAAGTTAAATATTGTCCAATTACTTACTCCATTAGCCCTACCTGAGTTGCAACTCTGAGTTGGACCTTATTCAGCTGTCCTCCTCAATCAGCTGTTTGTACAAAGACACCCCAGTCCAGCTCTTTTATAGATTTGAGGAGTAATGCATTTAATAAACAGTAGAAAAGGAAGCTGTCGCTGGCTCAAAACTCCTTCAACTAAGTTGTTTGCCAAAGTCCAGATCTCTGGGGAACACCGGTTTCCCTCAATCTCTTCCTAACTATAACTCTAATTCGAAGCACTAAACATTTATCCTGGTAAACCGCCCTTCTAAAAGATGACAGGAAAATTCAATCCCTGCCAATGTCACCGGGGCACCACAATTATCAAGGCTGTGCCTTGACTTACACAAAGAAAGCTCAGCTGCTTTCTGAAGGATACCACTGGTGTTTAGTTTTCAATTCCCAGGGTCTATCACACCATCTTGATGCTCAAAGACCTTAATTCATCTTGCTGTCATATCTAGCCATCACCTACGAGGCACTTTTCGAATGAGGTTCATCCTGCCTGCTAGCATAACACAGTCATCATCTGCCCTGTCATCTGAGAAATATAAATGTTTCATGCTCCACTAATAAATCTGCTACAATATTTGCTGTTGCTTGTGCAGTCCGAGGCCCTGCCGTATGGAATATTTAAGAATCACTTTCCTGATGACAATGATCATTGCTAATTGTGAGGGCCTTCCCTCCCCCCCACCCCAGTACGTGGGGCAAGCTAAGTGCTCTTAGTGTGGATCTGAGCCCTCAGTGGTCTCTTCCTGCTGCCTTTCCCACCAGCCAGCCCTGTCAGAGCAACAACTCCCTTCAATACAACAGTCTGGCAGAGGGGAAACCTACCATGCGCAGATAAAGGCAACATCAAAAGCTTTTTGCCTGATTTCCCATTAAACGAGAGGAGCTGCAGGAGGAAGTTTGCAGAAGGAAACTGTGTGTGACTATTATTAACCATGAAAAACTGTAGTTCACCACCCCTCCCACGCCTTTCCTTTCCTGGCTGCTGCCTTTAAATGGCCCTAAAAAAGCAATTGCACCGCCTTAAATATTTTCCTCTGACCTCTGTATTTATTTTCCTCTCTCCAACAGCTTATGGTTTGATGGCCATTGGGTTGAAAGAGTTTATGTGAAGTCTTGCAAGAAGGATCTTGCAGTTCAAAGGAAAGCAAAAATACTGGGAAAACTGGGACAGTGAAGGAGAAGAGTTATGGTAACCTATTTAATTTTGCATTTTTGCCAGGCTGCTCTGCAGTTACCTGTGTTCAGGTGAAGAGGTGGAGAGTTGCCTTTCTGCTTTGAGAAGGTGTTGAGATAAGGCCCTGAGGAGACAGGATCGTTTCTGAGGTATGTGAACACACATCGTCCATATTTCAGTGGCACCCAGGCACTTCAATTAGGACAGAGTCCCTTGACCCTAATACTGTAGCTGAAAAAACATTGTTTTCTTCCCAAAGAGCTTAGACCCAAAATGGGTGAGAGAGGCCAGGAAAAGGGAGTTTTCTCCATGGATTACAAAAAGGGATCTTGGGGCCCCGAGAAGTCGAGTTCTCTTGCCCAGTATTACCCAGTATTGCAGGAAATAATAACTTAGGCTGAGGTACAGACTGAGTTCAAGAGTCAAACAAGGGCTGTGAGCAGCTGCCCATGGATGGGCACATCAGAAGGCATGCCCCAAGAGCTTTGGAGAAGTACAAGCAGGCAGTACCTGGCATCCTCGCTCTTGCTTCCAAACTTCACTTCTTGTTTTCACAAAATTTGTCACACCCAAATGTCTTTAAGACCCTGCACACTGGCTAGATCTGGCTGAAACTGGGTAACAGTGTCAAATGTCCACCAGGGAGACAGGCGTGCACAGTATCATAAACATCATTTCCTGAAGAAAGAAAGATAAAAAAAAAGAGCTCGTAATCATCAGGCTCTCTTTCCTTTTGACCAAATCAATGCATCCCTTGGTAGGGCTGGGTATTGATTTATTTTATGCAAACAGTGGAGTTTGGAGTTTTAGATTTACGCTCCTTGGCCAAAGACAAGCTCATCTCTGAAAGAGCATGAATTGGTGAGTCGGCTAATAGCTCTGGCTCAGACCGCTAATCATTCCGGTTCTTAAAGGTTTTTGTCAGCTATTGACCTATATTATTCTGTCCAGAAAGAGATGTTATAAGCCACACAACAAATTAGGGGGAAAAAGCCTAATCAAGATTGGTCTCAAACCTCCAAATCTTCCCATTAAGAGCTGCTTCTATTTCCTGCTATTCATTGTTTCGGGTGAAGAATGTTTATGAGGTATTAGGCATTTTTATCGGTTTCTCCTCCATTTTAATTTTCGTTGTTGCACATTTGAGTGATAAAAGATCACAAGCTGTTTTTCCCAAAGTAATTTTTCAACAGTCATTATAATAGGGGACAGAGGAGAAATGATGAGAAACTAAATGCCCCGGATTTTTTCTTCCAGCAGGACCCGCACTGCCAACGCTCACACAAACATAAGGAAAATTCAGGCCCAAAAGTGACAAAAGACTACCAAATCCATCATTATTTTTCCACTTCACCTAGCTAACTCGAAAATCACCGACTGCTCACTTCAAAACGAACACAGCTGCAAAATGGTGCAAAATACCATTAGCAACAAGATGACATTTCTTCCTTTCAATTATTTATTTATTTATATTTAAAGAGAAAGTTTGGCACACTGCAAAATTGGGCTGCAGGTGCAATTGAGCTGATTTTGCCACTCACGGACACTGGGATGGGGAGACACTGGCACGGTAGTGTGAATTGCTGCACCGTGAGGGCACGGTTAAACTGAGTCCAGGCTAAGCAGAGATTCCGAGGAATAGCTTGGAGAAGTGACAGGGAAGGTAAAAGGAGGAACCAACGTGAAAAAGCCAGGCTTGGTAGGAAAAGGTTTGTCATTCATTATTAAGCTCTATTTGGTGTTATTTGGAAGCAACGAACAGAATAGTGGTCAACTGGATTTTGTCCAGGTTAGCCTGACGTTCACTTACAATGCTGAGAAGCAAAAATGTATTTACAAATGTTTCATACTGAGGCGTTAATAATTCTTCATACTAGAAGATTTCCCTAATAATTATGACCCTTTTTTTTTTTTGCTCTTAGGAAACTTTTATGACTGTAGAGTATAGAGATGTGTGTTTGCATCTTTTAAATTATCAGCTGTATGGTAGCTGTTCTAAAAAACAGGTAGTGAAACAGAGATAGGTTAGATAATATATCCACATCTCAGATAGATAACCACAGAGTTTGCTTGTCAGTGCATAGTATAGGATCTTTTGTCTAAATATACATGCACACAGGCATTTACAGCAGCTATTTTGCAGTTGCATTTACAATAGCTTTAGCTGTTGGAGTCATGTAGAACCATCCTGCCCAAGACTAACCCTGTGATTCATGGACACACACCTGTACATGCTAAACTGGCTCTCCATTTTATTTTAACCCGAATGAAGCCTGGAATAGCTGAAAATGTTGTCATGAAATGGCGGTGCATAATTTACAAGCTGCATTTGGCACACCATTGCGAAGAATTTGCTCATGCTTTTAAAAACAAGTAAACCTTCATTTCAACCCATTCTCTTTCTTCTATCTTGTTAGAAACCCTAACTCAACACAGAAAAATCACGCTTACCGAGAAGGTTTAATAATACGGAAGCAATTTAAGTTCATTGAAACAGCTTTAAATTAACAAGCAGCAGCCTTCCTGAATACACATTTCTTGTAACAAAAGAAAGTGACATGAAGATTATGGAATTGGGCAGAAGTGCCAAAAACTTTCTAAGCTTTTCCTGCAGGAATTATTCTGTGCATGGTAAATTTCTGTGACTTTGCTGTTTTAGACTCCTACCCGTTCAGGTGTAAGGAATCTCTGATAATTCCCATTCAGTGCTCTGTGCGCAACCTCTGACTAGAAGACAAGCATTGGGGGCCTCAAAGAGTCGCTCCCAGCTATGAATGGGTTGCATTTTTCAGGAAGCCAGCTCAAGGCAGGATGAATCTCCCTCTGCCCTCTCCCGAAGAGCAACTCCTCACTCCATTACAAAAAAGGACCTCACTAGAGGCGGACACTCAGGCATGCTGAGATTTCCAGGGAACACACTGTGCAATATCCCTGGAAATAAACAGTCTCTTGTGTCAATGATACAGGGAAAAAAAAAGCAGAAAAATCCTGGTGGAACACATTAAGTGTATGCATTGTGTTTTGAATTTATTCCACAGTACTCCATAGACCGTACACAGATACCAGCTGGGAGATGTCTGACCCCACTTAGGATGGTACAACTGCTAGCCCATCCCACGCTCTGCAGAAAAGGGGATGTTGGGGGGTTGGTCACTGGCACCAACTCACCGCCAGCATCTTGAAATGTCCATACAGCACAGAACTGGCCTTGGCTTTAAAAGCATCCTTTCCGATTTTTCAAGGCCAGTGACAGGTCATATTCCCACTGTTTGAGAAGCTGCACGGCATGTCATTCTCACGTGTGAAATGGCAAAATCAAGCAGTCAGATGTCACATCTCGGCACTACAAAACTGTTCATCATTATCAGCAAATGCAAATATGGGGGGCTTGAAAGGAGAGGCCAGCCTGAAGCCTTTTTCTGAAAATCAAGAATATTAATTGGAAGACCCCTCCCCCATAGCACCTTACTCAATATATTGACCTTGGATGGATAGATGAATCTCTTAGCACTCTCATAAGCTTCATTTACATTTCAGTAGGCATTAAACAATTAACCCATTTTGGGATACAACTCTGCACATTATTTATATGTCTCTCAGTGCCTTTCCGCAGCAAAGTTCTAGGATTCTAAGAAAGCAAACAAGACACCTGAGAGAAGAAAAAAACCCATACCTTTTTAAAAAAAATGCCTCTAAAATATGCTGAATATTTTTTGCTCAGCCTGAGCATAGCAGGGTTTTTGAATGTTGTGGAAAAGAGGCAGAGGGAACAATCTAAAAATATATTTTCCAACTTCATGAAGGAAATGATTGCAATAAAGGAAGAATTTTGTAGGTGCTATTCTATAATCCTACACTGGTAACTTCAACTCACCAAAAAGCTTATTGCAGTGAACCAAGCGATCGGGTTCTACAAAGAAGCACATAATTTAGAACTAGCCTGGGCAGAGAGACATGCATGCAACGTTTGTGAATGTGCACCTAGGAGACAGAAGCATGGCCATAAGAAATATGCTGCCTGGGGATTCGATGCTGAACCTGTCATACACATAGTCTCAAACACAAAAATATTTTGATTGTCTCTCAATTCAGATGATCCAAATTACTGCTTTCCCTTGACGTTCGGGGTCAGTTCAGGCACAGTCGTAAAAGAAATGGTCCCCGGAATGCATTGCTTATATCAGCAATCCTCCTTGGCATTAGGAAAGCGGCCTCGGAGATGATGTGTTGCCTGACTTTTATCCAATAACTCTATTGAATTTGTTGTCTGACCTTTTCTTTCCTTTGGATGGCATCATCCATGGAGTAGTATATCATCATCATCATCCTCACTCAAATGATGCATTTCACTAATAGATCATTAGAAAGAAAGCTCACTCTGAAGATATACGAGCACAATACATCATGACGGAAAAGGGCGTACTGTTGATGTACTACTCAAAAGATGGCAGAGTCCAAGGAGGAGGAGGTCCAAGAAGCAGCACGTTTCATTGAGAAGGTATGACTACACCACAATAAAAAGACTTTAATACTTCCTCATTTTGCATTATTGAAATCAGCCACAGTGGATGCTTACACTTCTTGCTTCTCTCAGTATGAAAGAACTGACAAATTTATTTCTTCTTTCCAACCTGTTTCATGTTCTGGTTCTCATGCACTAGCACATGGGGACCTGCAGCTCTTCAGCAGCTCAGAGCTAGCTTTTAGACGCAGTTGTGTCACGCATCAAGCAGGAGGGCACTGTTGGTGCAGGGAGCAATGCACAGCACAAGTCCTTAGTGGGGAGGATAAGAAAATCCACTGGGTCAACCAAGGTGTCTACAATGAGTTGTCCTACAGGAGAGCTACATGTGAATCCCTGCTTTGCAATTAATGCTGTGATCACATATGTAGCTGCTCACAAACCATTCCCAAAGTCCCCGCTACCTCCGAGGTATCAGGTAAGCATCTCCTGGCTCTTGGTCACCTGAAGATTTTGGCACATCGGTTAGAGGGTCAGAAGTGTTGAGATCCCTTCCCAGTGTTAAGTCATTTATCCTTGCCTGTAAGTACTGCTTTTTTGCTCACCTTGATCTTATCTCTCTCACTATATCTCCAAAACCCACCTTCAACTTGACTAACATCTATATTTTGGGCACAACTTCCCCAAAAAGGTTTCTAAGATGTTGCTGCTTTGCACATTCCCAGACAACCATTTATATTTAGGGAGCTATGATTTGGTGAAGGAAAATACCCAAGAGACATATCCGCAAATTTGCCCTGCAAACTACTCCCTTGCATGTTGAACCCGTCTGCCTCTTTCAGCATAACATGTTGGTTTGAAAGCAAAAGGACTTTGGTGCCTGGCCTAAAAGCCTTCACACTGGATGTGACAGTCTCCCCACTGTCATTAGCTCTTTGCCTATTTAATTATCTCCTCCCCGCTGGAGAGGGACACCTGCAGTGCTGCGTGGGGACGGTGCTTAGATAGCGCTGTTCCTCCCACCCCTCTGCTGTTATTGGTAATTTTGTTCCGTATTGTCAACAAGCGTATCAGAAAAGTAAAACACAATTAACCATGGTGCCAAATAGTAGCTTAATGCTTAATTGCACAACCCACAATGAGGTCACAATTACTGGGCAATCAGATAAGCTTTCACAGATGTATTATATAATCCATGAGCTTAATTCCTCCGGAGGTAGCCAGAAAATTACTGTTCATTAACAAAGTGGTCCCATTATCAGAAAACATATTTAAATCATCATTTTCTCCATTCTGGAAACAATAACATTTCTTCTTCAAAGGATACATATACTTTTAAGAAATGCTTCATCCGGAAACTACTGTCTTAAATAAATGTAATGACAGATGTTTAATGTTGGGTTTTTTTCCCCCCATTAATAAAAAAGACAAGGAAATATTTTTCTGTACTCTGTCAGTTTACATCTCATGAGGTGGAAAGGCAAACTGTAGAAATTTGTTCCACTCGTGTACACAACTAAATTCTGCAGCTTTGTTCCGTAACACGTCCCCCAGAAACCAAGGGAGTGACATAAGTAAAGGGCCAGGACCAAGCACAAAGGGTCAAATGTATTTTTCTTTATCTCCAAACCTTTTTAAAAATGATTTACTGCCTCACTGTATGGGACATGAAAGGATAATGCTGTTTTCAACACTCAAATAAATGACATACTGGAACTGACATTTTTTACGTACATTTCTGCATCTTGATGCAGCTGTCTCCCTTACCCTGACAAAACTCCCATGGAAACAAATGGGATTTTTACCTGAAAGTGACTGCAGGATTGGCCCCTCTTTTACGACTGTTACAATATATCAGCTCCCTCTGAAACCCCAGAATTACTTCACAGAAGTAGAGAAGACATCCGAGTATTTCACTAATTTTTAGAAGTACTAAATCATAGAAATGATTTCAGAATACATCTTTAGAGTTATCCTTAATGCTTTCTCATAACTCTCTCAGACTGAAATAATATAAAAATCCATCGAAGAATAATAATTGTCACATTTGATGTATATTTTTATTAACAGCACTATAAAAATTCAATTATGTAGTAAAGGGCGACAAAAATCTTCCTTTAAATTATGCAGTAAACAAAGCACTCAAAAAATAGAATAATTTACACATGTCATATGTTAAAAATCTCTGCTCCATTGGCTGAGGTATTTAAACTAAATTCCCTCTTTGTGTTTGGAATCAGATTTTCCCTTTCCTGTCCTTCTGCTCCCATTTCTCCAAACACTTTCCTGGGGGAGATTTATTTAGCCAACAATCTGTGCCTTCCAGACATAGTATTTCCTCTGTCCGCTCTACCAATTCCCATATCTGACATTTGCCATGGTGGGAGAGCACAGCTGTACAGATGGATTAATAACAAAATCAAGATGCAATAGCTCCCACAAAGTGTTTCCCCACTGATAAATTTAGAAGTAACTACAGGCCACAGGATAGACTGCTAATTATCAGTAATATCATTACTTAGGGAGATACCAAAATATACCTCTGGACTGTGTTTAAGTGGTTCTGTCTCTGTCGTACAGAGATGCAAAACCATTTTACCTTGCACAACAGGAGATGACCTAGCATAAAATGACCATTTTTTATGCTTATCATGCAGAATTAGATTGCTACTATCCTCATTTGAATGCACAGCAGACCAGTAAGCAGTCCTCTTCCTCGTCTTGCCAAACCACGGCTCCACCACAGAGAAAAGGAGGGTGCTCATCTGAATTTCTCTATGTCCCTGAAAGCAAATAAATGCAAAGGGAGAGGTGGAGATAAACCTAGATTTTGCGATCAAGTGGAAGGAGGAAATCTGCTATTCTGTCAGTACATGGGCAGATTTTTAATTTTATTTTTTTTTTGACTTCCTTGCAACAAAAGGAACAGCAGGAGGAGCTGGAGCCTGCGGTCACTGCTGGCCTCATCCCAGGGCCAGGCGGTAGCATCCTACCTCTCCATCCAAAGAAGCAGAAAACTCTTCGGGAAACTCAGGTCCTGATTGATGACCGTAGTGATTTTAGGCATGGGTGCGAAACCATCAGCTTTTCACTTCATGTATCTCTAACAAATAAAATAAAGATCTATCTATCTAACAAATAAACAAAACCGGTTTCTGCAGGTTTCACCGCAGCCCCTGGGTTTTGAGGGAGGGGTGTTATTGCTCCGGCAGCCCCGACAGAGGTGACAGGAGCATCAGTCTTCAACCTGAGGCTGATTTCGTCCCACTCGCTCTCTCTGGCAGTGACATCTGCCACGCATGCCCTGGTACCTTGCAATGCTCCCTCTTGTGACAGCCTGCACCCGGGCAATGCCTCGGCACACCCCATGTGCACCCCTAAAACCCACTTCAAATCAGAGGTGCAGTTCTATTTCTCTTTAAGACCTGTCCGTGAGCTCCAAACCCAAATCCCGAAGGGACTGAAGGAGTATTGACCCTTAAGCGAGCAGCAGAAGCTGGTTTCATAAAGCCACTTCCCACCAACCTCTGTATCTGTATGCACCAACTCAGAGAAGACCCAGACTGCCAGCAGTTTCCCACTGCTCCGGTCCCGCCTTTCAGTCTGCCTAACTTCAGATTTATCATACGCAATTTTCTCCCCCTGTACCTATTCACGGCCGCGCTTCCCTGGGGTGACCGCCTGCCAGAGGCAGAGAGGTTCGCCCAGATCTGCGCTTCATCTGAGAGCCCTGAGCCTGCCGCATGAAAATAATTAACGCATATAACAAGGAAAGGGAAGGAAGAATAAATTATATGCAAATTTAGTCAAGGATCTTCACAGAACTAATTAAATTGGATAGGAAGGCTGACAGTACAACAGCCACAGAGACTTTTCCCCACTTCTGCTCATTAGAAAAAGTCTAGAAGGGCTTAATATAGCCTGGTGCAGAGCAGCTAGCTATAGGTTTGGCTTTTGAACTTAAATGTCACACACACCACGGACAAACCTCATGCACAACGAGGTTATTTAAGGGTGGGTAGAGAGATTGTTTCAAAAAGTTAAAAGCAGAAAGTGCAGAAGCCTGCATACCTGTACTGCCAGCCAGTCATAGCTGGCAGCATATATGGAAAAAAACTCCAATAAGATTATCACCATGAAGGAAGGGCTGGAGAAACCCAGCGGCAAACGTCTTTGTAAAATAAAAAGGAGGGCAGGAGAAGTAGCCACCACATTTAATACCCAGAGACACAAAAGAAAATTTCCCCATTCACAAATTTTCTGAAGCCCATCAGCTAAGTCCAGTTTCAAACGCACTGGAAGAAGAGACCCATCCCCATACCCTGCTTTCGCCCTGTGCCGGCCACACATCTCCTGCCACAGCTCCCGCTTGCAGGGTGCAGCCAGGCATTGGTGCATCCCTGCATGGCTGCTCCAGCCCAGCTGCCTTAGGGATTGGCATGCTCCAGGCAGGAACCATGCTCCTGCCCTTTTTCTGGTTAAAAAACAGTGCTTCGGAGCCTTTGCAGAGCTGATTTCAGCCCTGCCTGTGAATTCCATTAACTCACAGCACCTGATGAGACATGCCCAGGTGTGAAACTTGGATGATTGCAGGGGTACATGAGCTTCAGCCTAGGGTCAGAAGACACCTGTGGTACCTGAAGGATCTTTGTGAATCATCTTCTATCCCTCACTTGAAAAAACGGGGGCCGAAGCATTTCCTTATCTTGCACAAATGCTGGGGAAAGGATGCTAATAAAGATTATGAGCTGCTCTGAGTCTGAAGCTATTTTCACTTTGCCACAGTAATGTCTCCTATTGTCTCTGACACAGACAATGGCACCTTCCCTGCCTTTATCTCTGCCGTGGAAAGGTTTCCCTCTGTGGCCAGTCTTCAAATTCCCATGAAAAGGCCACACTCCATCAGCCTTGTCTGCTCACCTCCCTTCTTTCCTCTACGCCCACCACTGTCCTGCAGCACCTTGGGTGCCCATAAGCATAACCCACCAGGCACCCAGCTGTGGCTCTATGGCTTGTCCGAGCAAACAGGGAGCCCAGGACAACTTTGCCATCTGCTTTATCCCAAGTGTATCATGCCCTCTCTAAACCTGCATTCCACAGGTGGGAATGCTTTTTGATAGTTCTTTACACTAGATTTGCCTTGTTTTCCACTCTTGAACTCTGCTTTTAGGCCTTCTTTTCCCCAGGCTTTTCAACCTGTTTCCATACCTGTTGTTAACTCTTTCTGTGCCCTGTTCCCGTCTCTGTAAGTGTCCAAGGAGAAGGCATGGTTGGACCCACCGCACTGTTCCTCCACCAAGAAATGCTTCCCTGGTTGGCTGTGTGAACCCCAGGATTGGCACTGAACTGTTCGCCGCATTCAGCGCAGAGGCTGGTATGGACCTTGTGTGGGAGCTGGTGGGAAGCTGCGCGCCGTATTCAGAGCTACAACAGAAATTGGATTTCCCATACACAGGTGTGCACGCTCCATTACTGATCTCAAACACCACCCATAATAGATTTCCTCCTAGTGTGCATTGGAAGAACGAGGACTATAATTTAGTAGCTAAAAACCAGCAGTGGCAGCAGTCCCCTGCGACTCGCTAGTATTTCACACCTCCATCACCTTCCTGAATGTCACCACAGTCATTGCAGAACTGTGTACCCTGGAAGAAAAGGGAGGCTCTTTGGGCTCAGTCTTCGTCCTTGTCCTTTATGCTGTGTGACATGAGATTCAACATGTTGCGTTTCTGTGCCTCAGTTTCCCTGGCAGAAGGATGGAAAGAAAACTCATGAGAACTCCTCTACATGACCAGTGAGTGCTTACTAAGCTCAGCTTGAAAGCAGTGCCGTTCCTCAACTGAGAGTCTCAGCGCCTCTCGAGGGGTAAGTAAAAACAGCATTTTCACTCCACAACCCCATACCCTTCTCACTGAGACAGGAACAGAGAGTCAGTTTGAAAATTTCTATTTTATTTTAGAAATGCTTGGCACCAAGCAGAAATCAAAGAAAGAAAGATAAAGCCCTTCTCGGAGTTATCTCTCTTTTTTCCCATTCCTATCGTCTTCTAATCAAACCAGCATGAGATATCAAGCAATTACAATGCCATTTGCTCCCTGCTGGATGCAACAATTAGCCTAAGATATCTAATGAAAGGAATTAAATTCTACATGTTTTATAGCAAATAGCTTTAATTTTAATTACAAATCCCAAATACATCATCTTCAATAACGATCGGCCCATCACATCTGCTAGGGGCTGATGAGGATTTGCCTTTTGCATGGTTTGGACTGAAAACGAAACCAGACTCTGCCCGCATTAGGGCCCTAGTGGAGGGAATGAAAATTAAGGTACAGCAAGGATCAGAGCCCACAAAATCCCTGCAGAATTTGCCAGAGGCTGAGGCAGTTACCAGAATGCTCTTCATCTGCAGCTGTGAAAAGCATCCTTACACATCAGATCTGCAAAAGTTGCTTGGGGTTTGGGGATGTAATTCATTGCCGAGTGTCTATTACATCTCCCCATCTGGATTCCATCCAGATAGTCCATTACACCTCCAACTAAAGATCATTTTAGCAATTTGCATTATTCCAGGTACCTGTCCCTGAGCACAAGCCACCCGCTGGCACGCAAGCGGCAGTCCATTAAGGGAAGGTGAGGGCTCAGGGCAGCTCGTCTCCCACGCCTGCCCCCTCTGCCTGCGGGAAATATCAGTAGTGATAGGCGAGGAAGAGCCCAGAGCCAAGCACTGTCTACCATACCTGTCTTTAAGCCCACGAGCCTCTGCTTATGAGCACACGCAGGGTTCGCAAACTGTCTCCAAACCCAAGCTGGTAATTTTACATCCCCTGTCCCAGCAAGCAACAAAGTCTCTGTTTTGCTGAAAGTCCGGTTTTGCTTTTGTTCTGAATCTCTGCAGCCAGCTTTATCGCCCAGCACATGCCTGGCAGTAATTGCCAAACAACCCATGTCCCTTCTGAAGAGAAAAACATACTTTCCTTAGTCACTTACAGACTTCTGAATGTTTTACCTGAGAACCGTTTGAAAAAAGGTCTCTCCCTCTCCCCAGAGCTGTGATTTTTTCTCCTTTGAGCACAGAAACAATTTATTTTTTAAAAAAAAAAAAAAAAAGGTGTATCTCTAGTTGAGAAATAGGCTATGGTTGAGAAATTTTGCAATGAGATCTTTGTAAATGCCCTATTGCTTTTTTTCTGATTTAATATTTCTTTTCCAAAATACTTTGGTGAAATAACTTAGTGAAAATATGCTGTGTTGGATCGCTGCAAGTCAGTCAATATTTTTATTTTTACCCTGGTTTGAATATAAGCATTGCAGAAACATTTGGATTTTATTGCCAGGGTACATTCATGAGTTCCCTCCAAACCTCCTGTTCCGTGTTTATTAAATCCCAGGGAGTTATACTACAGTGAAAAAAACCCAAGGCAAATCCCTCCTGCCTGACAGCTACAGACTGACTGGACCCCCCGCGGGGACTTGGGGCTCTGCCCCATCCCGCAGCCATCCCTGGTTCGCACGGGCATCTCTGAGCAGCCCTCTGATCCGGGACGGCTGCGAAAGGCTGGGTAGTTCTCCTAGTTCCTAAAGACCCTGTAATACAGTGGGCAATCACTCCATGTTCACGGCATTGTAGCTGACCTTCATTTTCATGTTATGGTATCTCTTATTCCCACGGGCCTCCTAACTGCTTGCAGGGGCTACAATTTATACCTGTCAGTTACTCGCAGACGCCCCAGAGAGTCCCGCTGTCGCACAGGCTTTCATTTTCAATTCCATTTGTTGTTTGGAAGCAGCAGGAAATCAGAAATAAGGAACCCGAGTGATGAATCGTGGTCTCTGCATATCCCGATATGGCCACCAATATAATGCCACCAAATGTCCCCTGCCGTGCCAGCATGCTCTGCCTCTCCAGCCATGAAGCTGCCTGACCACACGCAGGTCTCAGACAGCGCTGCAGTCCTGGAGAAATGCAACACTAATCCATCATACCTAATCTTCATACCACACATCCATGCTCCGTCCACACCGATTTGTCTCCTCCAGCACCACAGCACAACTAATAACACCAGCATTTATAACAGCAGTATCATGCCGTGTACCTCTTCTCACTCCATAATTCATACAGGGTGATTTATTTGCAGTGGACATACCTAGAAAACATATTTGCCGCTTCCCTCCCCTCCCACACGCAGTGTAACATCACTGAGGGCTGTGGATGCAGCGCAGAGCTGCCCAAGTCAGGAAGGGAACTGAGATGGTTAATCCCCATGGCACATCCCCAGGAAGGCTCAGCTCCTCGTCAGGAGCCATTTAGCTGTTTGGTACCAAACTGTAGGAAACAGGCTCCGGTGGGACTTAGCATCTTCTCCCTACTTTCTGGACAAATACTGGCCTGTTCTGAAGTTTTGTAGTGCAGTGATTTGCTGGCTGGGATGACAACTTTTCCCCAAAAAAATCAAAAGCTAGAAACAGTGGGTCAGAAGGAGCTTCAGGAGATCCTCTGGTGAGGACCAATGCTAAAAGGAGGCTCACCACTGTCTGGAAATCCTTTGCAACATGTTTGATCTGCCCATATTTTAACCTCTTCTGCAAAAGAGACTCCACAGTTCCCGTTAGCCTGTTGTAGTGTTTTGTCCCCCGTCCATTTAAGACAGTTCTAATACCCAACACACGTCTTCCGTGCTCATTTCTTCTGGTTGTGTATAGAGACCATGGGCTAGCCACCATTATGTATATACCATGTTTATATACCTAATATACAAGACAATTAAGACAGAATCATAGAATCACAGAATGGTTTGGGTTGGAAGGGACCTTAAAGATCATCTGGTTTCAACCCCCCCTGCCGTGGGCAGGGACACCTCCCACTAGACCAGGCTGCTCAAAGCCCCATCCAGCCTGGCCTTGAACACTTCCAGGGATGGGGCATTGACAACTTCCCTGGGCAACCTGTTCCAGTGCCTCACCACCCTCACACTAAAGAGTTTCTTCCTGATATCCAATCTAAATCTACCCTCTTTCACTTTAAAACTGCTACCCCTTGTCCTATCATTACACTCCCTGATAAAGAGTCCCTCCCCATCCCTCCTGTAAGCCTCCTTTAGGTACTGGAAGGCTGCTCTAAGGTCTCCTCGGAGCCTTCTCTTCTCTGGGTTGAACAACCACAACTCTCTCAGCCTGTCCTCATAGCATAGGTGCTCCAGCCCTCTGATCATCTTCGTGGCCCTCTGCTAGACCCGTTCCAACAGGTCCATGTCCTTCTTGTGCTGAGGGCTCCAGAGCCGGACGCAGTACTCCAGGTGGGGTCTCACCAGAGCGGAACAGGGGGGCAGAATCACCTCCCTCGACCTGCTGGCCACGGTTCTTTGGTGCAGCCCAGGATGCAGTTGGCTTTTTGGTCTGCAAGTGCGCAAGACCTTATCACCTTATCTTTCTCTTTTCTAAGCTTTCTCCTGCTCCTTTTTTCCCCCCATTTACTAGTGGATGTATACCTTCAGGTTTCAATGTGCTGGGAAACATTACTCAATTCCTCATCACAGTGATATAGGTAGAAGGACAACAGCCATAACTCAGATTAGAAGATGTAACACAGCAAATGGCCTACAGAGCCAAGTGTTGTCTTACTCTTACCTTTCTTGGAGCTTCCTTGTTGAGGAAACTACCACAACATCCACGTGCGAGGCTGGATCCACAGCCAGAGCATCAGCTGGGATCTCCACAGATTCAGAGCAAGGAACTGACCCTCCACCACCTGCATCCCCTGTGTGGGGCCATCAGCTTTCACAAGGCAGATTTCCCTCCTCTGTCCTACACTTAGACATGCACATGCAGGAAATTTTGAGATCTGGTTCTCAGTCCAACACAGAAAATACTAATTACGCAATCTTCAATGTTTCTTGTTAAAGGGGAATTTTCCTTTTAGAAATAATCCGGTTCGCAGGAACGTCCCAGAACAGCACACGGAGCCTTTGTGCTGTAATTTGTTCCCCAAATTGCTCTGCTTTGACCATTTATACTAGCATTATATGAGCACAGAGCAGGGAGTGTTTTAAGATGTAATAGCTTTACCCGTCATCACTAGAAACACCTGACCCATGGAGCTGGGATATTAAGATTTCTAACGATATAACCATCGACAGCAAGCTCTAGGGCTTCGCTGGCTCTCAGGCCTTAAGGCTATGACAGTGATCTATGGAAAATGTATGATTTTAAGGTTTTTAACATTTATTCTGTCTTCCAACATGTATAGGTAGTGACTAGGTCAAAGTGGGTTTACGGATGGGTGAAGTGAATAAAGAACAATCCAGTAAGCAGATTCTACAATTCTAAAGGAAAAATTTCCAAAATATTATATTTACAAATACTTACTAGCATGTGTTATTATACATGTGGTCTTGACTATCTTGGAAATAAGCAGGACTTTTATGCTATGCCTTTCATTGTGATGTCTAAGCAAAATAGGAAAATGTGTATGGTGTATCATTTTCCCAGAGGCTACTGTACTGCCTGTGTATAACTTTTTTTCAATAAAGCAGATGAAAAAGATGGTTTTTTAAACCTCTGATTTTTAAAACACCCATTTTCATCTCTCTCTTTTTTTTTTTTTATTAAAAACACCAAGAAAATACTCTTTTTTTTTAAATTTAAGCAGTCTGAGTGTCTTCCTCTGAGGGAGCTCTGCTGATATGCGTTCATGGCAAGACACTACCCCCATTTCTCAGCCATCCTCTGTTTTGTCTGATTAGACTATAAATTCTTTGAGAAAAAGATTGTCTCTCAGTGTGGGAACTCACAGAGGCAGGGTCTCCCTGGGTGTCTGTGCACTGCCCAGCACAATAATATACTACTCTGATAGAGTCCCCCTAAACATCATAGCAATCATGGGGAGAGAAATATAATTCCACTTTATGGGAGTGAGTGTCAACCATTTAAAATTTGCTTGCATTTGGTTTGGAAGATAAACCCTGAATGGTAAAAGGGAACAGAGAGCTTCAAATAGTTGCCCTGGAACTACTGACCTTGGTGAGATGGCCAGTGGAAAAATGGCCATGTCTTCATTTAGGTGCCTAAAAAGCCACCTGAGCGATCTGGCCGCCAAGCATCCAAGAATGGGAGAGTGCTTGTCAGCTGGGCCTGGTGAGATGCAGCCCGTGCACTGCTGGAAGTTTATCCAAATGGAAGCATTTCTGACAATTGCTTTAACAAACGAGTGAGCGCCAGCAAAAGTTTATTCCAGATGTTTCTGACAATATATCTATACAGTAGAGGTCTGTGTTCTCAATACTTCAGGGGGGTATATTGGGAGGAGAGAGAGAGAATATTGCTATTACCTCAAGGAGTTGCACAAAATCTTTGCTAAAATATCCACACAACCAGAAAAAGGTCCTTGGATTCAGTGTGTTTCAGCCTGTGCCATTATTTTGACCTGAAGTTTCTCTGGGTTTCATCTCTTTTTGTATCCCTGCCTGTACGCCTACACAGAGAAGCTAAGCACCTTTTCTCTCTCCTTCCGTACAACATGGCAATGCCAACCAACTGGTGCATCCCTGCAAAATGGGCAGTTGCTGTAGGCATGATACCTGCATGTAAATATTGCCCAAGAATAGTCTTTATATATGTCTTTTTATGCGACCTTGATAAATGTGGCCTGCTTAATATGGCTAAGATGAATGAGCCAATAATTTCCGGACAAGACACCAGACAGGCAGACTGTTTTGATTTACAAGGCTATGTTAATAAATACCGGTGGCGTGTTTTTGTTCTTCAGGTTGCTCTATGTGTCTCTTGCCTCTGGGCTGTTGTTAATGCAAGGCTGTTGCTGAGCTACAAGTAGGGAGGTACTGTAGGGCTGCAAGGAAAACACGGTGAAAGGGCCATTACCTGAGCCATGCTGCAGATGTTATTTGTGTCATATGACGTAGGCGCTGCATAACGCTGCAATTGGTATCAGAAAGTTACAGTGACTTCCCTGTGTCTCCAAGCTGGTTAACATTCAAATACCCAGTGTCTCAGCAGCGCAACATTTCTCCACTTCTTCTGCAGGCTGTTTTTTTCTCTTTTCTAAGGGGGAGCTCACCTTGATGAGGGAATTGCTGGATTTTGGATGATTTGTGTCTATCAGAGGTCAAGTTCCCCATGAATTTCCCCCCAGTGCTAAGTATCAGTACTCCCCAAGAGCTTGTGACTCCTCAAAGGGTGCTGTGGCCAGGGCAGCCCATTAGAAGCAAATGAGGGCTGGTCTTATGGCAATAAAGGAGACCTCTGAGCAGGAGAGAAACACTGCTCCTGAATTAGCTAACTACATTAGGTGCCAAAGTAGAGTTGACATTAGCATCTATCCTTTTCCACAAATGAGAATTGGTTCCTGAATCCCCAGGGAGGTGTTTTTGTAACCCTAATCCTAACAGTTCTCTTCTTCCTTCAGCCAGCTTTTAGTGCTTGAGGCCTCCAGTAGACCTTATCAGTCAAAGCTACTGTAAGTGCATACAACATAAGTAAATTAATATCGGGTCAGACAAGACATAGTGGAAATGTTGTATGTAATGAGAAATACAACCAGATGCCAATCCTGGCAAATTTTGGAGAAAGAACCCAGCTAGCAGAATTTTGGGAGTGGTGGGAGGGAATAACGAGAGAAAACAGGCAGTGAGTGTGTCTCTCCCCCTACCTTTTTCTCCCCATGCATGGTGCCAGCAAAATGTTGCTACACAAGTGCTGGTAAGAGTTTACAGAGACAAAACTACAGGAAGAGAACTGAAATGCCTGAAAGCCAGAGACACATCAGAGTTCCTGCGGCATCATTGCACCAGTTCATAATTCATACAGACTGAATTTTATTTCTGTGCTTTCTCTGTAGCTGCACTTTGCCCTTTTTTTAAGTTACAGTCTTATTTCCTTTCAGTCCTCCAAAATATCTTCATGGCCTCCATCCCTGTATCGCTGATGTGCCATGGGTATTAAGGCCATTTATTGGCAACATCAACCTTTCACTTCTTCAGTAAAGCTAACAGGGAGCAGGAGACCATGAATCTTGTTTTGGTCATAAAAAGCAGAAGTTAAAGAGGGTGCTGAGCAATAATGGAGGCTCTGAAAATCTTGTATTTGCAGTTTTCTGCTCCCCTCGCTTCTCGCCCATGGCTGGAAATAGCGGATATTGCTTACAGTGCTGCCTTTGACATGGTAAGTGTGGATTTATCTTGAAAAAAATTTAATGGTCCATCCAAGTGGCTTCTCCTAGCAGGGAATTACACACCTCTACCGCCCTGCCTGTGAATGGTAGCTTGTCCCAGATATTTACCTTGCCTCTGGCTTTAGCTGAGGCTCAGAGGAAGAGTATGATAACATTCCCATCACTCTGCTGTTGGACCTGACACATGGAGCACATCCACCTTTGCATTTCTAAAGGCATTGGATGTAAGCTGAGTTTGTAGAGGTAAAGGCTGGAAGGGGCTATCAAAAACTGTCACACTGCCTCATCCCAACTTATTTTTCACCAGACATTGCACATGCAAACTCAGGGATTTACCCACAGTTCTTCATCAGTGGGTCACTTCAATAGCGTTTTGTCTACCTATGGCATTGACCTCTGGGTTTGCTTCATGCTGATTTGGGTTGCTCTGGTACTGTGACACTATCTTCCTTGTCTCCATGAAATTATATATGTTCTAAGAATTGTTGAGGCTATAAGCCCACTGCTACCTCTGTAGGGTCTCCAGAGACTCATCAGCACAGGTGAGAGATCCCCGGGTGCTGCCAGTGTTGTCCCACCTCCTCGGTGCTTTGCTACCATCACTGCATCCCATCGTCTGAATGGAAATTACCAAGTAGACATCCCAGCCTGGTGTTTTCTGGCTGTCTGACTTGCATGGCTCAGCAAAGCAAAGCAGTCATCCAGGTCAGACAGTGAGGAAATTCTCTCAGGAGTTGTTATCCATTAACAGAAGCAATTGGAGCAAGTGTCAAAGCAACCCACCTGTCACTTGAAGCAGAAGAGGAGACATCCTGCACAGGAGCATTGATTGAGAGAGGCAGAGCTGTCCTCCAGCACCTCACTGCAGGCACAGGAATCAGAACATATTTACTGTCGTGCTGGACCCTAATCATGCTGATATGGAGAAGGTGATGTTCCCGTTACAGGAGTTCTTTAATTTATTTAACTTTGCTGGGAAGTTACGTAATTTATTATTTAATTTTGTTGGGAAGCAAAGTAATCACAAGGCTTTTGCTAGAATTGTCCCCAAATAGTTAGACTCAGCTCTCCAACTTGCTAGACTTAGCCCCTAATACTGGCAGCGTGGGGAATTCGAGCCTTGTGGCTGGATTTGAAGAATGGTTTGTGGTTTTTTTTCTTTTTTTCCAAATCCCCAGCTTCAGACTAATGACTACAGAATTTCCACCATCATTTTAGAATAAATATGTTAATTCTCAACATTTACAACTGAAACAAACGTATGATATACACCAAGATTTTATTTTTTTTTTGCATCCTGAGAAATAATCCATAGTTTAAATGCAGACAAAACCTCTGCCACCACACAGTTACACGCTTGCTCACAGGCAGAACCTCAGCTGAACCCCAATGAAATGGGGCATATTGGCCTGCACAGCAGAGATGGACCAAGACCCCCCACTCTGCTTAGTCCATTTTACTTAAAAAGCTCCTGTGCACCAGCAGATGCACAACAAAGATCTGTGTGCAAACTTCTAGGAACAGCAAGCACAAAGTGATTGAGCTTAGCTTAGCCCACACTGGAAGTCCCACCACCTGTATTTGCCCTGGGCTAACAGTGTGGATTAGGTGATGCCTCATAATTTCTCAAAGCAAGGAAAATTGTGAGTCTGAGCCCTCCTCAGCATGAGAGGAGAAATGGAGGGAGGCAGATGGAGTGCTGCAGGTAGAGGTCTCTGGGGCTGTCCCAGGCAGGAACTGGAGAATCAAAGCTCGATGCAGACAGTCAGTGTTTACATAAACACGTCTGTACTGGTAAGGACTGGAGGCTGACTGGTCCCAGATCCCCTCTCTGACTGATGCCAGAACACAAGGGCAGAAGGTTTTTACTGCACAATCTCAGCAGCCGGCACCCAGGGCTGAGGCACTTCTTATCAAGGAACGGGATGGACAGACTTATTCACCCATGAATTTATGCAGTCAGACAGAAGCTGTAGCCCTGTAAACTTTCAACATCCTGAAAGTTTTTTTTTCCTCAGCTTAAATCCACACTGGCGATGAAGTACTACTTTTGTTTTTCTTTCAAACCTGCCAACCGCTCGGCTCCTCGCCAGCTGGAAGAAGCAGGGAGCAGTTGCTCCCTACTTGCCCCATGCATGCCATTCCTAATTTTGGTAATCCCTAACTGTATCCTACCTAACAAAATCTTTTCTGAACTGCAGCATCCTAGTGTGTGTAACAGTTCCTTCTATGGGAGCCATCATGTACCTGGGCATTTGTGCTGCCTTTTTCCAGCCCTTCTCTCTCCTTCTAGAGAAGAGTGGAGCAAAGCTGCATACGCTACTCAGCGTGTGGCTGCGTAATTTTTTGTTCCGTTTTCTTCCTAATAATTTCTAACTGGTAATTTGCTTATCTGAACCTGATGATTTGACCCCAGCATTTGCAGAGAGCTTAGTAGGTAGGGGAAGGGGTACAGACAAAGCACCTTGGCATCGCTACCAGGCACGGGAGCCCTGGCACTGATGGGGGCAGGCATGAAATTATTCCATTATACTAGGGGAGCTAAACTGATTTTCAGTCAGAATGTAGTTAGCAAAGAAGTCACCAGGCAGGATAACACACTGACCAGGGCTCGACTGGAATATGGGATCAAGCTGCAACAAGAAATTGGTAGGGAGCTGCAAACCTATCAGAAGAAAGGAAAGAATCCTTCAAAGCCAAGAACAAAGCGGCGTCTGTCGGGAGCACAGCGATGAGCTAATTGAAGCGTCTCTCTTCGTTCTTCTCCTCTTTGGCTACAGGAGCACCTGCTATCACTTAAAGGCAGCTCTCACTGTCACTTTCTCCTTTGGTTCACGTGCACTTGTTCATCCTTTGAGCTTTAATCTTTTGCTATTGATTTCCACCCTGTTAGCTGAAATATTGTCGTGCTCTTTGAGAAAGGCAATCGCCCAGACCGCACTATTGCAAATAATATGTACTTTGGAAAACAATGATTGAATTCCCATATTATCCGCTGAAGCAAAAAAACTCTACCCTGCCAAAGAGAAAATGCTTTACAGAGATAAGATCATAGAAATTCATCAAACTGGCTTCACGGGTTTCGTGTGTGTGTGTGTGTGTGTGTGTTGGGATTTTTTTGGTTTGGTTTTTCTTTTTTTTTCTTTTAATTTGCACCGCCCCAGAGAGATGCTGAGATTAAAATGTATTATCCTTAGATATGAGGGCTAACCAACCCAGTGAATCCTGTTACTCAGAATTCAAACTATAATTCACACTCTGGAAATTGCAGATCCACCCTGAGATAAATTTCAGCTACAGTGCAAAAGAGCCAGCTACAGTTTTACATGCATATTTAGTTTGTATCCATGTATATACAAATCTTCTGATAAACTGCCATAAATCTGCTACCATATGTTTCAATGATCCAAAGGAGAACTGTGCGAACATAAGGGGTTTTATTCCTCCCTCAAAATGTCACATGAAAAATGAAATGTATCCATGCTTTATCTGGGTGATCTGCAGAACTTTTGAGGCCATCGATTCTTTTTATTATTATTATTTCACTAAAACATGGCACATTTGATAGCAGAAACTACTGTTAAATATGTGTGCCTCAGAGTATGTATCTAAATCTGTAGCTAAAGGTACTTTAGTAAACTTAGTCCCAGCTTTTTGGGTGAATACTCCCTTTTTTCAGTACATCTGTACTGTCAAATTCACTTTTTCCGGATTTTCACGGTGGGACGGATGGGGGTACCCTGCTCAATTCACACCAACTGGTTTCCCTGGTGAGGACACTCCAGCATAACCTTGGATGCTTCTGTTAAAGATAATAGAAATTCAGTTTGAATGAGCAGATCAAATGCCAGGGAGGAAGTTTTTGGTTTGGTTGAGCTTCCAAGAGGGGTATACACAATACAACATTAGCAGTAGAAATGAAATAAGTAAGTGAGCTTAGTCCCTTCCCCTAGTCACCTGTTCAAGAGGCAGTTTTTAGATTCACACATTGCGCTCTGAAGGTGCCATCACCAGGGAATCAGAGTCTGGGTGGGCATCTCATGATGGTCAAGGAGCAGGCAACCATCGCTTCATCGTACTCTTCTGAATTTCATTTGAAGAATTGAGAAGAGAGAAGTACGCCCAGCCCAGGCTCTGGTGGCATCTCCCTCTTGTGTTTCCTCTCTGAGATATTTTTCCTCAGTCGCAGGTCACCAGTCTCTTTGGCTATTTGATCTTGCTTGTCTTTATCAAAAACGGTTTCTGTTTTTAGAGTATTTCCCTCTTCCTCATGCCGTTTCCTGGCTTTTCTTTTGTAATTATGTAGTAGTAATGGCTCTTAAAACTTCCTACAAGGGTATTACATCCATTACAACAGCAATTCCATTTTAGTAGCAATTCACGTATAATGGAAAGAGATATTAAATTGGAGGTGATGTTACAATAAAAATCATACCGTTATAAAAACAATATAGCATTCAAACCAGTATTATAACAGAAATATTTTAATAAAGGCACTAAATAAACTCAACAAAAGAAAACCAGGGATGAAACAGGAATAATGAGAGGTTTGAACTGCCACACTGATTTTGCTTTGTTTTAATGTATTGATGGAATATTTCATTGCAACAGCTCCATAATTTTATCGTAAATGTATGCCATAAAGCATGTTTCTTGCAGGCAGTGTAATTACTTAACTTCCTTTCCAACGGTAAGAAAGGGCATGTGCGGTACATGGAAACAGCAGAGTGAATTACGGACTGGATGGAAATCCTTTCCTGCCTCACAGGAGGCTGTGTTTCCTGCATTTCCTCTGCCAGAGGAGCCGGAGAAGGGAGAGCTGGTCCACGAGGATCCAGCTGAGAGAGTGTGTGGCATGAGGGAAAGTGATGGCAGCACTGCCAGGAGTCCCCACAGTGCACAATCTACAGCATTTATTGTAAAAAAAAAAAAAAAAAAAAAAAAAAAAGTCCCGTGTAAAGAGATCCCTTCTGGAGAGAAGCAAATTATTGGTAAAAAGTCTGCTCGGTTGCAGAGAAACAAAGCAATAAAACGTGGTATTGTGTTAAACAGCTGCGTCTTCAGCTTTTCCTTTGGGAGTGAAGGTCCTCTCCGCTTGGCACAGAAAAATGTGGAGAAAACTCTCTGATTTGAGATTCGCGTAGGTAGTTTCTACTCAGAACAGAGATGTCCTCAGCGTGAGAGACATGGAGGCTGGCGGGGGGAGAGAAGAGTTTTTGAATTGTTTTCAAAATCATCCCAACATTTTATTTTGAAATTTTGTAAATGCTCAAGTGCCAGGATTTCTACCTCAGTTTTAGGTCCCTGTTCCTGGCAATCCCAGCTAAGGTGAGGCTCTGGGAATTCGATCTTGAAGGAAGCTTTTCTGGCTCCCTGGAGCCCAAACTCCCACACCCCTAGTTGGACTTTTACTGGCCTTATCAACTTCTTTACCCTTTTTCACACAACCTCCAGGGACTCCATTACCTCACTGATAAGTTGGGGTGAATGAAGACTTCAAGACATGTAAAATCGTACAAGTCATCTGTTCACATATAGCGTTTTTCAGCTTTTAGTAATGACTTTTTCTTTACTTATTTAATAAACAATGAAAATACGAGCAATCACCAATGAATTTAACTGCGGGGCTGGCAGTCCTTGTGATAAGCTTTATTTTTAATGAACTTCATTCCCCCTCACCCCCTAAATTTTTTTCTTCAGAATATTTTATAGGAAATACTAGTCCTTTAAAAGCCTGGAAAGCCTAAGAAGCCACTGAAATCTGTAATTGAAATGCAAATGGAAAGCCCCTGGCACATCAAATCAATTTTGCTCTTAATAAGAAACGGAAATAGAATGTGACACGGAAAAGTCCTGATGCCCTACATAAAGGTAGGGCTTTTTAAGTGGTCTGGTGCAAAACAGAAATTCCTGTTTGCTGTAGTCACACTTTTAAATCGCTCCATTATCAAGTGATAACGTGATACAATTAACAGGCTGCTGTTTGGTTACAGAAGCCATTTTCTCAAGGTACAAATCTCCCTTAAGACCATAAAACAAGCATTTCCAAGCTCGTGGTTCCAAAGTCTCCCTTCACGGTATTTACAGCTGCTCCAAACAAATTCACTGTGGAGTAAGTGTCACCTCTGTGTCTCATTGCCCTGGTTTCACCCTGGTATTAGGATACCTGGGCCAGAGATAACCTCACCATGCCTGGATTCATTATCAATGCCTGACTCTCATGATCGTATTTCAGTGTTTGATCTAAAGATCATGGAAGTTAATAGAACGATTCAACTTGACTTCTATCCATAGTTAGGGAGGAGGGGAGCAGAGTGGACTGACTTTTCAGGAACTGAATGATTCATGTAATCAATAAATAGGTAGAGTTAGCTTAGTCGAACAAGGTATTCTCCTGAAAAGTTTTAGAGGGAATGTAACTTTCTGTCCAAAACTTCCCTGAATAGAAAATTTTGAACCAGACATGTTTTTTTTATATATGTTATTTGCTTTTCAAGAGCCATTCTATGCAGTTTTATTTGAACTAACCTGACTTAAACTGATCTACTGTAATTTCATCCAGAGCACAAACACAAAGCCAGACAGCGATATAGATTTTTTGGTGCTTCCAATCAGAGCATAGATGATTCACTTCCTTAAATAAAAAAGAAAACAACCATTTAACAAACCAAGAAATATTTTTTGATTGCAAAAGTGCCTTCTGCTGGATTGATGTAAGAACAAGGAGGTTGTGAGAGTGAGAGTCCTGCCAATAAGGACCACGTGTGGTCAGAGCCGGGTTGGTGGAGTCATCACGGCCTTTGAAAGCTGTCACGGGGTCAGCCCAGCAAAGTCCTCCTGAATTCCGTCCCCTGCCCCTAATTCTGCTCAGGTCAGATGTGATGCTCGTCCCCCATGTGCCCCGATGGCCCCTCTGCCTGAGGTGCAGAGCATCTTCTCTCCGCTCTCTATAAAAACACACCTTAAGTGGCAGGAGGGAGGCCGTGCCGTGATGCGCTTCACGTATGTTTATGTCTGGAAAAGAATAAAATGTCTGTACAGTGCCATTTAAGATGCTGAGAGCTGGCTGGCCTGTGTGACCTTGATGCACAAAATGCCATCTTCACTTTTCCATTTTCCTCCCTTAGTAGAGAATAATTACATTAGTGGGAGATTTCAATCCAAGAGCAACCTGCTCCACTGACATGAGCAGAAATATTCGGGTGATTTCAGTGGCTTTTGGATCACACTTGGGAGTCCCTAATTCTGCAGGATGCTGAGTACCCTTCGCCGTGGTTAACTCGGGTTACGCTTCCCACAAGGAGTCTGGGAAGCTCCACAGCTTCTAGGACATCAGCCTCAGCAACGGGCTGCAAGGGGGTGTTACAGAGGCAGGTGTGACTGCAAAGCCGGTAGCCACATGTCTGATTGACCCATGAAAACACACTGGCACAGATTTTCAGCTTTCTGTACATGCCACTGGTGTGTACTCAGTTGATCAGCATAAACTGGAATCCTGACTGTTCTCCCAAATCCGGTGAGACTGAGCAAAGCTAACACAGCTGCATTTATCCATGCACGACCGTGCCTTTCCTCACGGTACAGACAAGTTTTAATTCTGTCATTTGCTGATAGTGTGGTCCCTAATCAGCACAGAAACAATCTTTATTTACTGGTCCTGTTGAAGTGGTGCCTCATACTGATTTATTAATTATAAGGTTTTTCTAGTGTATCAAGTTTAGTTGCATAAATTGCATAAAAGGGTTATGCAGCAGAAAAGGAGAAAGAAGGGACTGAAAATGCCACTGTTTCAATCCTGCCATATTTCCAATATGAGCAATATTTTACCTGGTAAGTGACTGTCTATTACAAACTGTGCTGCATACATTTGTCCCCTCTTAGTACCCATTCAACAAACTAAATGTCTTGCTGTGGGTTAAATACAATGTCAGATCATGCTGTCTCTTAAGAGAAATATATAAATGGGTGGTTATTTCACTGGAAAAAATGATGCACGTTCCCAGGCCATTAGGGAAATACCACCAGCAAAAGTTATATGATATAAAAAATATAGGAGCTGGGTTTGCAAGCCAGTGTTCAATCACTGTAGCCTTGAACAGCAGGCTAAAGTCAGAGAGGGCAGTAAATCCAGCCATGGCTCTTTAACCAGTAGAGCCAGAAGCATGGATCTTGTGCCAAGAAGTAATTTAAAGGTGAGGAAATTAATTTTCAAAGCTTATTCAAAGATAAATAGAAAAAAGACTACTGCATGTAGAGGTTTCAGCCCTCACACATTGACAGGGATGGATATGGCTCTGAACAGGCTCTGGAACCTGTGTACGTGAGAGAGTTGTGCACTGTACTGAGCACGCCGGCCATCATTCAGCATCCCAGCATGGCTCTGACTTCACACATCTTCATGAGCTTGGGGAAAGAGTCCAGGGGAAAGAGTCCATGGGAGAGAGATTTTTGGAAAGTGTAAATCTCTCCCATTCCCAAAACAACCCTTAGCCGAAGTAAGTGGGAATAAGCGACATGAAGGCTTCTCCCTCTGTAAATAAAACCTCTAAACTGAGTAAAAGAAGACCACAGGGAAAAGAGGAGTAAAGCAAAATTTAGCCCATCAGAACGGCTGACCCACACATATTCCTGAGTGTACTGTCCTTTGCTGGAGATAAAGCTTTAAGTTAGCTCTTCCCCTGTGTTTGGGGGGAGGACTTGCACCTTCCTGTCCTAGACAGCGTAACACTGTTTGCCTTTTTTCAAAAAAGAGCATTAGTTGTGGCTGATCTTAAGCTTCAGAACAGAAGTCCACCCTTGGTCCCACTCACTTCTCAGTTACTCCTGCAAGCTTCAGTTGCAGGTGATGTATAGCTTGGGGTTCAGTACAAGAGGGGAACAGAGGTGTATTTGCCCATAAAGAGCAAACCTAAAAATAAACACAGAGGAAAAGGACCTGGAGACGTGTTTCACTGTCACTGGGTTGTGTGTTTAGCCCACAGAACCACAGAATGGCTCAGGTGGCAGGCACCTCTGAAGACCACCTTGTCCAAGCCCCCTGCTCAAAGCACAGTCAGCGAGAGCAGGTTGCTGAGGGTCATCTCCAATCAGGTTTTGAAAATTTCCAAGGATGGAGAGTCTGCAACCTCTCTATCCCAATGTTTGACCACTCGCTTAGGAACACAGGCCTGAAAATTACCTCCTGAATCATCACATCTGGTTCCCACATCCTATAAGCTCTTTCATCGACTCATACACACAGAACTTGTCTTCGTACAGATCTATTTTTATTACCAAGCTGTTCCATTACTTCTGATGGCAAGAAATCTTCTTGCTATTTCCAAGTTGAGTGTATTCATAGCCCATCTGCTCTTGTGCCAGCACTGTTGCTAGTTTAGGTAGCTCATCCTGCTGTCTGGTGCTTAACTCCATTGTGCTGCAGAGACCTGCCATGTCCCTCTGTCCCTCCTCCCTGCCCATACCTCTGACATCCCTTGCTTCCTCCAACCCAGGAGGAGGACTGCTGGCCATGGAGCGGTTTAGAATGAGCTCCATGTTGGTCTATACATCCTGGCACACAGCCTTGTACCTGAGGACACTTGGTCACAGCAACACAAAATTGCCTCATCAAGATCAGTGTGTGTGGCTTTAGGCTAGACTATCTCCTCACACTCCCTCCTGCCTCCCCGATGAGGATCGTAACTCCTGTAATCCTTGACCACAAAGGCTAAGGCCTTTATATATAATCTAATCAGAGTTTTTGCAAGTCCACTTTGGTTCAAGTGTTTTTTTAAATTTTCTTTCTTTTAATGAGATATTTCCCTTTTTTCTCCCAGCAGCTATGGCTATGCTGGAACCGCTTAAAACATCCCTTTGCAGTAAGTCTGAATACTGGTGCTAGGTATGAATGAAGGCCTTTCAGAAAAGAAAAAACCCATTGATTTAGCTAAACCTCATCAAAAGAATTAAGCTCAGTTCTAGCTTTGCAAGCATGCACACAGAAAGTGTAATTATTCCTCTGGCAATACATGGAAAATCCTGCAGACCTGCGACTGAAACGCAGGGCAAAGCCTGACCGCAGAAACAAAGCCAGGGCTGCAATAACCGCCAAAGACCAGCAAGGGGAGATGAGGCCACTCCAAATCACTTTCCTACTGCTTTCCAGCCACTAACGAGGTCTGGATTTGCTTGCTTTCCTCTACAAAAACAAAACCTACGGGTTGCACAAAGACTCCCTCTTGCACAGGCATTTGACAGCAATTGTAACTTTTGCATGCTGGAAACTCTCCTAGAGCACACAGCGGGTCTTATGTCTGCAATTCTCCTCTCCAAATGATAGGTTTTGGAGCCTGTGTACAGCCATACACAGCAGTGCAGGGGTGTGCCACCAAGACACTGTCCCTCCATGGGGAGCAGTCCCTTTGGACACTCACAGCCCCAGCCCCAGCCCCTGGCCCCACACCTCCCCAGCCTGTCCAGGAGTGTAGAAGAGGTTTGGCAGGTCCACGATCCCTTCCCTCATTAGTGCAAATCGCAGGCCCTCATATGCCTGAGCATGTGCATGAGACAAGCACAATAAGGCAAAGAAATACCCAACAAAACCTTTCAAACCTGTCATGAGCTCCTCTGGATCAAGCAACACCAAAGTGGTGACTGGGCTGTGGGTCAGCTGTCGTGGCACACTGCTGGGCAAGCCCGGTGTGAGACGTCACCTGCTAGTGACACATCTTCTCTGTAACTCTGAATGACGCCGAGAACAGGCACATAGGCCGAAACCTCTTATGGGTTCAGCCTAGTCACAATTCACACTGCTGTTTCACCCAACTGTGATACCACAAAACAAGCATTAGGGGGCCTACAGGAAAGATGGGGAAGGACAGTTTATCAGGGAGCATAATGATAGGACAAGGGGTAATGGTTTCAAACTGAAGGAGGGTAGATTTAGACTGGATATCAGGAAGAAATTCTTTACTGTGGGGGTGGTGAGACACTGGAACAGGTTGCCCAGAGAGGTGGTGGAGGCCCCATCCCTGGAAGTGTTCAAGACCAGGCTGGATGGGGCTTTGAGCAGCCTGGTCTAGTGGGAGGTGTCCCTGCCCATGGCCGGGGGGTTGGAACTAGGTGATCTTTAAGGTCCCTTCCAACCCAAACCATTCTATGATTCTATGATTCTATGATTAACAAACCAGCTGTAGATATGATTGTGACCCCTCCATAAAGTTTATTCTACTATAACTGACTAAGGTCTTTGGTATTTTTGCCATCACTGATCACTTATGAGATCTTGCAGGCACAGAGGGGCCTGAATGACTTGATGGCAGCCACACAGGAGGCTCGAAGCAGCATAAAGTCTTGAACACTGAGCCTCAACCTTTATGTGCTAATCAAAGGATCCAGATTTGGATCAATCCTTCATACCAGAATTGCACTGTAAAAACATCTAATTCCATGACAGCTTCCACAATCTTCATTGTTTGATCGGCACTGATTGTATACATTATTGCAAGACTAAAAAAGCAATCAGTCAAGGCTATATCTTTGTTCTCTTGCTCACACTGGTATCATTTCATCTCTCTCTCTCAGTGCTTTCATGGCCCTCATAACAATAACATGTGAGCATCTCATAATCTTTAATGTACATGTCTTACAACAGTCCAGCGAGGTGTGACAATATTATTATTCCCATTAGAAGACTAAGCACCAAGCAACAAATTTTTATATTCACGAAAACTGTTTAAAGCCTTACCCCCGATAGCTAATTCCCAGGGATAACAAATAAAACACTGTCAGCAAAGTGACATCAGTGGGACTTACTTTCTCAACCAGAAGTTAGGTGCCTGAATACACTTGTGGTTGTAGACAGACACGACTTCTCCAGGTCTCAGCATGAGGTCTCTGCGGGAGCCAGCACTCAGCCCAATGCCATGTTCCAGGTCAATGTCTTGTCCATAAAACCATTGTTGGGGAGCAGGGTTAACAAAATGCTCCTGTGTGAAGGGGAGGAGAGGGAATGTGGGGCTTGATGTGCTTCTGGTGACACTCAGGGCTGGAGCAGCATGAATATTGCCAGTGATTTTAGTTAAATCAAATCGTGATCTCTTTTTGCCCAGCTGGCATTCCCACTTGTGTGAAATCTTTGGGGAGCAGAGGAAATGTCAGTATTATCAGCAATTTTCACTGGTATTTTAAAATGTCTCCTCCTGCTCTTCCCCGAGTCTCACATTGCCCTGCTGCACTTGCAATGTTGCCGCCTTGCTGCCTCACTCTTCTGGGACCATTTGGTTTCAGATGTGAAGCAATTATCCAGACGAAGCATCAGGGGAGGGAGGCACAGGGGGCAGGGAGTGGGTTCAGCAAGTCAGACCCGAAACAGGAGTACACCTCCTCATAAATGAAAGGCAGCAGGGCATCCATCTAATGGGACACTAGAGCTACCTTAACCCCCAGCTAAGCACTGTTGTCATGGTTTGCATAAAGTGGCCTGGTATACGTCTGAATTATTTGTATGGCATCCATGGCAAGAGTAACCGAGAAGCCTCATGATCTGTCATGTATTTGTCCATATAGCAGCCAAGTAAAGAGATTTTTATTATGCTCCTTTTTATAGGAAGGAGTACTGAGGGTAAATGAGGTTAGGAGTATGTCCCCAGCAATAGATTCAATACACAGGCAAGTTTGTATTTTCTAAATCAGACACTTATAACTATAATTTCAGGGGTCGGGGTTTTACTTACTGAAAACCTACCCAGTGCTCCAGGTGGAAAATACATTAAGATTTATGCTTGGATGTAATGCCAGTAATGCGAGAAGCATGGAAATACCTTAGTTGGATAGATGTTGGAAGAGTCTCCTTTCCAGCGGGCATGCTATTAGTAGAGCCCGTACTGCTACAGCCACCCAAAACACGTTAAATCTATTTACAAACCCTAATCCACCTCTGGCTGAATGGAGACAGTAGCTTGCCCAGGACAGAAGTAAAATTTCCAATAAATTGGCAATTGTTCCCAAAACTTCCAAAACACCCAGACACCTACTGCGTCTCAGCAGAACCAGAAAACCTCCCATCCGCTTGCAGTTGGAGATAAAAAGTCCAAAAGCATTGCATCAGGTGTTTTGAGTTCTCCTTGCTGAATGGAGGCAGGTTCTTAGTTATTAAATATTTACTAGGTATCTAGTGCAGATCACACATCTGGTCTGAACATTTCCCTTGAAGCTAACCTTGAAGATCGTAAAAATACTTAGGTCTCCTTGACTGAGCTATATTGTTTAAGGTGATAAAATGTGAGCAAAAGATGTAATTAATGGGCTGGTTTGTTACATGAATATTCCTCCCTGAAATATTGTGGTGACATTTCTTGTCTTAATGCCTGAGTGATTTTGTTGAAGTAGTTGACTATTGTCTCATGCATTAATTTGAGGCTTGAGGGGGGAAAAGAAATGTTAAAAAATAAAATCAATTTCCCATTCAGACCCCAAAAGCTTTCTGCAGCGACCCTACCTACTCTGAAGACTCTGCAATACGCTGAGGAAAAAACATTTAGTGGAAGTGTCTGGTTTAAATCCAGGCAGCACTCCACTGAGTTTTTAAAAGGTCTTACAGGGAACAAAACAGCTTATAAATAGGGACAGCAAAGTTCTGGATGAATATTTCACAACTATAGCTAATCAATTCTGCACACATAAGATATAAGCAGCTCACCAAGCTGGTGCATGTATAGAATCCAACCCTAATTAACAGTGTGTGTGAATTTCGGATTACTGAAAAACTATGTGTTGTTAATTTAATAAATCTTCATTAATGTTGCAGGTAGCAACAACCACCACAAGAACCATTACAAATTGACCCTTTTCAAATCCTCATAATCCTGCACTGGAGAGATATACCTAATTGGGCTCATTAAAAGTAAACTTTGATTGACAGGACCGCTGGGATCCTTAAAAGGGCTGTGTGGTCAAAACGAATCGCTGCATTGCTGATCTCCAGAGCAGCAGCCGGTTGTCTGTTGCTTCTGCCATGGTCCACAAAAACAGGAGAAAAATTGCTGATGGCAAGTAGTGCATAAGGCAGCAAGGGAGGTTGTAGGGTTACATTTGCAGGTAAAAGGCCTCAAATATGGAACATTTCCACAGTCGGGTCACATTCACTTCCATGTGGCTGGTGGGGAAACTACACTGCAAATACATACGGAGATAAGGGAATTAAGGACCTTTGAACTGTGAATGACTCTTGTTAAGACTTTGGGGCTGTTTCTCCAATGTTTTATGTTTTGTAAGTCATTAGCACCTGTGCAAAATGAGTGTAGGAAAACATGGGCAAATCAATAGCGCATTACATAGGCATCGGTAATTAGATAGCAGTGGGGAATTGGGCCTTGGGACTTTTCAATTATTTTCTGTTGCAAATGATGTTCAGACACCATTTGGGAAATCATGTTTCCATCAAACACTATGTACTGTGTTCAGTGTAGGTCAGTGTTGTGGAGGTAATCGAATAATATGGATCTTTCTGGGCTTAAAATAATCTATCAATCTCTAATTCTCCATTTTTGAGTCCAAGCCAAAAAATTTTTATTGTCTTATTACATGGCTTGAACATCATCTGGCTGGAACACCCGTGTCATTGTGAATGCTCCAACATTTCCCTGGACATCTAATTCAATGCACACTTTTCAGTGTGTAGTTTGCCTGCTTTTTAAAGTCAGTCTCCAACACTTTCTTCCATAGAACCTGTAAACTTATTTAATCTTTCTGTATTCCAGAACCACACAGACATGTGCTCTTTAATGACATCTAAAAACCCTACTGCACATCAGGGTAGTTCTATGAACAGTCTAAGTGAGCGTTCCTAATGTGCAAAAAATGGACAATAGTGTGATCTAGTCTAGATGTCTCAGAGCAGTGTCAGGTAGGTTGGATTACCTCCCAGTGAAAGCACGCATGAGCGGTTGCTCTGGACCAGCTGATGTGCAGTCACTTGTTCAACTGCCAGAGTTGCTTGTCTGAGCCCTTTGTTTCATGTATTGCCTTTAGTTCTCCTGCATCAAAAATCTCTTGGGTGACTAGGAGCCCCAAGAAGTTGTCCCAGTTTGTTTCCCCACTGCTTGCTCTGGTTTGTCACAGGTGCATGAAACCCAGATGCAGAGGCATTCTCATGCAAGGATCCAGCAGCTCTGCCTCCTCCAGGACAGAAGGCAAACACTTCTGAACCGGCTGCGGTGGAAGCCTGGGAGGCACTTCATGTTTCGTTGCAGCTTGCATGCGGTAAAGAAGTGGAAGTGTCAGAAAAGATCAGCGTGTCAGTGGTTAAAATGATTGTGGCATGAAGGGACTGAGGGCTGCCAAAACCAAAATAACAAGAAAGTGTCTCTGAAGGCACTTCTGATGCGTCATTTTGACAGATGTGCAGCTCCTCATTAACTGTGAGTAACAGGGAAGAGCAGGGTCCTCTGCAACAGCCTCCCTGGCCTGGGACTGGGAGTAGATTTGGGGTGGACTGAGCAGAAATTGTATTCAAAAACAGCTGTCTTGGTCAGATCAAGATACATTTGTGGCAGTCTGCCACTGCATCATTGCAAGCAAAAGGGATGGGGCTCAACATGCCAATAACATATCTTTTGCAGCTGTAGACCTTAGCGGGACCCAGGCAGGCTGGATATCAGTGACCCTGTGGCCTTCAGCATGAGAATTCAGACTATCCCACTGTTGGAAGGTCTGCACTCTCACTGGAAAATTTCAAGGAGTATTCTCCTGCCAGGAGCTCACAGAGACCCACCGCAGGCACCTGCTGGAGGCCAATATTCTTTGGCTCCCTTTGCTGACAGCGGAGAAGAAGAGATTTCTTCAGACGACAGTTCAGTTCACCCTCTAAACTCAACCCTTTCCTCTCACGCTTGCATGAGGAGCAACAGGAGAAGAGATTTGCACCGTGAGCGTGCAGATATACTCCTCTATGCCCACTTTCTCCAATCCACCGCTCTCCCAAGGATCCCGCTCCCAGCCAGCATCCACTTTGGACCAGACTTACCTCTTTCTACTGCTTAGTCTAAGAGCTGTGTGACTGAGCTTTATTTGACAGGGAAACCTCTGCATTTCTGTTGCACTTCTGACGTGTGCTATACATCCTTCTCCTGCTTTCTGTAACTCCACCTGCCTGGCAGGTGGGCTCCAGACCATTCACCGAGAGTGCAATAGGCTCGAATGCCAGCAGGGATAACTTCCACTGCTCAGACAAGCACTTTGTGGGAATCTGAAAAGGAAATTGTGCCAAAAAAAAAAAATCAAACACAAAAAGGTAAACGTAGTTTGTTATTATTTTCACTTGTGTTTCTGCCTGATTTCTTTGGAGTTGGTTTCCTGACAAAAATAGAGTGAAACCACTATGTTAGATGTGTCGCATAGCCTGTGCAGTGCCTGGACTGCCTGCTGCTTCATATTTATTAATTGAGAAATCCTTGGGCAAATTGCCACTTGAGCCACAACATTGTTGCTAAATTCAGCAGTTGCTGGTACTGCAGCAGCATGCAAAGAAGCTGAACGAGACTGATTACGCTGTGCAGCTATGTCTGCAGAAGGTTGATTATATGGTTTGCTTCCTAATTAAACATCTAAACATCCGTTTACTGAGGAAAGTGAAATTGAGGAATCATCATTTACAGCAGCCTTGTGTGGAATAAGAGAGCCAATGTGAAAATTCCTGAACGACAAAGACATTGTATTGCCCAAGCCCCCTCCAAAAAGCTGATTGGAGCTCACACGCAGTTTGGCGTAACAAACATATCCTGAACCTTGTCACTCTTACATGAGCAAAGGTGAAATGAAATCAGATGATGAAGAAGCAGTAAAATGAGCTTCTGGTATGGACTGGGATAGAGCTGTGATGATGAGCAGGAGATGCCACAGCATCGTGTCTGCTGGCATCATCACAGGGACTGCTCAGAAAGCAGCAGAGTGACTTTCTGAAATGATGCCTCAGTGGAATGAAAATCTCCATTCCAGTAATTACCCCAGTTGTTCCTGAAGAATTGAGCGCAAGAAGCTTACCACTTAGAGGAGGAGAGGCAAGGGGGAGGGAGAATTTCTTTTGTAATGTCTTTTTTCTTGTTCCCTCGTTACCTTGTCGCTCCCTGACACTGAATCAGATTTGCGAGCGTACCCAAACACAGAAATTACCATATGCGCTCAGCAGGATATCTGGGAATGATTTTCCCCATCACAGCTACACATTAGGTCTCATCCTGATCTTCAGCATTTAACAGCATTATTTCTGATGTGAATAATTAAAAATCAAAGTGAAATGGCACTACAGTTTCTTCTGTGGAGGAGCTGTGGAAGATAAAGGATGTTGCCATGAGAATAAATGACTATAAACTAGCCATCAGTAAATTTCAACATAATGATTAGAAGAAGAAAAAGTCTGAAAAAGGTTTCTGATGGATGCTGAGGGCTGAGAGTTAGTAAGCTGCTGTTTGCGTGAAGGATGCTGCATTTACAAATAAAATTGTATTATGTGATTGCTTGTAACAGGGAACTGGATTTAATGCCTAGTGCATGCTTTTGCTTCTAGGTTAGCATTCAGCAGATCTCCAAATTAGTTTCTTCATCATTGATTTTAAGGACTGTCATTTTGAGACAACACAATGGGAGTGTAATGATAGGATGAGGGGTAATGGTTTCAAACTGAAAGAGGGTAGATTTAGATTGGATATCAGGAAGAAATTCTTTACTGTGAGGGTGCTGAGGCACTGGAACAGGTTGCCCAGGGAAGCTGTGGATGCCCCATCCCTGAAGGTATTCAAGACCAGGCTGGATGGGGCTTTGAGCAGCCTGGTTTAGTGGGAGGTGTCCCTGCCCATGGCCGGGGGGTTGGAACTAGATGATCTTTAAGGTCCCTTCCAACCCAAACCATTCTATGATTCTATGATTCTATGAATATCTGTGAATGCTGTTAATATCCTGTCCTGTCAAAAGGTACTAGGGAAAAAAAAGTCATAAAAAGGTGGAAAACAAGAGCCAAAACAACCTTTGACTTCACTTTCATTTCACTTCAGTGGATCCCTGTCTTTTTATTGTTGTTGTTGTGGTTAGTCAGCTCAGCTAAGTTACTTGGCACAAGCATGGTATAATTGATGGAAATGGGGTGAGTGAAGGGTTAATGGAGACGAAGGATAAGTAGGACCAACATCACTGATCCCAGGAGCGAGGGGAGGCACATTATGGAAGTAGTCTGAGGATGAAGAATTTAGGTCCTGAAGGTGAAGGTGGCAGATACAGTTAAGGTGAAAAAACTGCTCTCCTGTGCCTTCCATCCCATTGGTTGCTGAATATATCAGAAAAATCCTGAACCACTTCAAATAAAATATAAAAATGACCCAGAACAGACCAAACAAAACCTCAAATTACTTGATAACTTTCTTGGGTAACAGCCAGTTTGTTTGTTCGTTATGCTCATGGCAAAGAGTGAAAGAGTGCCTTAGCTGGCTGCTCCAGCAGACTGTCATCGTCCCCACCAGCCATCAGAGGTCAGCTACTCATGCCATTCAAGTCCACATTTTAGCTGCGTATTTAAAAGCCAGTTTTCCTCCTAGTCTTTCTGAGATCATATTTATTCCAGTCTGGACTAGTAACGGAAACTTTGCACAAGCCATTGTCATGGTTTAACCCCAGCTGGCAGCTAAGTCCCACCACACTCACTCCCCTACAGTGGTACGGGGAGAGAATCAGAGAGTAAAAGCGAGAAAACATGTGCGTTGACATAAAGACAGTTTAACAGGTAAAGAAAAAGCCGTGCACACAAACAAAGCAAAACATGGGATTCATTTACCACTTCCCATCGTCAGGCAGGGGTTCAGCCATCTCCAGGAAAACAGGGCTCCATCACGTGTAATGGTTACTTGGGAAGACAAAAGGCCATCGCTCCAAACATCCCCCACTTCCTTCCCCCAGCTTTATATGCTCAGCATGACATTGCTTGGTATGGAGTATGCCTTTGGTCGGTTGGGTCAACTGTCCCAGCTGTGTCCTCTCCCAGCTTCTTGTGCACCCTCAGACTACTCACTGGCGGGGTGATGTAAGGAGCAGAAAAGGCCTTGACTCTGTGTAAACGCTGCTCAGCAGTAACTAAAACATCCCTGTATTATCATCAACACTGTTTCCAGCACAAATCCAAAACATAGTCCCATAGTAGCTACTACGAAGAAAATTAACTCTGTCCCAGCCAAAATCAGCACAGCCACTTTAAGAATAGGTTAGTAACCTCTAGCAGACAATGCCTTATTTAACCACAGAGAAGGAAAACTAGCTTTTCAGTTACACTTTTTTGAGTTGTGTGATTATTCTGTTTTATGAGTGTACTCAAGTTCACGTTTGGGCAAGTTGTTTAAATTAGCAGCTTTCATTGCATTTAACAGCTGAAGCCAGATGAGGATCTATAGGATTGCTTCTCAAAAGTCCACCTCTTACTTCAGACATACGATCTAACCTCCATTTTCCATATAGCTCTTTGTTAGAAAAAAGGCCACCATACAAACACAGCCCATGATGACAGTGTCTGTGGTGCAACAGATGGTATTTGCAAAATTAAGGGGATGATATAAGCACCAAATGATTAGGACGAGGCACAATCAATGCACGGGAAATACATACAGTTTAGCTCCAAATTTAGTGGTGAGAAGAATCTATTGCACATCAGAGATGAAAAGAAAAGACAAAAATAATGAAACACATTGCGTAGTACTGGACTGTTGAATATTATTACACTACCAGGAGCTCAAAGTAAGTAATATTAAAAGTTGACTATATGTGGCTTTCTGTAAATGAAAAGCATATGGTTTAAAGGAAACCATAGTCACTTAAAGTTATCAAGTTTATGTAAATAAAGAAAACAGATACAATAGAGTCTTAAGAGCAAGTTTCTCTAAGAATAAAGCAGGCCACAAATGGTTCAGTAATTCCCAAGGAGCTGGTTGGGGCTGATTGTGCTATTTAAGCGATGTGTCTCATAGGTTACTAATGTGAGCAACAGTCTGCCTGCTGCATTTTAAATTACCAGCCACTGCCAGCCCATTGTTTTATGTGATTCCCCCTCTGAACAGATATATTTATTCATAAATAGCTGGCTGTTCCGTTAGTCTCCCTCTGCTTTGTGGAACTCATTAAACGGTGTATTTCTTTAGTCAACCAGACGTGCCCTGTCCAAGCTTCTGTGAGCTTCATTCAGACGTATCAACAGTGGGTCGCTATTGACCTGTGAAGCCTGAAAGAGGGTCAAAAATCAGTTGCTAAATGTTGCAGTTGGTCACCAGACCTCTGTTAAGAGCAGAAGGGCTACAGGGTGTTTGAAGTAGCAGCAGGGGTAATGCTCCAGCTTGCGGCAGGGTCTTCTCCAGGTTGAGGGCTCTGGTTAAAAACTGCCCTTGGGGACATGGCTTGGTTTGCCATAGCCTAGGGTCACAGTGATGGCACCAGCACAGTCCCAAACTGACTGCATGCTGTAAAATGCTGTTATCCAAGGTAATTTCCTGCACTAGAGGTCTCACTGACTTCATAAAAAAAGAAGACTTTCAGGAAATGAACACCCCCAGTGAAGGAACAGATGAGCTGCAGAGATGACCTGGTGGCTCTCCTCAAATGCCAACAGAGCTGAGCATATTTAAGCCAGGAACAAGTGACCTGTATGGTGTTAATGTTGTAGCAGTGGTGTAAATGAAGCAGAGATGTTGGAGTAGGGAATCTGACCATGGTCTTCCTCTCCGTGCAAGGGCAATAAGCACTGTGCTGAGCCCATGGGCCGGGAGCAATGCCAGGGCACCCGAGAGTGAGAGGCCACCTCCCCACCAGGCAAGGGGATAAAGGAAGTCCCTATTTTAATAACAAGCATTAGAGGACTGGAAGCTGATGAAACAATCATAGTAGTGACGGGACACTGCCAACTGATGTTTATGGTGCAGTGACACTGCGCCCAAATCTGAAAATGTTGTTGTGCAACACCACCCTCAGCCATGGGATCGTACTAGGAGAAAAAGTTCAGACGAAGAACCTCACAGCCTGCACTGAAAAAACAGGGATATCACAGGGCTGGTAAGACTATGGAGTTATGCCTATCTTTTTCTCTCTTTCAGGTGTGCCCTGCATTTGAACAAGAGTTGATGAAGACTTCAGCATACAGTGAATTTCTGAGCAGAGTTATTACCTCTGGTGCCTGGAGCAAAAGCACCCCTTGGGATGTTTGACAGGATATAATGTCTGACTTGATGATGGAAACAAAAGAAGTCCTCTCCGTGGCAGATTTAGTCTCTTGAATTTACTGATAATGCACTCTCCTCCAATAAATCAAAATTCCACTTCACCCACTCAGATGTCCTGTTCTGTATACTGCTGACATGCACGGAAATCCAAACCTCCCACAAAAGTAAAAGACAATGTAAAATATGTTCTGATAAACGAGGAGAGACTTCAGAAGAAGGGAAAGAGGCTTGGTTTACATTTTAAATGAACTCCCTGAAACACAGTTACAGAGGGCGAGAGAGATGTAAAGAGGTGCCAATGCAGGGTAGTTCTGTGCCAGGACTTTGATACAGGAGTTAGTTTGCACTCTGGCAAATCCTCCTTGTCTTTCCCCTTGCAGCCCAACAAACTCACCGCAGAGAACTCTCATTCAGTGCAAGGTCACCCTGAAGACATCTCCCCCTCCCACGCCTCCCAGCAATACGTATTAAAATGTCATTCTGACCTTCAGGAAAAAAATTTTCCTTGCCTGAGCACAGGGTAGGTGTGACCCAGCTGCCTGGGTGGAGGCATCTGTGTCAGAACTAGTCCTTCCTGCTAAGGGAAGAGGAACAGGCACCTACAGGGCAGGACTCATCTGCCCCTGATGTAGACATTTAAATTAGGGGGGATGAATTGCCCCTAAAAGCACTTGTTTGTCTCCCTTGATTATCGTGGGAGTCTGGGATGATGGACTGAGGTGGGGGTATCTGCGGGGCAGCTGAATCCTGACTTTGCAGTTAGTGAGAGAAACTCTTTTCGGAGGCTGGGGGGAGAATCCTACACAGAGTGAAATCACTTGTGCTTTTACTCCATCCAGATGAGCGTGGATTTGCTGCTGACTTTTGCCAGTTGGCTGAAATGGACTTGAAATGAAGCTGGACCTTCTGCAGCTTTTCCAGTTTAGTCTGGTGAGCATGGCAAGCAGCAGGAGAGGGACGGAGGGAAGGGATGCTGCATTTACAGCGTGATAGCCCATGTGTGATAAGGATGGCGGGGAACAAAACAGAAGTCCTGCTCCATGCCCAGCTCCCCATATGGCAAAGCACTTGAACCCCTGCAGCCTGCGCTTCCCAAGGCAGCTGAATGTGATGTTCACCCAGCAATGAAACCTCGGACGTTGGGTCCTTACGCTAGCCCAGTCCCACTCAGAGGAGGACCCAGCCTAGATGCATACAACTCAGGCATTCCGTCTAAGGTAGCCACTGTGGCTACCTGGTACGCTCCTTGGAGAAACCCTGTCAGGGGGCTATTAGCTCATCTGCTTTATAGCTTGTAGGATGGCATAACAGCTCTCTGGGACTACCTACACCTCTCCTGAGTGCTTGTTCACTCCATTTACTAAGGAGCATCAAATTCCCTAAATGAAACTCGGCAAAAGACTAAGGGCAGTTTGAATCCCCCTAACTGTTCAAAGCAGACTGGGGGCAAATTTGGCCCATCAAGCCACAACACAGCAATCTTCGCTTGGCAGGGAAACCCTCTGTTCTCTCCTCTCATCCCATCCTTTTTGTGGAGCCTGGGAGGTGCCAGGGACTCCCCAGTGCTCAGTGAGGGGTTTCTGGAGCTGGAAGCCCAGACAAACAGCACAGATTGAAGGAAAACGGGCTGCCTTAATTTGTCGTGGGGTCTCAGCTCTCCCTAAATCAGCATTCTGTACAGCCAGCCACCGCCTGCCTGCACTTTTGCGTAAATCAAACCTGAATGAAATGTTGACAGAAGCGCCGAGTTTCGTGCACTAATTCAAGAAGCAGCCTGGGTGAAGGGATGTCAAATTAAAGTGCTTCCTTCCTCCGTCTCCCCAGCTCACCCATTCCAGCAGCAAGCTGGAGCACAGCCGGCCTCCCATAACGCAGGGCAGGTTGTGGGGGAGCTGGGGCAATGTGTGGAGGAGCCAGGCTGCAGGCCAGGCACGTACAGCCGAAATGCCAAACCCCCCCCCTCCCCTCCATGCACTTGCTTTGCATGGGTGTGCGTGCACCTATCCTGCATGACAGATGAGAGACGTGAGGCCGGCAGGTCAGCGCTGTGGCGAGGGTCAGTGCTATTTCAGTGGCCGCAAGATGCTCTAATTATAGTGTTGGGAAGACTGAAAGCTGCCAGATTCGATACGGGAATCATGTGGCACGGCAGCTGCGGAGTCAAGACACTTGTTTTGTTCTTGGTTGCTTAACCCAGGGACAAAGCCATTGAGGAAGGAAGAGCAAGTTTAAGGTCATAATTGAGCCCCAGGAATTCTGGACATATGTATAATTAGACACGGAAAAAAAACCCAAGGCAGCCTCATGTTTATTGCACTGGCTCCATCTCCTGTGCTTTTGGCACCGTGTTTTTTCAGCTGAGCTTCAGCCAGTTGACTGGGCTGTTAAATATCCTTCACCAGGATAAACAGCTGAGGAAGCTGGCCGTGGCTCACTCAAGCACGGTGCCTTTGGTGGGTGTTGCTCTTCGAGAGGGTTCAGGCAAGTACATAACTCTATATATACTGCAATATTCCTCTCTGCCACCTGCTCCATACTTTGCTCTGCCTCACTGCAAAACTTTTGCAGGACTGCTCTTTGGTGTTACAGGATTTATAGCAGCATTTCCCGCAGTTTTTATGCTCTGATTATTCTTGGCGTGTTCTCCCTGGATAGTTGTGAGTTACACAGCCTGCAGAAGCCTTCGGTGGAAGCATCTCAGAGCAGTCACCTGCCCCAGCTGGCGGGGTATTTTGTGGGAGGTGGGATGCGCAGTCACACTACCCCAGCACTCAGCTCTGCTGCTGGCTTGCCGAGTGGCCTTGGGCGAGTTACTTTGCAACCTGGTGCCTCAGTTTCCCCTTCTGACAGATGGGAAAAGCAGCACAGGCCATCTGGGTGAAACATTCTCAGAGACTTTGATGAACACAGCAACCAGCAATGGGAAATAGATTCCTTGCTATCACTAATGATCCACCTCCTGGGACTGCTGCCCATTCCTTGCCTGCACCAGCTTTCCCCATGCCTTACTGCTCCGGGGTCTCCCTAACTACTTAGAGATCCCTGTGCCCCACGTCATACCTCCACCTCTCCTGTGCTTCAGCAGCTTCTCCTCCAACTATCTTTTTCAGAAGCTCAATGGGGTGTGTTACCTTAATTTTGTTACCTTCATTTTCTTTCTTTTTTCCCCTAGAGATTTCTTCCCCCCTTAAATACCGGCTGCTGTTTTCGGTTTGGGCAGCCCAGCACTCTCTGTCCCCCCCTCACCAGTTCCCAGCAAGCGGTGAGGGCACTGTCTGCTCCACCTGGGCAGCTCTAAGCCCAGCGGTACCAAAGGACCGGCTGGACCATGAGTTCATCAAGTGTCAGATCAATCAGTGATTTTCCCCAGCTATTCCTACCTAGGAAAGAGGATGTTTATTACTCTTTTATTCTGTAGTTATGCAAACATTCACACCATGCACTGTGATGATTTTTTTATTTATTTTAAATTTGAGCAATAAGAAATAGCTGGGAACCAGTATCTGATATAATACCAGAGCACTGGAGAAGCATTAAGAACCCATTCTGATCTATTTGCTCTAATACTATTCCTCAATCAAGGACCAATCATGGAAAATCAGAGACACTGTAAACAATATACCGTAAATACAGCTAAAATCAAATAAACTGGTACCCTATAATTCTATCCAAGACTGGGTTTAGTAAAGTCCGGGCCAAATTTATCCCAGATGTAACTCCAGTAACAGCAGCAAACATTGCACCAGAGCAGAACTCAGTCCATTTTCTCTTCCTTACTGACAAAAGATTTATGGAAACTGCAAAACTGCTTATGCAAGAACAAGTACAGGAGAGGGTGCAAATGCACAGCAAACCCCCCTCAGTCGTCACCATGGCTATTGTGCTTTGTTCCACTCTATTTACAGATTATTAAACATATTGACCACAGCTTCATGTTTTGCAATCAAGAAGAAGAAAGAATCCATTTTTATTACTTTATTAACCTTTTTTATTTAACCTGGTAATAAAACTACTCAGCTGTGTGGTGAAATCTCGATTAAAATTTGCCTTAGCTCCAGGAGCCACACAGGCAAATGCTCCAGTAGTTATCTAAGTTGGTTTCCCGGTAAAAGCTTTGCTCTGCTATCAGATTCTGTTAAGCGGTACATAGATCCTTGCTTTACAGCCAGCATCATTTCAGGAGGTAGTTTGAAAGCTTTCGGGCTCTCCCAGTGATTGCTTCGCTTTTCTTTCACAGCAATTACAGTCCCTTCATTTAATTTCAATGGAAACCTTAGTGTTTTAGACCTTGCCCATGTAGCTGAATGCTCATCTCTGGATCTTATTTCCAGTCCTCAGGAGGACCGGTTTTGATGACCTAGTCTGATTACAGCATCTTTGACAGCTTTAAAGAAATTTGCTCCGGGGAAAGAGACAGCTGCTGCTCTGATGAAGTATTTTTCTGAGCAGGCCTCCCAAGCTAGACGTGTCAGGATGAGATGCTGCCTACGTTTTTCATCATGACCAACAGGTACGTCTAAAAAAGGTTTTGTGTTTCTTGCCTGCCTAGGCCAGAGTGGAGGGGGCCTCTGTCGGAAAACTGCTTAACCTGCTTCTGTCAAAACGCTGTGGCTTCTTGGCTTCTTTTCCCTTATGTTGTATACTCAGCCTCTCTGGAAACTGTGGGCCAGACCTTTAGTCTGCTGTAAACTGGCAATGCTCCTTCAGTTCATACAGACTTCAGTGCAGGAACAGTCTCTTTACCAGTATCTGTAGCTCTTATACAGCCCTCGTCTTAAACAAGACTTACAAAAATGTACATATTGTTTATGACCAATAATAGCCATTATTAGGGGCTGCAATAAAATCTCTTAGCGGCCTTTTTAGGATTGAATCAGTATGAAAGCAACATGACAACCTGTTCTTCTAGAGACTACTTTGCCATTAATGTTGAAAACAAGGTAGGCAGCACTTCAGATCCCCAACAACCCACTTTACCTCCAGAAAGGAGGTCTGACCTGCTTAACTTTGTGTGAATCAGGAGGGCTTTATGTTCCCTTCCTAATGTAGTTCCCAAACCCAGGAATTAACCTCCACTTTGCCTATATAAGGCACCTAGAGTGATTGGGTCATTATTCAGACAGGTATGTTTTGCAATAGAAAGTTTTGACAAGTATCTGAATTTACAAAGTTTAGTCTATCCTGGAGGAGCTACTTTACTTTTTGGGGTGCAAATAAAGCAAAGATTTCATATCTTTGTGGGTCTGGTTGCACATGCCTAGGACCAGAGCTACTACTGCATGGACTGTTGGCCAGAGCCAAGGTTTGGGGGAATTCATCCCCAAGGCATTGCCAGCCTCAGCTTTCTACAAAGAGATTCCTGTGTAAGCAGGTGACTTGAAGGACTGAGAGCTGCTTGGTACACTGGAGCACTGGCTTCTCCTCTCCAGGGCCAGCCTATTTCCTCCATTACACACTGACCCCAAATCCAACTCTGGACTGACAAGTAAAGGTGACAACCACCAGTGCCACCTGCTCCAAATCCTCCAAATTCCCTTTCTTTTTCCTCCTCTATATTCCTTATTTGCGTTGCACATCCCCAGGAAAAAGGAATCATTGCTATTTTGCTACCTTGGCTTCTATTTGATAAACACAAAGGAGCTGAAGGTGACCTTTCTGAAATAGCAGTGAGGAGCACAGAACTGATAGTGTATCATGGCCATGCAAACCCACCAGCTTTGATTAGCCTGGCGCTTACTTGGTCCTTCTCCAACACTGATGCTCATTCACACCGGGTCCTCCTGAGAGACATGACAGAGTGGTGGCTCCAGGAGCCACCTTCCTATGGGTTAGTTTGAGAAAATCCTCTCCACTTCTAGTCTCAAATGTGCCTTTTGTACATGCTTTAGCCAAGGGAGATGTTTTGCATCCAAGAAAAACATGGAGGCTTCAAGAAAGCATGTCTTTCTTGTTATACCTACCTATCTGAAACAGGGGAGGCACTCAGCACCTGGGGAGGCACCCACCCATCACTCTCTTGTAGCAGGCTGCAGCCAGGTCTGCAGGATTTGCTGCCACCATGACAAATGCCAGGTAAAGTCACCCAGTGCAGCCTGAAGGAACCCAGGCTGGAGGAGCATGTGAGGAGTAGGCTGGCTACTGAGCTTAGAATGTGTGCAGGGATGGGTGGATATGAGAAAAATTCATTGAAAGAGAAGGAAGTGTGAAGCAGACAGATGCTTCCTTCACTCGTGTACTGCAAGCAGAGTATATTATTCAGAAGATTACGCTGTGTGTCAGTGCATCGGGAGTGCCAAAATGCTGGAAATTCACCAGTGTAATAAGTTAGTGATAGCAGACGAGACAGTGGGAATGTGACAGATGAAATTACTTGGCCTTTTGGCAGAAGCCAGTAGAGTCATAGCTCAAGAGAGCAGAGTACCAACCTTACAGTGAGATTGTGACCCTCGTAGTAATGTTACTTTAACCAGAGGAGGAAAGAAATTATTGCTCTGGTCAGACAAGAAAGTTGATATCTGTGTTTTGGGATCAACAATATTTTGCCCCAGTCTCTGTGTTTCATATTACTTCATTTAAGCAAAGAGCAAATGCCATTACACATGCACTAACAAATTTCCATTCACTGCCATATTCTTTCAGAGGTGTAAGTATAAAGGCAGCTTGACCCAAAATGCCCCAACAGAGATAAGTTTTGCTCATTTAGTGGAGATCTATCAGTCCCATAGCTGTATCAGAGTTGAAAACCTGCCTGGATTCCACATGCAGAACTATTCACTGGAGTCAGTGGCAACCTGATCGTGGAGTGGGGAACAACCAGGTGTCCTTTTACTTTCTTTTAGAAATATTGCACAAAAAAATACTTGTAAAAAAAATATGTCAGTCAAACAGAAGGCAGCTTTTCTGTAAAGAAGTCTTATAGCATCCCTTGCTCATAACGTTTTGATTTGCACTGTCAAATATGTCCATCGAAGAAGTTGACACTATTTCCCAGCTCTGGCACTATCCATGCAGCAAGTGACATATCTTGACAAAACCAGGAGCGTCAGGAAGAAGGTGTTCCAGTTCTACAGCCTCAGAGGAGTCACACACAGAAGCAGGAGAGTCCTACGTGAAGGAGAAGTGGTGGCATCACCTTTCCATCATTTTCACTGTAGAGCTGGAAACAACCTTTTGGCCCAGTGTGGCCCAAAAGGGATCTAATTTTTCCCAGCTCTCCAATGCACGGGGAGAAATGCCAACATTAAGTACAGAGCAGAAGAGTACTCCAGTCTCAATACTCCTCCCAGAAATGCTTGCTACAGCAGGTATAACGCATGAAAGAGAGAATGCAAGACACTGAACCGGCTCTCTGTACCCAGAGGTTTTGCCTGTCAGGGAACAGCCATATAGCCAGAAATATAATAACTCACCAAGAGCGCAGTTTCAATTCTCCTCCCTTCAGACCCTATTAATTCACCATCTCCATAGCTGTCCTGTGAAGCTTATTCCTTGCCTTTGCATTTGTCTAGCTTTAGAAGAAGAGGCAATGTAATTTCCATTGTTTCATTGAGGAGACTGATTGAAAGGCTCATACATTTGAGATGATGAAAAATATGCTGATGAAAGTGCTCCACATCAGAAAAAGCACATTTGTTGGCGCAGAGATGATTCTGACCAACATATTAATTTAAGCGGAGAGGTTTCCTGGTCCTGGACCAAATTTCCGATAAGAATGAAGGAGAGAGAAGGGGGAAAAAAGAGAGAGGGCTGTAAATGTTACAAGGCTGTAACAAGCTGCCTCCTTGGGGGGCATCACATTTTAAAGATCTGATCCAAACCCGCCAGGGATCAGAGCTGGACCCTAGTTCCATGCTCTCCAGTAAAAGTCCATCTTGCTCTCAACTACCCCATTGTAAGACACAAATTTTCTTGGTGCGAGCAGGACCCTCCAACACTCCTGCAGGCATGCCAAAGGATGCTCTGCTCTGGAATGAAAACGTAACTTAAATCTTCAGCTTGCCTGTGCAAAACATAACTGGCTTTCGACCTGGCTTATCTGCATATCCTGATGTCCACAAGCATTCTTTGATGTGCTGCCTGAATTTTCCCTTGCTTTATTTGCTCACCTCAGCTTAAATTGAGATGCAATTGAATATAGGCTCCAGAAGCACTCGGCCAGTTTTGGAAATTGTACCAATTACACTTTGTTAAACCTACTTGTTTTACTCTGAAAGCACCAGCCTCCAGGGCCTGCAGAAGTGGAGGAGTGAGACTTACTAATTACAAGAAATTAAATCCAGAACAAATATGGGCATTAATAGACTTAATGTTAATGTAAAGTGTCTGCCAACAACAGCAGGATTTGCCACTTGCTTTTTGTATTCTTCATCATCCAGTATCACCATCCAAACTCTTTCCAATTCATGCATATTTTACTCATTTAGGCTTTTCTCACACTTCAATCTGCTTTTTTTCTCCATTTTTCTGTTCTTCTTTCATGTCATTAATCTAATCCAATCCTCTTCCAAGGTGACACTGCAAATGGAGCTCAAGAGCATTTACATCAGTGCCTTCAAATCATCTTAGGCAGTGATGCCTGCATCTAGGTGCTTTACGATTCCCTTGGCTTCTTCCCTTCCCATTGCCATCAGTCCCACTCGCTGCCCTTCTCAGGACCCATTTGGCATAAATGACTACCAGGATTCTAAAATCCATTGAGGACAGACAGCGGCTCGCAGAACTCAAGAGGAGCCTTTTGATATCTGGGATTTAGAAAAGACTGCTAATCCCCTTTTTAGGATATACCCTGCAGTCATCCCAGCCTGAATTCTGCTCAGGGCAAAACTCAACTGGGGAAATGAGGAATCTTTACAGAAAGATCCAGAACACAACAGAGAGCACAAGGTGATTACTGCTAAAATGTAATTCCTGAAGATAATTCTGTTTTGGCTGTTTCTGAGGGTTTTTCTTTTCATGCCTTTTTTGCCTCCTTTTCTGTTCTATGCCAGCTCAGCCATCCTCTTGCTGGCAGTGGGTTAATCCTTCTCATTCATCTCATGGCTGGTGGCAGCCCTGCCATCACCTGTAGCCTGGATGCTTTAAGCAGAGGTTCCAGTTCCAGTCCTTTTTGTTCCTGAAATACAATGAGCATGTGACAAAAGTTGACTCAGAATGACATCATTCACTCCAGCCCTGTCCATCTCCCACATCCCACATCAACAGGACTGGCTGATGTGGAAACAGTGAGCCAACAGCAGATATTAGCATTTGGTTACTTGGTAACTCTTATTCAATCAATACATGCTTTACGTTTTAGATCCTAGCGGCAGGATGAACAGAACGAATTAGAAAACCTCAGGTGGAATAAACCTAATGGCTTGTGGGATATTTCCAAAATAAAAATGTATGTTGAATCACAAATAATAGCTTGACTGTAGTCTCAGGAGACTAATTATGAAATGGATGTGGAATCATTCTGTAATTATTTAGAAAGTTCATTTCAGCAGCCCAGAAATTCTCTCTATGTTTACTATATCATGACAAGTACTCTGTGGTTATTTATAACATCTACTGGAAAGGCGCATGAGTAAGAGAGGCAATTTTAAGAAATGGAGATGTATCCATGCCTTTTATAAGTCAATGGATTCATGCCAGGGATGAATTGAGACCAGGTTCCTCAACAGAGTTAAATCACTTCTAGCCAGTCCCAATGGGGCAGAAATCACTCTGCCCTGCAGTAAGGACGTTCTTACCACAATGCAAAACCCTACTACGCATTCTGCTCAGTGTTTATGTCTTTGCCTTAGAGAAGAACTCAGTTCAAAACCAGCACAAACCCTTGCACGCTATGGATTTGAAACTGGTGCCACGGCTCCAGGAAGATGATTGTCACTCAGATGATGCTATACCCACAAATCGAGCCAGGGCTTTGCCTTCAGAAACGGATTCTGTTGTGCTGGATCAGATGGCTGCATGTGATATTACCATGCCTAATCTAATTTTTGCAAAAGTAGCAATCCAGGCCTGCAGTTCCCGGATGGATAGCCCCAGGTCTGCCTATCTGCATCAAAGGGAACTTACAGATTTGTGTGATCCTGAAAACTTCCAGTGCAGGGTAGTAATATATAAAGGGTGAAGACAAGATCTCACTGGGAGGATAACCTTGTGCATCCTTCATGGAGCACCACAGGGACTGCTGATGTTGCACTTTCCACTGACCACAATGCCCTTCCTTGGGGGCAAATGGACCTGGGTACCCAGGTCTCTGGGCATCACAAGAATTAACGAATATACAGAAAGGAAAACTGATTGCTTTCAGGGAAAACTGATTGCCAGCTGGCTAGACACTCCAAGTCTTATCAGACCACCTGCCCATTCATTGCTTTGTCTCCATTATGCTTTGTTGTTGATTTTTTTTTTCCCAACTCCACAAAAATGCCCCATTCTGGAGTTACCATCAGATGAGAGATTAACCGTGATCCTTCTGGTCGTGCAACACACATGGAAACGCACAGTCCAAAGGCCTGATTTTTGTCTTGAGGTTGGGATTTATGCAGTGCTTTCCTCCGTGGAAGGTCTGAGGAGCAGAAACGGTGCCATATGACACCTCATGGGTGTCCCGCACCTTTCAGCCATAAATCTGTTTCTCCAGAGGCAGAAAAAGGAAGAAGGCACACAGCTAATTATGCTCTGTGGGGCAATTTGCCTTTGTATTTCCTGATGTATTCTCTGACTGGTGGAAAATCACTCTTGGCAAACACAAAACTTACCTTGCTGCCAAAAGGTGCATCTCTAAATTATTAATCAAGAGCACACAGAACCACGAAAGGTGGAATATTGAACAAAGGCTCAATTGACACTCTGGAAGTTGAAGAAGATATGGAAGACTCCCTTCTAATTTATTTATTCCTTTTCTGTTCTGTTATCCTGATATGCTGCTTCCAGTTACCACTGCACCCCGCACTGTATGGTATTACGTGATTTTGTTTTCAGATTGTTGGAGATAAAGTTACTTCATTATTAATATATATGCACTGTGCATATCCATGAATATTGAATATATACGTGTGCATAAACCTGCTGGAAGTGTTAATAGTTAAGATACACTAAGTCCATTATCGCGATGAGTGACTATTTCTATGACCCTATTTGCAATAAAGCCGGATTCAATGGTATGAGAAAATTGCTAGGTTTCAAAATAATTGAACAAGGCCAGACGAATCCCCACAAAGGCATCATTTACAAAGTACTTTGCTTGTCTAAAATATTTATTCCCGCAGAAGGAAATGGAAAAAGAGTTCATATGGTTACACAGCTATCCTCTGAGCGTAAAATTGTTTTATCATGTTAAGTTTATTTCCTAGACATCTTCCATTGGGGTATTGCAGGAAAATACTGGCTGTGCAGCTAGTTCCTTTGTGTGGACTGTTCATATTTATTCACTGGGAAGTCAATCATGTTTTGTTCAGGCTTGTTTTGTTTTTCTGCTGAGCAAACACTTAAGCAACGCTTTTCTTGTAAAAACTTATTTGCATATACAATATGCACCATTCAAAGTCGGCACCACACAGATAATAGTTGAGATTCTTTGCTTTCGCTCCTTGGTACCATGGGAAGTAGTGTAATTCTTCCTGAAAACACTGGCATTGCTCGTTAAGACTGCAGTATATTCTTCGTGCTTAAGGACTCCATCAGTAGTTACAGATATTTTTACTTTGTCTTGTATTGAAAGCCTGGATAGATTTTTACTATTAAATGCTCACAGAGTAATGCTTCCAAGCAATCTACAGACAAAGAATTACTCCCAGCAATTATCCACCGAATAAATCTGAATAATGAATACGTTCACAAAAGTCACTATCTATTTGTGAACAATTAGCTGAAAGAAATAGAGGTGACACTCATCAGCTAAATAATTCATTTATGAATTCTTTGTCCAGCTTTGCTTCTGACATATGTTGCATGAAATGAGATCAAAGCTTAGATGAAAAATTACTGTTAAGAGAAGGACAATGTTAAAGGAAATTTTTCCAGCTTCCACAGCAGAAATTATCCCGCTATTGTAACTATTATTTATTACCAGTGATTTCAGAGGCTAGTGAAGTTATTTTCCTGGAATCTTTCACTTCATGCATTAAACTGTGTTTTATTCCTAATGTGTATCCAATTTTAGGTTGTTAAACTGCAATCAAAAGCACTTAGTAGGAATGGATCTGTCCCTGTTATGAGATTTGAACTGACGTCTTTATCCGCTGGAACTTGAGTGCCCAGGTAACTCCTAATTATTCAAGCATTTGCTACCATTACTGTCAATATAATTAACACATTGTGGGATAAAAGTGAGACTGGCACTATGAAATGATCATTCCTAGCATTTGGACAGCATTCTTTCATGAAAACATTTATAAGCTGTCTAATTATTTTTCAATCAAATGAACAGAAAAATTGTTTACATTTAAGTGGAATCTCCAGAACCGAAAAGAAATGGTTTCTGGCATCGAAAATGATAAATGTTGTCTCCATATGTCCATTTCTTGAATACGACAAACCCCCTCGACTTTTCTGCAGGGTTTTTTAAAAGAAAATACTGAAAACTTTCTGATCGATTTTTAGAAAAAATGTGAGACCTTTCTTTCAATAAAACCAGATTCAGTGAAAGAGACAAGAACAGGGTTTTTCATTCAGGTCTAAAAGCTCATGAGCTCACGGCAGCTCTCTGCGGGAATAAGAGGCTGCACAAGACCTTTTTATGTACCTTGCTGGATGACACTTGTAAAAATAAATGAGACAATTCACCTGGAGAAGTCAAAGCTAGATGAAGACTAGAGTTTGACCTCCTTCTTCTCACCTCCATCAGTTTTGCTGGCCAAAGTAGGCAGGTAAATTCCTTCTTATATTAATTAGTAGCAAGTGGACAACAATAGGAGGAAGGAGGAACCAGAGGAGAAGCTAGGGAACACTGTTTGAAAGGCTTTGTCACCTTTCTGTCTAGGATCTACTATGAACACAATTTTGAAGCATTACTTTTCCCCACCAAAAGCTCAGCTTAGATATCCCAAAAATAACTGCTGTGAAACACTTGCAGGACACACCAGAGAGGGGATTTTGAGAGCGTTTCACAAGGCCTGCAGCTGCGAGCCGGTTGCAGCATGAGGAAAAGCCCTCCATCACCCCAATGTACAGGAAAGAGAAGGTAAGGTGACTCTCTCAGGTGGCTTTTAGATATGGTGCATTCAGTGAAGAGCTCCAGGCCATCAAAATGTGTCCTTCTCCATGTTGCTACTGCTTTCGCTGCTGGAAAGGGAAGGGCTTGAGGACAACAGCCCTTGCAAGCATGAGGGCAGCGAGGCTCAAAGGGAGCTGCTGGCCCCACATCAACCGTGGATGCCTCCCCTTTTGTGCTGGCCCAGTTTTCTCTGGGGGAGGTTCCTGACCCTTCCCATCTACTCACTCACTTCCCCAATCCCCGAAAAGAAGGTTAAAACAGTGAAGCCCACACAACTGCTGTGCCCTCTGGTTCCTAGAGGCAATGTAAGCATCTTGCAACCCTCGCTCCCCTGGGTCGGTGCAAAATGAGCGCCAGTTTGAGCATGCCATGGGAGAATCCATCCAACCGCCTGGAAAATAACACAAAACGGGAGTACTTTAGACATGCCACAGCAAATAAATACCTCCAGGAAAAGAACAACAAAAGAAGCTCAAGCTTGTGCTTGTAGAGACAGTAAATCACCATATTTCGGCAGTCATGGCAGGTATTTCTGACTGGAAATTGTATATTTGATGGTCACCAGCCTTCAGCATTTGACAAAGGGCTGTTAAAGCCTCTTGAACAGTAAATCACCTCTCTTCCTATCAATAATCTTATTATAATATCTGTAGAAATGCCTAATGCTAAAACCCACTTTATTACTATAATAATGGATCTAATTTGTAAAACATAAAAAGTGAGGCCATAACTGTACTGGAGGGAGATATGTGTGATCCCACTATATCTATATCATTTTCTGATGGCTTTACACACATATTTTGAATGGAAGAAGGATTGAAAGCAATCCCACTTGCAGAATTTTTGAGATTGGAAATGTTTTCTGGAAAGGAGATCAACACGGTCATGGAAATGCAGCAATCATGATAAAAAGAACAGCCTCAACTCCACGTTTATGCATATAAATATGTAGGTGTTTATCTGTGATTTGCTCTATTCAGCCCCTTTCCAGTTGCCAGGAAAGCCATGCTTTCCAGCTGCACAATCAGTATTATCACTATGTGCTATTTTTGGCTACCGACTGCATTTCAAGTAACGTCATCGTTCCCAAGCCAATGCTGGTATGAAGGGCGGAAACTCTTCTTTCCACTCCTCTGTCATTTGCTGCTGCTCCCATCCGCTCAGGGCACTGCCCGCTGAGTCCTCGCTGCAGAGGGATCTCCAGACACTCTCCCCTGTTCCTTCCCATTTTCTTGAGCAAGTGGCTTTCCAACTGAAGCTTCGTGTGGGAGGCTTCATGTTGGCATCCAGAGTACATGTCCCAAATATGTCCAGCCCCACCTTCTGATCCTAGTGCAGAGGAGCTGCCGGTAAGTAATCTCTTGATGAGTGATAGAGTCCTTGTGTCCAAAACCCAAAGCTTTTCACAAATGGTTTGTTTTTAAGGGCATTTAATTTCCTCACTAGCACTTTGGTAGGTTTCCAACTCTTGTCACAGTATGTTAACACCGGGTTTCTGTCTGAGGGAAAAATGCATCATTTTTTCCTGACACTGTGTAGCTTTGATTTCCACAGGTTGTTAAAGCCTAGTAAATATTGTAAATACCATTTCCTTTTTAAGGTTGCCTTTGGCTAGGTGCTACCCAATGAGCTAGTTGTTTAATGTTTTTCTCTTCTGATGTGTTGCAACTGTTAGGTGTTTGGAAGAGCTCATGCGGACAAGAGCCGCACTTGGAGTTAAAAATCTCTTCAAATATAAGGTTCAGTTTCCTTGGCTGTGCCATGGGAGGAGCCCTTCTAGCTAAAGCTATAACCACTGTCAGTGTGAGCTGGGCATCTTCTGCTGTGTCTCCCTAAACCTGTGTCACTTTACACACAGTAATTAAATATTCATTATGCCAGAAAGAGTGTGTGTGCATGTGTGGCTATAGCAGAGTAATTAGGGTACTCACCTGGTAGATGAGAGACCCAGTCCCCAGTGACTGCTCCGATGAATATTTAAGTATTTCATATTAAGTATTCATTGGAGCAAGGATAGGAGCAGACTTCTCCCACCCCCAAGCGAGCATCCAAACGCCAGGCTGTAAAGTCATTCTTCCGTTCTTTCTTTCTTTAGTTCAATGAATATTTAATTATTCAAGGCCAAACAAGACAGCTTCAGTGGCAGAGTCTGAGATTCCTTGCTCCCGCTTGTGCACCACAGATCTGATGATGAGGGCGTGCAAATAAGAGATGTGGGTTTATATTCCCTTGGTCTTAGAAAGAAGTTGAATCCAGGTTTCCCATACCCTGGATGGGTCTTCTAGCTTCTGAGCTGCTGAATGAAAAACACAGAGCTCCAACACACACTGTCCCTGGTCATGAGACAGAGGTGGTATGGACGCTTCTATGGCACCGAGCTCAGAGAAATCATCTTTATCAGTGATAAATAAAGCAGAAATCTGGTTTATAAATTGCTCAGGAGAAGGTATCAAAGCTGAAGATGTTCCTCACTCCGTGACAGTTCCTGCTGGCTATGTCATATGCTTTTCTGAGATTATCCAGAGTGTGATGAATAGGGAAACCTACTTATCCTCTGTACTCCAGGGTCTCACACCCCCAGACTGTAGGTAATGGGATTTAATCCTGCTTCTGTAGCCCAAGGAGTGTGTGTGTGAAATGGTGAGTGTGGGGAAAGCATCCAAAGAGAAAAGGTGTAGGGCAAGGGTACTGGAGACTAAAAATGGGCAAAAATAGCGGGCACTGAGGAGTAGAAAGATTAAAGCAGGAAGAAAAACATGGAGGAAGAAGTGGGCAATCACTGAGTGGGGAAATGACACACAAGGGGAAAAAAAAGAGCAGGGGCAGTGACCAGAAGGACCAAACGAACCACCTAAGAAATAATATCCTTTACCTAGCAGAGGAAGTGAAGGAAGGGAAGGAAAGGAGTAGAGACTTTGATCTTACAGTACAAATAAAAAGTGGAGAATCTCTGCCACCCACTTAGGTCTTTGAAAAGTCGAAAATTTGCCATCTGCTCTCCACTTTCAGAGGACAGCGGGTGTCTCTGAACCAAAATGCTTTGGATTCATTTTTGTGGGTTGACTGTGGGAGCATTCCTACACAGAGGGATTTATTACTATTATTGCAGCTCTGTTTCTTGTCATTTGGCTGAATCTACAGCAATCTGATTCTGTTATCAAAGACTGAGTATGGCTTCCAAGCGAAAAACAGAGCAAAAACTTAATGGTGATACTAAAGTGCAAACAAATTACTTTCTTGTACCTAACAGAATAGTGTCCAAACCCAAGACTGCTGCATAGTCTCAGTTGTTGAAATAGCAACGCTGCATTCAGAACAGAGCTGCTTAGCTCAGAAGACCATTTCAAAGGTGTTCTCAATGATATGGTTCATATATTTCATATTACATTTATGTCCGTCTACCCCAGGGCTGTTAAGCAGCCACCTTCAATAACTGTTCGCTCCAATTTAGAGAAATCCTTTCTGAACACTTTTCTGCCTGTTACTTTAACCAGCCTTTTTCCTGAGAAGACAGCTTTAGAGTACCGAAGATCTATGACAATGAAGGAATATCCATATTGTCTTGCTATAAATATTACAGTGGTCTGACTATAAATGTCAAAACAGATGTGTTTCATATCATATCCTTCGGGGGACATGGTAACATAGCCACAAAAGCTCAAAGCTTCACCCAGGTGTATTACTCCAGTTTGAATGGCCATGTGTTTTGTGTTTTGATCAACTCTTTAGACAGATGACAGTAGCTATCCTCCTTCAATACTGAGGAAAAGGCCACCTGTGGACCAAGCTGTGGGGGAAAAAAGGAAAGCAGAGAGAAGGGTTCGATTTCGTGAGCCAGAAGAAGTCATTGAATATGGTACGCTCAAGCTATTAAGCCTTTGGCATGACCTTTCTAGCTTTTAACACTCACCCTGTCTGCCCACATTAGCTTCCCCCTCTGGTAATGTTATGTGTGATTTTGAGCTCAGCACGGAGCAGAGGACAGACAGTTTTTGCTCTGTGCCCTGCAGAACTGTATCTGGTCCATTTGCCCGCCTGCCCTGGGAGGAGACAGGCTCCTGCATCACATCAGAGCAGCCTCAGCGCTGTTCTCGTGGTGAACTCCTGAGTCAGCTCCCACAGCCACCATGGGTTTGGCTGAGCCCCAGGTCTGCCCCAGAACAATGCTTCTACTCATAGAAAAGGATCTCAAACCAAATTTAAACACACTTATGTCATTCTGCGTAACTAGGATATAATGGCGGGGAGGGAGCCAGCCCTTTCACATTTCTGAGCAGCATGCATGCCATGGGATATAACAGTAAAGGTCTGAGCCTGGCTGGGCAACTGGGGTTAAAAGCAGCCGGCATGTAACCATTTCTGCCTATGAGGGCACCCAGGGAATGATACAGCTAGCATAACCTCCGATCTTTCATTCACGAGCCAAAATAACAGTTTGCAGGTAGGTCAGCTGTGAGTGACCTTCAGGAGAGGTCTAGCACAAGGATCCAGTTTGCACTTATGCACGTGCTATATACAATTCATAAACAAATAAGAACTGTTGCTTCATTCTGACCTTTACAAACTGACACAACTAAGAAAAATTTCTATGTCAGCCACCTGTTTGGACTGGTACTCAGCTTCTAAAAACAAAGCCTGGCAGACACTACTGTGTTTGTACACAGACCTTGCATTGATTTTGCAACACGTTGTTTCTGTTGCCTCCTAACGCATGAGTGAAAAGCTGTTTCTTGATAAGGTTGTTGACACAGCCCGGGCTTTCCCGTCAAAACTGAACTCCTGGGAAGACTCAGTGAGTCAGCCCTAAATTCTCCAAAGGTCATCGGGCTGCTCAAGAGTAGGATTTTGATGAGATGTAACACCTCCTTCAGCTCCCTGCCAGAGTCCATGCCCCCACACCAGCAGTGGTAATCCTGCAGTCAGTCCAGCTCAGGAGACCTGGTTCATCTCTCACCTGCTCTGAATTCAGCACATCCACGCTTGAGCTCCGGGGAGCTACAAAGACAGAGGAGACTCTGTCTCTTTTCCATGAAGACATGAGAAATGTCCCAACCCATAATTAGTATTCTGTGTTGCCAACAGCCTGTGATTTAGACGATTTGTTTTTTGTCCATGCAATGTTACGAATGTAGAGGTTGGTAAGATGAAGGTTGCTGGCACCACTGAAATTTTTTCATTCTCTGGATTTTTCAACCTGGATTGTATCTGGGTCCCGGCTGCCAAGCAGAAGCAGTTCCAGGATATTGTTGGATGAAAGTCACATCTGACAGTGAGCTTTGCTTTCTTAACTTTCATTCTTCTCTCAGTCTGCTGGTCTATCTCCTCTCCCTTATAGAAATGATGTGGAACAGGGAGGTCTTTTTTGTGAGAGCTGACTCCTGACCACCTCCCTGCAACAGCAGCAATCTCTGTCTCTGAAATCCCCCAAACAATAATTTTTTCTCACTTTTCTCAAGTGCACCTACATCTGCATGTTTGCATGGGGTGGGTAGATCCTCATCTGGCATAAATCTGTGCAGACAAAAGCGGTGTAAGAGGTAGCCCAGCATCTATAAGGCAACAGGCAATTTCAGAGACACCGCTTGGTGCTTGCTTTCTTGTTCGTCTGCTGCAAAGAGGCCTTTCCAGGCATGTAAGAACATTTTCATTCTGTTTTCTAGCCATTTCCTGCTGTGACTACGTAGTGGGTAAGTCAAAGTTTCACCTTATAACTGTGAGCCACCCACGGCACTAACCTGAGTTTGCTTTGTGGCTGCTGGGATGCACTGTGCAAATATATCCTCCCTATACAAAGCGTTTCATGCTGTCAGTGGTTGTTGCTTTTTCTTCTCAGCATAAAAAGTACAAGGTGTTGATGAGGTCTGGTGCAGTATTTTAAACAAGACATCTAGTAAGACAAATAGTGGAAACAAAAATGAAATCCCTGAAGCTATTTTTAATTTAAATATAATTAATATATTTTATGGCAGTAGAATAGGTACAGGTTTTTCGCTAAGATATGCAGGGAAAGCACCCCAAGCGAAACAATAGTTCTCCCTGCTGACTTTCATATGTGGGGAAGAGACAATTCATTTATATGCTGGCAGCAGGGTAGAAATAATAAAAATCATCTGTTCTGGTTTTTTTTCCTCTTTTTTGTTTGCAAGGATGTTTGAGGCCAGCCAGCCTCACAGACCCTGAAGCAAATGTGTGTATCTGGGTGTTCTTATGATGGTGATCATTTCTAGAGGCCCTGGCCAACATCCAGCCCCTGCTCTATGCCATGCAGTAAGGGGAGAGATGTACATATATACCTGTATGTATACACACACACACAGAGCCATAGTTTTGGGAGGCCAAAAGGAAGCAAATGTCCCCACACCCCTAGCTGTTGCCATTGCTGAGGAAGAGGGGTTGTATGCTCATGCCAATGGCAATATCAGCTAAGGCAGTTATTGGGCTAGGAACAAGGTACCATAGGCAGGAAAGAGCCAGGTGGAAAAGGAAAGGCCAAATATCCCTCACATGACAGTGGAAATATGTGTCCAAGGCAGGAACTGAACCAAAATCTCCTGTATCCCAATCCAGTGCTTTTCTCAAATGAGCTGCCCTTTTTTTTAGGTTGGGCACATGGCTGGGGCTGTGTGTGCTTGTTCCAACAAACAAGTCAACTAACAAATTTAAGCATTAATTTTCTATTTGTAATCTAGAAAAGAGCTAACTTATGTTTAAGCACATAATTGTAGTGATGTGCAGAAGCTGTTGTGATCATAGCTCAACACTGTTTTGTGGGTGGGATTATTCTTCCACATTATTTTTTTTCTGTTCCTGGTCTGAATGTACTCCCTAATTGAGAGGAGATAAGAAAAAGCCAAGTTTGCCTTTGAGATCATCCAGAAATTTCACATGGAAAGTAACTTTCACAAGATTGCAAAAGGTTATAAGCACTTCATAGAAAAGGGCTGATGTGAAAAGCTGTTTTGCTTTCACAGAAAAGTTTCACTATTACCAGGTATGCTCAACAGCCAGGCTCCGTGCTTTGAAAGGCAGGTAGTCACCCAGGCGAGAACTGCATGCTATGGTGTGGGAGGTCACACAAACTTCCAGATCACAAATCTCTGCAAAAGCAGAAAGTGGTGAGTAATTCCTTGGCTAAACACCTTCACATAAACCGTTCACAGAATAACGCCAAATAAACAAATTTATAAAAGTTGAAGTTTGATCATGGATAATTTGCAAACAGAAAGAATAAATAAATTATTTGCTGCAAATAATTCATTCAGATCTATTATGGGACATTGATTTGGTTTCTGGTTAGCTATAAAATAACTGCCTATTAACATTTTACCTTTTCCCCATACACTTTTTGATACATTATTATGTGTTTCTTGCTTGGTTTTACGACTTTTACCTTCCTCTCGGTACGTCTGTATGACAGTTTAATTGACTGCTGTGTATTCCAGGGCTCATAGTAGAAGCTAATTTAAATATGTTACAGATAATATTGGCCCTTTACCCATAATAATATACACCACATTTTTATCTCCTTATTGATTATGTGCTTATGGGAGGAAAATAGCTGCACACTATGGGTTTTTATTCAGGCATGAATTTGACTTCATACCGCATGTTTAATACTCAAAGTGCTTTATAAAATAAGACTGTTTGTGCAATGGCCATGCAGTCAGACACAGCAGCCAGATCTGAACCAAACTGGATCCCCGAGGCCCATGGATAGATACACACATGCAAGGGCTGAGGCACGGATGTCAGCGAGCTAAATGTAGCCCGTTGATTTCCACACGTATACTGTGCCTGACCTATGGCACTTTAAACATCCTTGAACTATATTTCAAAGGCAAGAGAAAAGTTTACAGTGTCCTCCTGCTTCAGAGCAAGTGATGAGGATGTTCCGGTGTAATTAGCACACCTAGCACTTAGAGAGAGATTAAACGTGCCAGAGCTTTCTAAATATGCCTCTCGGTTAATGGAGCCATGTCTCAGTTCTTACTGTAATTAGCAGGACCCCCAAACAAGCTGAGTTACCAGTGAAAAGGACAGAAATCTAGATCTTCTCTCTTTATGGAATATTCATGAGCATTAAATAATTAGATGAGGTAGCTTAATATTGTCCTAGTATTTAAACTAACATTTAACTTAAAGGTATAAAAAAATAATTGCTGGAGGGAAATTTGAGATCATGCATTAGCTATGGTAATCCTGTTCTTATTGTATATAATTAAACTCTTTAAGCGCTCCATTAGATGAGATCTTTTATACTCACCACCCTCCATCGGGAGGTGTGACTCACTATCATTTAACTCATGCTTACAGAAGTACTCACAACCAGAGCCCTGTGTACCCCGCTGTTCCCAGAAAAGTGGGACAAAGGCATCAGCAGGGAGTCAAATTTGGGAAGTGTTTTAAGATGACACTGAAATAACGCTGCTTTCTTTTTTCTCCTCGTCACCGTTCAGTAGATGACAGGTCATCATCTGGATTGCCTGTGCTCCTGTGGCTCGCATTTTGTGCCGTGCTGATCCTCGCTGTGAGTCTCTGCTACACCAGCATGAAGCAAGATGTCAAAGTCCTGGAGGAATTTCAATCCCGACTTGTTATCTTCTGTCTTCAGATAAGACACGTTGCTCAGAAATGCTGGACTTGGTTTATGAGGCAGTAGCAACATCCTCTGGCCTGGCAGACATCTCAGAGCACTGACAACCAGCATGCAGCGGTGCAAAGCTCCCAGTCTACTCCAGCCACATGCAGGGAACACATGAGCACCCACCTCGAAGAGCAAGAAAACCACCCCTGTTGTGCGCTGTCCAGCAGCCACTTGTCCTCCTTTCCTTTTGCTTTTTTGTTTTTTTTTTTCACATTAATGGGTGGTCATATTAGCGCCCTGAGGTCCCACCAAACTCATGCTCCATCATCCTGAACAGCAAATCAGAATTTTGCCCCCCAAAGAGCTTAAAAACTGATGAAATGAGAAGCAGAAGGAGAGAGAGAAATACGCCAATCGGTGCAGGCAGCAGCAAGCTCTGAATAAAAGTCTCCTGAGTCTCAGGTCAAGGCTTTAAATACCAAACCATCTTTCTCCTCAAGTCTCCTAAGAGCTATTCTGTAAAAGTTAAAATAAAGCTGAGCTATTGCACAAACACTGCTCTGGTGGCCAAAGGCTTGGCAAGCTGCTATATTTATACACCTGAAATGATTATTAGTAAAATCTTGGCAAAAGGCTTTCTTGTTTCCCTTCATCCATTTTTTTCCTCCATGGGCAAAAGCTGTTTCTTAATGTTTCGCTTGACTCCCAGGTGTGGAAAAACCCATGAAAACTCATTTAAACAGTAAACATTTTATTTGCCTAACATAATAAATAGCAGCATTGAAACCCAGGTTAATTATCAAATCGGTATTTTTAGTCCTCTGGGTTTGATGCAGTCCATAAACTCCATGAGCTGAGCTTACAGGATTTATGATAGTGTTTGTATTCAGCCAGAGGTTATGCATTTATGCCTGGGTGTTCAAGGCCTTGTATAATGGTAATACGGCCTGTTTATGAAGGTGTGGGAGGCGAAGCCCCTTCATCCCTCCATTGTCCCAGCATAGTATGCACCTCTCTGAAGGGAATCCTTTTAATGGAGATTGTGCAATAAATGTGAAATGGTGCTCCTGGTGTCTGAGAGAAGTCAGTGCAAGCTTATGAGCTTCATCTATGTTTTCTTCCTAGACAAAACCGGCACAATCGACTTTTTAGGCCCTAGGTTGTTGTCAAATAGCACCTGATGTCTGCTTGGGTTTATTTGGTATGATAAGATTTACATCAGAACAAGAGCCGAAGAAAAGGAAAAAGAAAAAAAAAAGATAACACTGCAGAGAAGATGGAAGAGATGCCTGCGAGATCTGAGCTCGAACTCCCCTGCCACTGCAACCCATCAAAAATTAAAAACGGTGCTTTATTTTTAATTGATTTCTTTAAAAAAAAGAGGGCCATAACTCTCTGCCCCAACAACCTTCTTCCAAGCAGCCCAAGGACTTTAACCAGGCAGAGGATAAACAGAAACACATTATGCAGCCTTCTCTCAAGAGGACAGTGGGCAGCAACTCGATTGAGAACGAGTCAAAAAAATCGCAGTCAGAGACAGAGAGACGTGACTTCGGTGGCTATTCTCATGCTCCTCCTAAGATGTTGAAGGCCAGAGCAATTGCGTTTGACAGGCTGCCGGTCTGGGAAGCAGAGGTTGCTGCAGGAGGAGTGTTGAGCTCAGGGGCTCTTTGTGCAAATCACTCGTGTACCCCAGCCCAGAGGGTAAGTTTCACCGCTGCCTCCCTTCCCTCTCCCCCCTCTCTTGCTGTTTAGGTAATAAAGAAGAAAGGTTTTAAACTTGTGCGATGGCGACTGATGAAAAGGTTTGGATTGGTACGTGCAATTGCAATGCTTGCAACTGGGGCAAGCGGGTCATTACAACTTCCGTTTTCATTTTTTCATGTTTATGATCTTTTCAATGTTGAAACTCCTTGGCAAATCAGTGGCATTACTTCTCTGGCTCTGGACTGACAAGTCCTTCCCGGCACGTAGCAACTAGACCCTTCTTCTGAAGGCATGATTCCCTCACTGCAAGTCGTGACACACTGCAACAAGAAAGCAAAGTCTGAGCTGACAAGAGCAGAGCAGTATTGTGAAGCCTTCCGGTATGTTAGCGACCTGTTTTCGGTAACTTTAAAACACACCAAAGGGTTAAGGTAAAACAGGAACTCCTCCTAGGACTGTGAGAGAAGACACAGAGGCAGTGTGAAGCCCATACACGTGCCCACCTCCCTGCGCGGCTCCTCAGGAGATGGACCTGGGACCACCTTTCCCCCGGGTGCACTTTAAAAGGAAAATGACCACGTTCTCCCTGCTGGGGCCCTGCTTTATTGCTGTGAGCAAGAACGGCTATCGCAGCTGGGCTGTCAGGGAAATTAAGCAGAGGAACAGCTATTCTTGGCTCCTGCCCAGGCTCTGGTTGGGACTGTTTTGGACATGGGCAAAGGCAGCACTTGAGTTGTCTGTTGAGATCTTGCCATGGCATTGCAAGCCCTCCTGGGTCAGGATTGTTTGCTGCAGTCAGTCAGAAACATGGCAGGCTGCAGAAAGCCAAAACAAATTTGCTACAAAGCCATTTATTTACTTGAAATAAATAAAAGCTAGACCCCATCCCGGGAGAGTGGTGGCATTTTGCAGGTGAAGAAACGTGGGCTAAGAAAGCCAATGCATCTGTGCGAGTGAATGAAGCAGGTCAATAAGGCTGGGAATAGGAGCAAAAATCCCAGCTCCTAGGCCTGCATTTAATTACTGCTGCACAGCTTCACTGTGGACTTACCTGTTTTGTTTCCTTCTCAGACTGAAGCTCTCTTCCCATTCACGTGTCCTGCTTACACACACACACACTTTTCCCACTCTGCTCCTTCTTTTTGTTCTTTATCCATCACAGATCTACCCTGACTGCTGTGAGCTGGATGGGATTTCTCCTTGTTCAATTCTGGTTTTCTAGGTGTGATGTTTTTGTGAATCCATGAGTTTGGAAGAGCTGACAGGAGCTCTAAAGTTACCCAAAATCAGCTGTGTTGGGTAATATTTCCCTTGCTGACCATGCTGGGTAGTATTTCCCTTTAGTACAGCTCCAGAGAATTGCTCATAAAGAGGTAGAAAAAGAGGAGGGCTACATAATTTATTACGAACAGTTGAGATGCTCACCTGAATTTACGCTGGTGCCAGTGTGGTGAATTGCTTTAGAAGTCAAGAGTCTTGCAGCCAACCAGCTCTGAGCAATTACTTAATCCAGCTTGGAAATGGTCATGTTTTAGCTTCAAAGGACTGAGAGAGGGAGTGATGGAGGACAGGACTCTTGCAGCAATTTTTGAAGCAGCCAGCGAGTAGGTGGGCTTCCCAGGAGCAGTGTCTAGGGTGGCAGGAGTCAAAGGGCCAGAAGAGAGTAGAAGGAGGTCTATGCATGAAAATGGGCTATTGGCAGGGCCTAAGGGTAGAAATGTTGCCTAATATCCCTTATGCAATGAGTACAAAATTAATGAGCAAAAGAAATCAGCAGAGCACAACCATACAGGGTTAAGCGTTGTTCTGACAGCGTTCAGTAAATTCCTGCAGCGGGAACAGAGGGCAGCTGCCAACAGCCTCTTCAGGCAGGGCCTCACCACATCGACGACACCTGATTGCACTAGGAGGCGTAGCCATACCCATACGATTAGAGGAGATAGAAAAGGACACAGTGAGATGACACTAGATTTTTTTTGCATTAACCTTTTAACACACTCAGCATTAGCACTGGAAAAAGGCAGCCCCGAAGACTGCTTCTAGTCCCACTCCCTCCCTTCATCTCTCCGAACCTGTTAGTCTGGAAACAAGTTAATGGAGCAGGAGAAGCCCACAGCAGCAATTTTAATTGTCGTTTCTGCCTTTTGCTGCTTCGAAACAAACAGAAGGCCTGGCAGCATGAGACTGGAAAAGGGTATTACCAGCTGCCCTCAAGGAATAACTCAAGAACCTCTAAGATAATAGTGTGGACTTGTTTCTTATTAATTCCTCGCTCCAAGATAGCTGTTGGGAATCTTTAGGCCCGCATCTTAACAGAAAGGTTGATGCTACGTGAAGAAAATTAACCAGCTGGCATTTAGAAAATGAACCTGCCCATGCAGCCTGTGGTCCCTCTCTACATTTGGTAACAAGCTGCCTTTCAGCTGCATGCTGACATGGGAGCACCTTCTCCGTGCCTCCTATGGCATTAGGGTTCACTGCTGGACAATGGTACCGAAAGGGCTCAGGCAGCCTCGGATGGTTGACCGTATCTGTGACTATACAAGCTGTAGCATGGAGATGCTGGGGAATGAGTACACAAACTAGGACGTTACCACTGATTTTGAGAAAAAAATTCCGTCTTACATTGTAACAATTTAAATTCGCCTTCAAAAACCAGACACAGAATATATTGACTTTTCAAATAATTTATTCATATATATCACCAAATCATAAAACGCCAATGCACTGCCCAGCAAAAAGCATCAATATATAAAACACGTTAACTCATTATCAGTAACACTAGAGTGTATCACTTATATTGAACCCAGTCCAACTCCTAATAAAGCCAAAGAAATTTTTGTCAGTGACTCCATTGGCAGGAGGATCGGACTCAGAATTTTTATTTGCTAGGTGTTTACAAAGGGCTATATTAAAATGCTAGTAAAAAGCTTCCCTTTTGAGACTGTATCAAAACAATAATAAACCTCACTCCAATTCTTTCTCTGTCAAATGCATGCAATTAAAGCTCCAAATCAGCAGTCATTACACTGCAGAAGACCATACAAACCAAAAGAGATAATATTCAAAGCAGACCAGGCTCTACCCTCAGCTTGTGTGGACTGGCATGGCTCCAGCGTGGCTCACAAAGCTAAGCTATATACACCAGCGAAGGATCTGCCCCTCTACTGCTTTCAGTGGTTAAACAAATTACGAAAAAGTGTTCAGTTTTGTCCCCAAATACCCATGATGCGGGGATCTCTTTAGCAGCATAACACAATGGTTAATCTAGACTCATATAAAGCTTTTCCCACGCGGCTATAAGTAGAGACAGTATCTCACGAATACATAAGCCACAGGACACACATTTCAGAGAGGCTGAAATGCTTTCAGGCTCCGCACTTGGCTTATAAAGATCAGCTTCAGATCTGTGCAGGCGGTACCACACAAAAAAACCCAAAGCTTTTAAAACTATGGGTGTTAATGAGCTCCTTTCCAAAACGGCAGGTCTACAGAGATTTGTGAACGGCCTTTCCTTCCCCACACAAGCCACGAGCTGCAGAGGGCAAAGGGCCAGCTGTAGGGTATCTGGGTCTGCCAACTTGGAAAGAAGAGTTTTCCAAAGCAGCCCCCTCAAACCTGGTGGCAATGCCAGCGCCTTTACACTAGATATGTGCACACCTGACACAGGTAGCTCCCTCCGGAAGCCGAGTTTAGGCAAACACACGTTTCGAGGAGATATTCTGCAGTTGGTGAAGCCACATCAGCAGGTTGGGGCTGAAATTGGTGTCAGCACTACCAGTGCAGGCACTGCCATGCTGGGTCCCTCAACATCGCAGCCTGAAAGCCAAAATCCCTCATAGCAAATGCAGTAATGGTTCTCCCCACTACCTATTTCTATTCTGATTTATGTCACCCTCCTGTCCCCCTCAGCAGTCCTTGTCCCCAGTAGGAAGAGACGTGAGAAATAAGGTCTGATCAGCTTGATGGCAATAAAACCCTCTGTGAAGTCTGAAGGAACATTTTTGGAGATTAAGGGATGCAGGGAAAGGAGATGTCAGTGGAACTGTTGATTTTTATTTTGTTGTTGTTTTGTTTTGTTCATAAACCTTCAAATATTTCTTAGAAGTGTACTTCAGATCACAATATATCGATTTCTCAGTTGTGCAGCTTGGGCTGAAAAATAGCAATAGTTTTATTCAGAGAGTATTTCACCAGAATTGCTCTGATGCAATGATGATTCTGCACTGGCTGTGGACCCCAATGCAGTGGTCCTCCCCCTGGGAGGATCCTGTTCAGCACGCAGCTTCTTGGCATCATTTAGCAAAAGGACTGCTGGCAACTCTGGAAGACTGTGGTTTAATAAGACTATTAGCACCTTTTGAAGTCAAATGTTGAACAGTGTTTTAACAATGATGGTTACAACTGTTGCAGTAGCCTGGAAAGCGGAAAGGGTTAACTGCAGAAATCAAGATCCAGTGTGCTGCAGGAAGATGTGCTGTGTTTCAGACACAAACTATTGGACTTCAAAGTGTTAACAGGGAAAAATAATTCCCTCTGCTGCCCGAGTGAGTTGGGGAAGAGTTCTGGACCGTGTTACATGGGATACCATGACAGACAATTTTCAAACATTTCCCCGCCTTAAAATCTATGGTTTAAGATAGCACTCATCTAACTCCACCAGCTTCCTCGAGGGACTGCTGGCACCAGCCTTGGGAACCTCCTAGAGTAACGTCATTCAAATCAGGCCTGGCGTATGTAAAGGGAAGGATTTGATATCACACCTCAGAGAGCACAAGTGAGAACAGGGAAAATCTGCCACACTTTCTCTTACTTTTTGACAAAAGGTAAAGTTTTCCATAGGAACTCCAATTTTTCTCACAAGCATACTCTTCAGAATCTGTATACAAACTGGAGTCAAACTTGCCCAAATGTGGGGGGAAATGAGAGGAAAATAAAGTAGATAAAGAGTAGCTTTGTCACACAACTGTTTACTCACTTGTGTGAGAAATCACCCAGGAGGTCAACAGCAATGACGACTCTTCATTCCCACCTCTGGCAGGTAGGCTCAGTCCTCACTTTACAACATAATCAAGCAGAAAGGGGGAACAAAAACTTCTCAAATTGGGTTTCCACCATATATAAATAATTGAAGCTATTTCAGTGAGCAGCTCTTCCTGCCAAGTACTCTGTCTCCTTCATAAACACCAGAACGACCCGGCTAAAACATTGTTACTTAGGAATTTCAAGCCACGTAGAAAATCTCCCGCAGGAGGATTTGAGGGGAACCCAGGACAACACCATGCTGGGAGCATTGTGTCTCCCAAGGCAGAGGGGGCCCGGTGCCTTGTGGTTACCTGCCAGCGGGGAGGGCTGGGGAATGACCATTACAGGCATAGAATCATAGAGCCAGAGAATCATAGAATGTGTTGGGTTGGAAGGGACCTTTAAAGGTCATCTAGCCCAACCCCCCTGCAGTAAGCATTTTAAGAAGTAGCTCATTGCTTCCTGCTCCCCATGTAAAATGCAGATTTTCAGGTAACATATAACCTTCCATGTCTAACAAAACACACTTGCGGGCTTTTTGTTTTGGTGAGAAAAAGAAATAGGAAAAAAATCCACCCAAAACAAAATAAAATCATTACTTGACTAATCAAAAGGGCTATTCATACAGCACTTCTTGGGTGCCTATGCCCATTTTTTAGGAACAAGAATCTGACAGGAAGCTGATAAGAGTTAAATCCTAAATCTTTTAGCTATCTATGAAAATAGGATTTAGACTCCCACATGGATTCAGTTCTTTTGACTATTGTGTGCAATACCAGTTCAAGCAGTTAGAGCAGTTAGAGCAGCTATGAGAGGTAGAAAAGTTTAAGCACTCAGGTGAATACATTCACGTTTATCTATGTTTGCAATAGCAGTTCAGTTACCCTCTTTGGCACGGACAAGAGAAACTAAAGAGAAAGCATTGCTGTGTAAATACTCTTCCCAACAACAGAATGGAAAGATGCTATCAATTACGTGCCTGCACTGAAATAAGCAGTACTTGCTATATATTAAGCAAATTACTGTCTAACCTCTCAGAAACAAATGTTAGGTTTTCTGAGAGAGTGCAGTTGTGTTTTTCCCTTCTACATCAGGAGTACATCCAAGTGCTGTCTTCCATGCAGTTCTTATCTTCATAAATTATTGAGTATAATTTTGTCATTTCAAAAAATTTTTAAAAAATTTTAGGTGTGTGTCTGAGAATACTAAAATACAGCTCAGGTTAGCATTCCTCTTTCTTATGGAGGACAAAAATAGAAACATGCACTTCAAGACATTAGGACCATGAACAGAAATAATTCTAAAACAATTTCAGTGCTCATGACACCATATGAACATGCAGGTGTGGAAACTAGCCAGGCAAAACCTGCCTCTCTTCCCAGATTGCCTAAGCATAAGGAAAGGACATTCAGGGTCTCCAAAGCAAACATTCCACTGAGATAAAAATGGGCTACTTCCTTCAGGAAAGGAAATGGTCTGAGGCACAAATTTAGGATCTGGATACGGACAGGATTCCCATCAGCTCAAGGATGTTCACACCCAGACCATTGATTTGGAAGAAAAGAAAAAAGTGTTGTGAAAATCCACATTGCCTTGTCACAAAATGCCCTAAGTCTTGCCAATATGAATGACTGTCTGGAGTTTTGTTAAATTTATCATTTAAATAGTAAACCTTACTTTACATGCAACATGCTTGAGGTGGGGGGCTTTGGAGAAGGGAGATGATAAAAGCTACATTCACCCAAACACCAGGTTTACGTGTACTTTCTTGCACATGCAGCCAGCATCCATTCTGAATTTGCACATTTGATGTTGCATTTTCTGACACCCGGCACGTAGGTTGATGTGCGATTTGTATTTGTGCAGAAACCCTGTTTCCAGCATAAAGCCTACACAATGGCCTGTGGCTTCCACTTCCCTAGCAAGGGGACCCCACCTTCTGCAGCCAGATCAGCCTGAAGAGATGTCTATGTACATCCTCCCTTTCTCAGGAGATGGTCTCAAATCATCAGCCTAAGGGCTAAGCTGTATGAGGTGCAAACAATTGATATTGGACCAATAAGCAACAAAGGCGAAAAGATTCTGGAGGACAAATGCAGGTGAAGCATGGCTTTGTATCTCACTGATGAGAGCCTTCAGGTGCCAAGGGCAATCCTGTGTGCCCTCCCTCAACTAGTCATCCATTTCACATGCAACAGCCCTTGCACTTAGAAACTGCAAAGCCCTCAAACCAGGGATCAGTTTGTTCGGTCTAGCTCTCCATTTCAGGGAATCACACAGCCTAGGGATTTCTAACCCACTATTCACATTGGGGATTTAGAAGAAAATACAGGACAAGTGCATGTTTTATTAAGTAAGATGACTTTTCAGGTTACTTTAAATACAAAGGGTTAGATTCTCAGACACCATAAATCAACTTAGCCCTTCTGTCCCTCAAGAACTACACACTAACTTGCTGCACCAAAGATCTGCTTGAGCTTCTCCAACAATTAAGACAGTACATAAATTTTCAAATGAATTCTCACATCTAAACTCCTGTTACTAAATAACTGTATTCTAAATACATCTTTTTTACCCTTTGTCACCTGACCTTTCCTAAAAGTAAATAAATTACTGTTTACAAAAAGACATGCTGGCTGTTTAGAGCCAGAATACTGTACTGTGTTGCAAGAGACAACCAAAGAATTGACACTCCTACCAAAATATGTTGTGTTTCTCGCCTTCATGTCTGTATTTTAAGTGAATTAGTAACAGGAGCACGTTCACGCCAGGGTCACTGGTCATTTAGGAGTCCATGGTGCAGAATTCCTGAATCAGGGGAAAAGTATCCCTTGCTCATGCAATATAACTGTAAAGTGTGTGCTTCTGTTCCTTTCAGCTCTGCTTCCATCCTGTATACTACATAGGTTAAATCAACAGTGTTTGGTGTTGGTGAGGGAAGGCCTTGAAGGGAAATATGACTCTCTGTTCTGAACAGGACTAATACAGGCTAACATCAGGACATTACCCAGAGACAGGGGAGAAGTTAAAACATGTGCAAATCCCCATTAGAAACCCGTCTCAGCCCTTGGGAAATTGTGCACTGGCCAGTGCCTTCCTACTCCGCTCACATCACATCCATATCTACCTCTGGCTGTGATAACCTGTGTATCATTGCACAGATCCTAATACTAAGAAAAAGGCAATGTAGAAAGTTAAGGCAACCTAACAGCCACTCCGACCTGAGCTGCCTGTTAAGAGCATATATCCATATATATATCCATGGAAGAGCAGTGGAATTATTTCTGGCATATATCTGTGTACATCATACATACACACATACATCACCTTCCTGACACTGAATACTTTCATGACAAGGTCTATATACTCAAGTATCCATCACTAGTTATTAAAACGAACAGTTTTCTAAGGGACCGGAGACACATTGCCATAGTATGCACGTGTCCTTCAGCTTTTAAAGTAAATCATCATGTTCTTATATTTGTGATTACTATTGAAAGTTCACAGCTGAAAGATGCCTCATGAATGTATGGAATCAGAAGTTATGAGCATTTGTGCTCTCATGAGGAAATTTTATGCCAAAAAAATGGCTTAAATTGTTTCTCCATTATAAAATAATGGAGAATATAAAATAATAATAAACACAATTGATCTAAAAGCTCAGGCGACACTTGTTAGCTCAGACTTTTCTAACCCAATGTGGACTGCTGGCAGGGAATTGAAAGGGACATTGATCACAGATGGTAGCCAGGACACGGGGAACATATTTGATATAGCAGGATAATTGTGTGGCAACACTTTGGTGCCTCAGAAAGCAACATCCAGTTGCATTCGACCAAGTAAGGCTCTCCCTGCGTTACTAGCAATTTTCACAGGCCAAAACCTTTTGATTGTGGTTTTAGCATCACAGGGAACACGGTGACTAAACAACTGCATCTCACGTTCTCCCCCAGAATGGCTCACAGCTTTCACAGCAATGGGCAGCAGCCGGAGGGCCCGCATGGGCAAAGGCCACAAAGCTTTTTCCCCTTCCAAAGTGTAACAATAAATAAATACAAGTATAAATACCACACAGGGTTCCAGTTCTTTGAGTAAAGCTCTTGCTGGAGTGTTCCTAGAGGCCTGCTTTTGAAGATGGCAAATTAAAGAAGGCACTGAAATATGGCAGAAATGCAACATTTGACTCAGAGAAACTCCTACTGCAGCCACACTGCACTGGTTGGCAATGGACGACTAAAAGCAGAGGTCAGAAAAGTACAAAAGAGAGATGCATGTGAGAGAAAGCATAGGCATGTATGTAGGTATGTGTGTATAAATAATACCACTGTTCTAACACATTTTCAGCCTGGCATCACCAGCTTGGCCTGAGTGCCCAAGCTCTAGGAGAAGAGGTTGCAGAAAGCTAAATGCAAACAAAAAAGCACAGCTGGTTCCAATAACTGGGTGTTGCACGATACTCTTCCTCCCCTTGAGTCAGCCAGAGAGCTTCTCACTACACCCTCTGCCTTCTCACCTGCCCAGGGGCTTCCTTCAAAATTAGTTTTGCTTTTAATCATCACTGATGTTTGCAAGCTGGGTGCCAGCCTCACCCCACCTGGTCAAGTGAGGGTGGCTGGGGAAAAGAGACTGGGATGTGTGTGGGACTCAAAGAAGAGCCTCATCTTCTTTTCAGTTTACATGCCACCTCCAACAGCCAAGATGCTTGCGTTCATGGGCACTGAAATGCAACTGGGGTTAGAAGGATTCACCCAGGTAGATGAATTAGAGAGGCTAAGCTCATACGCCAAAGTTAACAGGTGAGTCTGTACATGTACTTGTGTTGGGCTGGACTTTCCAAAGGCCGAAGTGAAGTATTTCGTTCCTATTGGCTTTTACTTGGAGGTGGGATCCTGGCTGCCCCAGGTGCTTTAAAGATCCCACTTTTTGTCTATTGAGCTGCAGAGCAATGAAGATAGTATCAGGGAGACAGTCAGGGTGACAAATGCTAGTGAAAGTACTAACCACAAACTCAACAAGAGTAGAAGCCCCAGGACCAGTGTTTGCTGCTTCTTATGGAAGTGGAAAGGAGGAAAAGACTCTGAGACAGGAGAAAAGAGAGGTAGAAGAGAGTATCAGCTCCAGACAACCCCACCAAAGCGCAGCATCTTCTTCCTCCTCAGAACCAGAGACAAAGCTTGAGCCCTGGTATCTCAGAGCAAGGTTGAGGAGGAGGCACTTGCTATGTTCTGCCCCCCGGTTCTTCAAAGCCCCAGGCAAGACCAGGAACGGTGTTCCCAACCCACATGTTACTTCAGCCTAAGCCTGATTTGGCACATACATAAAATATATTATACAAAGCAGCAGCATGGTTCCATATGAGGAGTAAGACATGCACTGAAGTAATTTGTGGGAAGAGACATGAATGCTGAATCTTAAATTCAAAGTTAGAGTAGAAGTAATGTCTTCTATAGTTGGAGAAACAACTGGGGAAATATAGGAAGCAGGCTAGCTTTCAGCACCCAAGCCCTTTTTCAGGGTGTGAAGAGGAAGGTCATGCCCTGGCAAAGGGCTTAGTTAACTGCAAGAGCGTATCTCTTATTAGATCAAACGAACAAAAAAACGCACTCCAACAGTCCTGATATCTGAATTTTAAATTGGTATTAACTAACTCGATCTCCGATTCCCTCTTCAGGAACTCCTTCTTTGATGTCAATTCACAACTACAAAAAAAGCTACTGCTGTAAAGCTTTCAGGGGAATTGCATTCCCTTGTGGGCAGAAATCATGCTGAAAAACGAGATCTCTCTACAGATAGCTGTGGCCATCTAGGTCTATAAACAATGTTCACAGGACCAGCTCGCTGCTTACAGCCCATGGAGGGCTTTTTTCCCTAAAGCTATGGGAATTTGGCTATTAAACATAACGTTAGATTTTTACGCCCTAAATGCTTACAAATTCAGGGATTCGTTCTGCCTTCAAATTCTGTTTGAGCCAAACGCTTAAGCAGGTGCTTCAAGCATCAGATCATCCCCAGAAGACAACAGTAAATCTGGCTGTGCTAGCCGCAGGCTTGAGCTCTGAAGCCTGCTCTCTTCTCTCCCCAACCTTCTTATTTACCAGGCAATATAGATATGCATGGTTTGCACTCATGTTGCAATAATTCGAGTCTCAACTCAAAAACAGCTGCCACAGGCACTGTCTGTAATCACAAAAATTCTCCTTCAACCTAAACTTAACCTCTTACTTAAGTTTTCTGCTGAATTGGGATCTTCTGCGTAACATGTGCCCAGGGATAGCTGCTTAATTGTAGTACAACTTTACTTCTCTGCCATGCAAATCCCACACTCATCAGAGTGACCCTCCTTAACTATCAGATCTACTCATCTCAACCATCCACCTTATTTGATGAAGCACTAGCCGAGCAAAAATGAACGCAACAATAAAGTCCCTAGTGACCTTTATGAAAATAACAGTTCTCCCTTTTCACAGCAAAATTTGTCAGCCTTGGAACTCCTGCCCATGAGTGGGGAGAACAGACCCATTCAACACTGAACTACCTATAAAATAAGTCAGCTGTTCAAGCTCCTTGCTATGCTCATAGATATATAGAGATACCTACAACGCAAATGTTTACAGTAATTTTGCACACCCTATATGAAATAAATATCACAAGTAAATTCTAATACTCAAAACTGAATAGTATGCAGTGTTAGGGACCAAATTACATTTATAAATGCACAAGCGTTAATACTATCTACTGAGCCTAATTTCTTAGAATGCAAGCCTCAGCAATTGCTAGCTACACTACACTTCAGTAGTCATAATAACTATTGGTCATGCCAAAATCTAGAAAAAAACAAAACCACAAAAATCCTCCACCATCTTTCCAAATGATAAACAGTTTTTGACAGGTAACGTAATAATTTAGTAGTTTCATGAAATTCATTAACACGTCCAATATTATATATCAAGTCTGGAACACAGGTCTCTATGTTCTACATGAAATCAGAATCAGAGCAGGAGCAGCAGGTTTGTCAGCACTGTGTCCACACATAGCAAAAGCAGAGACAGCAAGAGCCTGTACCCCGACCAGAGCTGCAATTACCCAGAATACAGTGAGAATAGGCGCAGCTTTACTGGCAAAAGGGAGGAGAGGGACTGGACCCACCCCCAGTTACAGCTGTGGTTGCAGAACAGTTTGAAGAAATAGCCTTAGCTCTGTAGCCTGGTCTTGCCAGCACAAGTCCCCAAAAACAACACCCTTCCCCAAAAGCCAGCGATAGCACGTAGGAGCTCATCTAGCAAGAGCAGGTTACAGATTGTGCCTGTGCAGGACAGAAAGTTTACTGTGCCAACGGCACATGGGGCCATTCGTTCTCTGTATCCTAATAAAAGTATTTCTACCAACAATTTCTCATGGAGGAAGTGGGTGATTCACAAGGACATCTCCTTTCAGGAAAGAGAAGATCTCACACACTCAATACCCTGACTCAACTTCAGCTCACGCTACTGAATAATAAAATCTAGATCCTGCCCTGGAAATTTGCTTACACTTTAGATCATGCCACTTTTCTCATCTTGCAAAGAGGTTCGTGAAGAGGATCTTCCTAGTAACAGCTCCTTCTCATGGATCAGGCTATCTAGCAGGTCCTCCTGTCTGTAGTTGTGATAAACCTTCAGGAAAGCCAGAATGGTGATTCCCAGCCAAGTCAGCCAGGCAGCCCAGAGACCAAACTAGAGAAGAAAGAAATTATAAAGAGGTTAGTACAGTATTGTAAAAACAAAGTCAACTGTCCAGGTGAATGTCAAAATCTCAGCTGGACCAAAACCCATGAAGTCACACCAAGTCACACCCGGTGAAGTCCTGGCCCCACTGTTCCTCAACTCTGTCAAGCTATTCCTAGCTGAAAAGGAAAAACTCTTTATGTACTAGAAAAGCTGAAGCAAAAATGCAGTAAGCACAGTAATTAAAAAAATAAATCTGTAAAATCCAGGTGCATTCGTTGAACTTCCCATATCTGACATTCTGGCCAGCCCCAAATTCTTTGTTTACTTTAGTACTGCAATATATTTTAAGACATTTTGGAAAACTTCCTTCCCAAGTCCTTTGGGCTTCCCACTACCCCTAGAGAAGTACAAATATTAAGGTATTTCTATTAAAAATGCTGTTGATAAAATGTTACCAATTGAATGTTACACTCTGTGGTAACTGGTTCACATTAGAATGAACACAGAGGGCAAGAGAAATCTACTCCAATCAATTCAAGTTACTGGTGGCTCATTTATACCTGGCATGAGATACCTGGGCTTAAAGTCTCAGAGTACATGCTCAGATTACACTAATTTAACTTAATAGTTATGCTTAACTTCATAGAAATAATTACACTTTGATTCATACAGGTACTGGAACGTTGGCCTCCCCATCTCAGAGGATGCTCATTTGTAGTAAGGCTTTCTGGCAGAAATTGCATTTTAATTCTGTGATGCCTTTAGCAAAGAGACATTATTTGAATCCCTGTATTTCAGTTTCAACATACTGCATTTTTAATTAAAAATACACAATTTAAACACTTCAGAGAGTAATACAGCTGTTTACTCCAATAGCTGATTTAGATGAGAAAGGACTAGTATTTTTTAAAGTGAATTTATGTTCCTATCCCTATCTAAATGAAAGCAATCTTATAATTATTTTCAATGGGCCAATATTTACACAGGCTCAGGCGATCTCAGACTAATTCATGGAAATCAAAACTAACCGCCCCATGATCTGGTGCAAGTCAGACATTATTCTGAACAGCAATGAAGGGCTCCAGGACACCAGAGCATTGCAACATTTGCACGGGTCATCCTTTGGAGAAACTATATATTTTCCATCATGAGTAACCACATCAGTGGCAGAGTTAGGTTTTGACATGTCCACATTCAAAACTATCTATTTCAAATTTAAAATGCAAATGTGCCCATCACTATCATCCTGATTCAGCACTTGCTGAAGTCAGTGGAAACATTCCCATTGATTTCAGAGGATGGTAGTTCAGCTCCAGCAATCCCGAATCAATGAGCAAATGGTAAGTGAACTGGAATAGAGCCATGACCTAGTCCAACCTACCTGTGCAATAGCAAACTGGTCGTAGAAAGCAGAGTTTTCTAAGTTCAGTTCAAGATCTATATCCTGTAACTCTTCACAGCTACCCAAGGAAGGCATTTGTAAGGGAAAAAAAATAATTATTTCAGAGATTCCAAACAGGCAAACCAAACATGAAGTGAAGCAATATCTTAAATGTGTTTCAAACAGTCACAACGGCATGTTCTATCAAAAGATATTTAAGCTATTGCAGTAACGAGGTTGCTTGCCAATCTTCTCTAAAACTAGGCTAAAAGAGGCATGTGATTGCTTTTTTTTAAAAAAAAAAAAAGTATAATTATGTAAGTGATAACACCAATCTTCCATAAGTGGAACTATAATAGTTATTATGAAAACAGTATACTTAAAACCCTCTTCTCCCGCTGCCCCCGAGCCTCCCACATACACGCATCTGGCATCACCCCAAGTTGGTTGCTTCACCCCTCAATGAAACAAAGTGTATGAGCCTCTGTTACCTTTTGACTTCATCAGGAAAAGCCCCAGAAGAAGGGATTGTGTGGGTGTTTTTGTTTCGGATGCTCCAGCAAGGAGATGATACTCTGACGGTAAGATAGAGGCTGCCTACAGATTTTACAAATAACTTGGACTTTTACTGGTGTGAAAAAAATCCCAGGATTTTGAGGTTGTCTTTCTATCTCTTGGTTGATTTCTGCAGCCTCTTCTCTCTCCTTTTCAGTGCTGTCGGTCATCTTGGGTTCTTATCCGAATATTCGATTAGATGTTTTTTTTAATTGAATTTTTAACCGAATATTCGAATAATTCGATTAATCGTTGCAGCCCTAAACAGAACATGTACTGTGGCATTTTACAACATATGACAATGTGCAACATAAATGTATGCTTTAAGTAGTACGTTTATTCAATATCATATGACATAAAATGTCAACTTTTCCTCTCTCTTCATTTTTATTTCTTTGATAGTGAAAAATCTACCTCAACTTATCATGTTCCCTATAAGGAGCATAAGCATTGTGGATACAGTTGTAGACCATTTTAGGAGCTCTACATTTTGTGCGCTGTAAGGAAGTATCAACCATCTGTACTTTGCACTTCCAAAGTACTTCTCATTCTGCGGCTCTCAGGGCATCCACAGCACCGCTATGAGGCCAGCATCTTTATACCAAATTTTGGATGACGTTGCGGCACAGGCAGGATGAGTGACTTGCCCGGTGTCACACAGTGGGATGGTGGCAGAGCCAGGACAGCAAGGCAGGTGCCCTGACTCCCAGTCCCCTGCCCTGCTCACAAGACCACACTCCCCCCATTCTCAGAGCATTTCCAAATCTCGCTCTCCTTTGGAAATAAAAACTTTTAAACTAATGGATTTCTTTTGCATATGATCGTGACTCTTAAAGAGACCATGAAACACCATGGAAACGTAATTTTCTTTGTGGGGTACTAAATGCAAAAAAAAGTTTGGTTTGCTTTTTTTTTGTTCCAGATGAAAAAAGTCTGGATTTCCACATTACAAATGCTTTCTCCCCCTTGCTCACCTTGCGTGTAATAACTACAGTTTGTAACACCATTGTTCATTTGTGCATGTATGAAAAAAAAAAAGGAAGAAAATGTATTTTTCAATACTAACCTATTTGGCATGCTTCCTTTTTCAGTAATTGCATCACACCACATGTTAAATCCTACACTCACTATAGTGCTAGCAATAAATGTGATAAACACCACAAAGACGCTGATCAGCAGATTCAGGAAGGCATAAAAGAAAGAGCTGCAATAAAAGGGAAGAAAAATGTAACTCATAAACAGCTGAAACACAACATCAGCAATCTCTCCAAGCAGCATACACTGGGCACAAAGATAGCACTTTCCATTTGAAACACATCTGCTTTAATTAAGAACACCTAATACATTGAAAAACTATGGATTATGATTTTGAGTCACATTATCTTCATTTGTAATTGCTTTTGGTTTTGCTTTTGCTTTTTTTTTTTTTCACCATAAGAGGATGGGGCTTTAAATCATAAATACTAAGTGGTGATTGTTCATACACAGCATGACTTTCATTAGCTGTAATGATGAAAATCACCATTGTTAAAATAAATGTCATTAGCTCAAATTATATAGTAACTGGAGCTAAAATTATTTCATGACTAAAGTGATAATTGGGACAAAAATTGCCTGGGAGAGGGAAACTAAAAATAAAACAACACAGTACTGATAGCCATAATCATTTTAAGCAACGTAACACAAGGTACTGCCATCACAGGACACAAGCCTCAGTTTTATGGGCAATTTGCAGAGCAGGCCAGCTTCTCCTGGGACTTCTCTGACTTTGGTGTCAGTATTTTATTTCTGCCCAATGAACGTCAATTTACCTCAGCCCCATAAAGTCTACCCAAACAGAGCCAGCCCTAAGCACATGCTGTGTTTGGAGTGGGATGGGGTGGGATACTTACAGAGGTGCCATAAGGCCAAGGAATTGTCCACTCATCTTCCATCCTCGCTGCTTAACTCTCCCCCATAGTTCTAGTTAGTAAAAACTTTCTAATCCTTTTCTCATTCATCTGACCAAGTCCTTTGCTATGTGAAATTCCTCCAGGCAGCACTTAGAAAGTCTCATTATCTAAAAACTGGACTTCTACTCTAGGTTGGAGAAAGACTGGCAACTCCAGGAGACAGGTCATCCTATTCAGGTTAGGTGGTAAGGATGAATATGACAAATTGCCTGACAGTGCAACCTTCATTATGCTGGGGATAGAAGGAGTGTACTCACGCCAAAGAACAAAAGACAGTAGTTTCTTTTCTCTGGTAGCTCATTAAATGAAAAACCAGGAGTTTGTTTTGAGTTGGTATTTGAATTCTGTTCTGGACTGGTCAATCCTAATTTGTACAGGTTATTCATCGTGAGACATATGTAACCTTGGGAGGGTTTCTTTAAAAAGTGATGAGGAAACAATTACTGGTGGCTTAGGATGTTTATTCCTGACTTGACGTGGCTTTAGAGGGGTTGTCTAGGTTCTGACCAAAGTGACATTCATCCCATTTCAACACTGATAGAAAAGAAGTGAAATAAACCACATTCCAGAAGTGCCCTTACAGACTATAGTGGGAGCTGGATGTCAGGACATCTGACTTCTAGATGAACATCGAGATGAATCCTTCCTGTTGTTGGGCTTCACATGACTTGGCGGACACAGAGTGGTGGGGTGACCGTATAGCAAAGGGAGCTACTATGACCACATAGTGGTTTTAGAGGTTCACTGTCCCTGACCTGACTTTGCATCTAGCCTGGATTTCATTTCAAGTGTCGCAGAACCCATATCCCCTGTGTGCACCAGTGCATGGTATGCTTGCCTGAGAGGCAGAAAAGACTTGAGCTATCCACTGAATAAAAAAAAGTTGACACCAGATTTAGTAACACCTATGAAAAGCAACAGTTTGCTGGAGTATTCAGTGGATCATCACCAGCCCAGAACCTCTAGTCCTCCCTCTACTTCCTACCCTGCAGCACAAGAGGTGCCAAGGTCCAAAATCAGGCCTCAGTGTTGCACTTGATTTGCTCTGGGGAAGCAGTAACCATCACTGTATGGTGGAGGTTCCTCAGGCCAGGGCATCCTGGTACAGAACTGTGCTGTACAGAACTCTCACCTATTTTTCTCCTTAGATCAGAATTTCAAGCTACACATTCCAGATTGAGTGGATGCTCTGTAACAATAAATGCGTACACTCAAAGTAGAAGTCACTTTGCAGTCCTAGCGGTGAAGTATCTGAGATGGATCTCTACCTTTCAGCTGAGCTGAACAGTCCCGGGCCCAGAGCACGGCTGGCAGCCAGCACTTGCTTTTCCTACTCCTGCAGGCAACTCACACTCAGTTTGTCCCTGAGGCAGAGGGCAATGAGACCCTTTTAAGAAGGATTTTTAGTAGTCCTAACTACCTGACAGCAATCATCCAAAGCCATTGCACATGAAGACTGGCCACCTTGCTAGGAGGCATAGGGTGCTAACCCTAACTGCCTCAGGCCACCTTACTCCAGAGCTGGCCCAGCAGCAGTGGCCCTGCTCAATGAGGATCAGCAGTGATGTCGTTCTGCCTCTTCCTCAGTTGCCTCTAATCAGAAATGGCCAGTAGCATTTATGGTGAGGAGCTTGCATTTATCTCTCCATGAAAACAGACCTTTTTTCACTCCCATTTGAAATGTTAACAAATAGCTGACTAAAATCAGAACAGCGGTAGGTCTGGTACAGGACAGACCTTCCTTCTTACTAGGAAACTGCTGGTTTCCAGCAGCTTCCCTCTCGTCCCATTTTACCCTTCTGTGATGCTCTGCAGCTGTCTCATCCTGCCAACTCGCACTGTCGTTGCTCCCCACCACCCCCCAGCCTTCTGCCTCCTTTGGTGCCTGGAACAATTGTGAACAGTGTTACACAACTGCTAACACTCAGCCCAAAGGAGCCTGCAAGCAACTCCTAAAAGGACAGTTTTCAGGGGCCTGCCCGAAAGTTTTGAACTAAAAAGCCACTTTTGGAAGCAGGCCAAACATCTGACCCAAATTTCACTATTACAAGGTTTTTTACTGCTGCTTTCCTCCAAAAGTTAACTAGTTCTGAACTGCAAAACTGGAAAAAGCATCTAGATTCAACTAATCCTCTACAGATATCTGATCACCTGAGGAAGGTGCGTTCAAATGTATTAAGTACATGGATATGTTTAGAACTTGTAAGGTAAGTTCTAAGATGGAAATAAGCTTCTAGTCTGTACTTACTATAGCATGGTTTAGTATTGGACAGCTTGAGAGTGGTTCGAAAGAGCCAGAGAGACAACACTGCTGTCCAGTGCCCAATGTTAACAACATCAGGGTGTTGTACAAGCCCAAATGTGCATAATAGCCACTGACCCAAGAAACCTCAAGTCCAAATAGACATGGAAATGAGTGATTTACCCTTGGCGTGGTCCGTGAGAAAATGGCCTTCCTAGTCTAGCCAGCAACCAACGTGTGCTCCTGCCTTCCCACCTCTGTGCAGCTGGATGCTTGGAGGGCCCTGGACCCATGGCACCCCCTGGCTGGGTTACCAGTGCCAGGGGCTCTACCCAAGGCGGCAGGACAGGCCACCAGAGAGCCAAGCACAGCACTCCCGAGCTGCTGCCAGGACCACCTGGGTCCTGGCAGAGCTGGGCTGTTCCTGCTGGGCTCTGATACCCCTGGGTTTGTCTGAGCACAGTAACGAGCTGCCAGTGCAGCCCTGTGGCTGCTGCAGGGAGCGCTCGGTGCTGCTCTCGTGTTGTAACCAAGCAATAGTTGTTCTCCGCAATAGTTGCCATGTCCACCAAAAAAGCAGGATAAAAATAGAGGGGGACAACCAACCACTCCCTTCTGCCCCTTCCCACACACAGCTGTGTTTTTTCAAGGTTTTTGAGGTCCCCAGTGCACGTCTGGGGAAGGCCCCCCTATGCAGGGACACCTAGTGGGACCATGGTCAGGAGGCACCTGTGAGCCCCAGCCTCCAGCATCGCCCCATGGTCACTGGCACCCCCGGTGCCCACCACAGCAGAGATGTGGGCAGATGCTGCTCCCAGACTGCCAAAGGGCAGCAGGTGTACAGCAGTGAGTCTGGCCCCCCACCCCAAACCCCCGCAGGGGAGCATCCTGCGGAGAGGGCCCTGGGCACAGGTGGGGGTGTACATGGTGTGTGTGCAGACAGACACAGGCAATACACCGCCTCACCCCAAACCCCTCTGAGGGTAACAGGATGATCTGGATGGTGCAAAGCCCAGTGTTTCACCCCCAGGCTGCTCCCACTCGCCCCAGCGTGCAGGAGGGATGGACACCCCCTGCCCACCCCAGGGGTACTTACTCCTCGTGCCCTTTGCAGAGGAAGAAGAGGGTCCTCCAGGCCTGCACCGTGGCCAACAGCAGGGAGAGGAGCCCGGTGAAGATGCTGAAGCGGCAGGCAGCCTCGGGCCCCCACTCCTGCACGGTGAAGCGCTGCCTCTCCACCGTCAGGTTGGCGTTGAGCCACATGCCCTCAGTGAAGAGCAGGCACCGGCCGTGGAAGTCGTTGCCATTCTCGGAGAGTGGCACCACCACGATGAAGCTGAAGAGGAAGGCCAGGAAGTAGCAGATGCACTGAGCGAAGAGGAAATTGCTGAGCGCCATGTCCGCGGCTCTGTGCAGGCANGGATGGAGGGATGAAAGGAGGAAGCCTGCAGCAGCAGGGGGTGGGGAGGGAGGATGCGCAGTGCAATGCAATGCAATGCAATGCCTCCTCCAGACACGGCTGCTGCCTCTCCCGCGGCCCGAGCTGCCCCAACCGATGGCTTCAGGGCTTGGCGGGGGGGGCAGAGAGGAAGGGCTGGTGCTGGGGATCCCACTTCTTTGGGAAAATCCGGCCGCTGATACACCCTGGTGTCCAGGGGGTTAAATCAGTCCGTGCTTCCCCAGCAGGGCTGGGTACCACAGCTCTCAGTGGGATATCCCCCTAATGAGACAGGACACTGATGTCATACTGGTGTTGGTGGCTGTGACACACCCCCCTTCACCGAAAAAAGACCCAAAACAGTTTCATCTTGCCTGCTGGATCCCAGCAAGTTTTGGCCCCATATTCTAAAAATCTGGCCACCAACCTCAGATGGTGGCAATAAGCGACAGGGTGCACAGCCACCCTGGGACCTGCAGACCAAGTGGGTTAGTTTCTAGTCCAGCTGGTCACCCCCCCACACAAGATATTGCAAGTGGCAGCAAGTGCTCACCAGAAGTGGAATAACTTCTGTTCAACCTTGGTGTCAGCTGCCCGGGGTTGGTATCACCCACATTGTCCACTAGCTGGCAGATGGAGTAGGGGTGAAAGAAAATAACCCTGAGCTCCAGCTGGACCAGCACAGCAATGGCACGTGAGCAGCAGTGACAGTCACCACTCACTCGATTCCCAGGGGTGGGCATTGGCCCTGCTCTGCACAGCCAGGCACCAGTCCCCTGCCCCGCACCGCTCTTGGAAAGGCATCAGAGCATCCCCTCAGCTTTAGGGCCCAAAATTGTATGGCCAAGATGCAAGAAAGCAAAAGGCATCAGAAAGAAGGGTGTGACTTGAGCTCACCCACTTGTGCTGTTGCCTTGTGAAATCTCAGTTCTCCCCTGGCTCAAAAATTCAAACTAAACTGACCCCAAATTGAAGTTTCCCCTCAATCACAATTTCATTTTTGCATCGAAACATGAATCCTCTTTCCAACACAAGACACCAGGGTTCATCTCCAGTTCCAGGTAAAGTCATTTCCTAATCCAATTTCCTACCCGTATCCAGTCTTAGATCAACTGCAAGTCTCAGATGACTTCTTGATCCCAGGGTTGTTTTTGCTCATTTTAGGCACCGTGCTACTTCCTGCATAGTGTTTAGAAGAGCAGACGAGGGACTGGGACCCCAAATATACTGCACATGGGATTTCAGGCTTGTGTTTCCATTGGACAGCAAAGCAATTATTTTTCTATGCTCTTAAGAGGTTACAGATACAGTCCTGAGGCAGGCGCTGGGGGGATTCTCAGAGAAGACATTAATTCAGCTTCATTGTAAATCATTCAGAATGCATATTATCTTGAAATCTTGCTCTACCCATACAGGGAAAGTATTTTTTGTGCGGATCCTGCTTCTTGAATGAAAACTTTTGTCAGTATATATGAAATGTGTCAGGCCATTTTTCTGATCCTTACCCAACTCTGATAATCAAAAATTGTATTTCAGTTTTGCAAGATGAATTATAGAGCACTGGCCTGACCCTGTGGGGACAGACGTGCACTCCTAACAGAAAAGATTTTTCTGATATTTCAGTCTGGTAGTAAGGAGGAAAGTTTATTGCTCTTAACCTTGCATCCAATAAGTGCTAGGTTTCCAAAGGGCTTTGTCTTTTATCTGGAAGGAAATCAGATCTGGATTGAGCTGGAAAACTCTTTTCTTTGAAACCTGACACATCAGATTTGCCAGATAACGTTTCCTGAAGTTAACTTGGGAGGTCAACAGCAACATAAAAGCTCAGTTATTGCTTACACTGGAGCTCACGGAAGGGGCGAGCAGATGCCACGGGCGCTTTGCCTCAGGCAAGCCCTGTGCTCAGATCTTACCACCAGCAACCACAGGGCTCAGCTGCAGGAGGGTCATTGCAGTGGTGAACCGTGAGGGTCACTTGTAGAGCATGTAAAGTTGTCTTTGCTGACGAACAAAGTCGAGTGAGCATTTATCGGGGAGTTTCAGAAAATACAGTTAGGCATCTGAAAATGTTAACAGACATGTAAAATAGCTGCACTTAGGAGGCTGACAGCTACTGAAATACAGTACTTGGTCAGATGGAGCGACCACACGCTGGAGTGAGCAATGAGGTAGAAATCAAACCTGTCAGTCATCACTCGTTCGGCAGCAGCCTGTATTTCTCATACTCTTCTCTCATGTAAAACCAAAAAAAAATAAAATACACTAGTCAGGAACTTAGTTTATGAAATACACAGCTGTTTTAGTGGAATAAATGTGATGGTGTTTTACAAAGAAGACTTAAATAGGCTCAGTTTCCTTAAAATGGAGCAACTGGGGAGACAGGCACAAGGCAAGGTGAAGGATTATTCATTCTTTCTCATATGACAGACAATCAAATATACAGATCAGGCAGAAATTTTAAAACAGAGGAAAAGATGGACATATTTCACACAGCACGTAATTATTCTGTGGCACTCATCACAGGACACTGCAGAGGCCAAAAAATAAATACCAGTTCAAAAAGAGACTAGAGAAACTAATGAGAAAAAAGCCCATTGGGGCTGCTAAACACGGAGCTGGGGAAGTAACCTTCAGCTCAGGAAGTCCCTGAACGGCAGGTTGCTGGGAAGGTAGAGCCACAAAATGATTGCTCTGCGTTTGCCAGAATCCTCCATTCTTCCCTAAACCAAGCATCTTCTAACTGTCTGTCACTGGAGATGGGATCCCAGGTGAGATGGTCCTTCCATCTGACCCACTATGGCCATTTCAGATTCTTGTTATAAGAGCTGACATTACTAGCCTGCTGTCTCAGCTCTGTCATTCAAGCAGGGACAGCTGTTCCTCCAAAGCATCCCCCCACACCTTGGCTTCTGTAAACATCTTTAGGAGGGAGTTACCACTGGAGCAGACATGTCTCTGTGGAGGAAGCCAGTGGGGTAGTGCTTGCTATTGCCCAGGACAGAGTGAAGAGATGGATGTGTGCTGAGAGGAGGCTGCACATTCCCCCAGCGCTGGTGGTGCCAGCACGAGGAGCAGAGCACCGATGTTGCAGCCCTGCCACAAGCAACAGCATCTCGAACACAACATCCCAGACCTCCTGCTCTGAGGGGGCTTGCTCACTCCAGGGCACCCACCTGGGCTTCCTGGGCGGAAATTGAACTCCCATCTCTGTAGGGAAGAAACCCCATGGGGACCATGTGCTGACATGGGATTGAAGATGGCTCGCTCAGCATCAGGGAGGGTGATATCGAAAGTCTGTAAATTCTATTTGTCTGGGGAAAAAAGCCACAAAAATAAAACATGCTGCAGGATCAACTGCCATTGCACCTCAGTGATAAGCAGAAAACCAACCTGGATAAATCAAGATCGGATATACCGTATTTGCCTGTATTCCCTTCAGCCCCATATCTCCTTCTAGTCGCCTGGCTAATCCTCTGTAGATCAAATAACACCGCGTGAGTTGGACTGATGTGGAATGACTGATGGGGACTGTGGTTTTGGCTGTGCTGCTCCACGCTCCCTCTCAAGTCATTAATTATGCCATCTGACATGAGCAGTGCTCTCAAGTTGATATTTGTGAGGTAAGTGATGAATTTCCTCTCCTCTTGATAGCTCATTAGGACATGTTTTATTATGGGAAAATTTGCTGAGGAATTAATTATTCAGGCAAAAACATTTTTGTGAGCAACTTTATTTTTTTATACATTTATTTTACCTTGGATATAGCATTTCTGTGGTCCAAGAAAAATCATGGCTGCATATCTAGAAGGTGGCTACCATCTTGACAACAGTAACCTGCTGTTTATTTCTGGAGAGCAGACACAGGGTCATAGCAGTATCTCTGCGGAAGGATGCCCAGGGAGCAATATGTCTGTATTCCAGGCAGACACAACCAGTCTAAATGGCTGCTTTTGGGCCAGCCCTTCAGTCACCCAAAGGCAACTTCTCCCTGATTTAGTTGTACTCAAACGGCTGCCTCAGCCCATTTTACCGAGTGGTTTAGCAAATGCAGTTTGCCCATTTAATGCAGAAAATCAGCTCCAGGCTCTGGAGTCTATTTTATTCAGACTCTCTGGTCTGTTTTATTATTACATTAATCCACTATTATTATTCCACAAGTCTTGACCTACGGTATTGGCCCTCTGAAACTAATAGCAAGGATCCAGGTATCCCGCATATCATTTTATGCTACTTACTGCAAGTACCACTTTTTGGGAGAGGCTTCTCATGGTAATCACTGTCTTTAAGAAGGTGTCTGCCAATAGTTCAGAGGGATTACCGACAAAGTACGTAACTGTCAGCCACCTGTCACTTCTGCATTTCTTCACAGCTACTACTGCGTCATGAATCTCTCAGGGCATCTCATCTGGGAACATCTTGACATTTTGCCTTTTTTTTTTTTTTTTTTTTTTTTTTTTTTTTTGGTGCAAGCATTTTTTTTTTTAAGTATCTCCATTCTGCCAGGAAAGCTGTCTTGTCTGCGAGGAGGTTATGGGCAGAGAAGGTGCCATGCTGACAGACATTAATGGAGCAGTTATGAGGAAGCAACTGAATGTCATTAATGTGTCCAGATACAATAACCTTTGTGTTTTGATACCCAAAGAAAAACAAACATATTCAAACTTATTCACATCCTGAACTGAACAAGGCCAGGCTGTGGCTAAAATATAAATTTAAAAAAAAAAAAAAAAAAAAGGATGCTTGAGATTTTCAGAGCATCATTAACCCTAAGCTCTGAGTAACTAGTGCATCTCAGACTTCACACAGCACCTTACAGCCTGGGAGAGCTACTATAACAGCTAGGAGGGACGCGGTCCCAAAATGTTACGTTATTGCTCACGTGCCACTCCTGTCCTCTTTCAAGGAGGACAGAGGTAATGACAAGGGTAGGACAAACTCTAGCAAGGCTCTGATGCCAGGTTCTGCACAGGTGAAGAGTGCATCGAGAAAACAAGCTTCAGGAGCAAATGGGTATTTTCTTCTGGCACCAAAAAGGTGTTAGAAAACCAAGGGAGAGTTGGAGACTGCTTAAAAGAATAAGAGGAATGAAAGGGGGAGAAAAAAGATGACAGAAAAGAGATCAGTGAATTAGGAACCCACAGAGTCCAAGCAATCAAAACCCAGCCTGAGGATAAATGTAAGTCTGCCCCGCTTTAGATTAAATGGGGTCATTACATATTACATCAATATTTTACATCTGCAGCTTAACCTGTGACTACCAAAGGCTTCAATATCGCCAGATCCAGAAGTCAAGCAGTCACTGAGGTCTTGTGCTTTGAAACAGTGCTGGATCTGCTCAAAACTCTGCACTTCGGAGCCTGTGCTCTTTGCACTTACAGATACTCAGCATCCAAAAGCCCTTGCGTCCATATAACAAAGTTTGTCTCAGTGTTCTGCTCTATTTCAACTGCTTTTTTCCAACTGGACAATTACTGGGAGGCACCGTTTCCTTTGATAAAATGTCTGTCATCTGCCTCTTTCTAAGGCCCCTGCCTGCTCTGTAGCATGAAAGGCACCAAGCAGAAGCTGCAGGTGAGGCTGTGGCCTCACCAGACACACAGCAGCACAGTCCATTGTGCTGGGCACATCCCCTTCTCTCTTTCTACCTCTTACAGGAAGGTGTGTTTAACAGGGGTAATTATTACGACATGCAGAAATCTAGCAGCAATTTTGGGGAAGACCTCTGAACTGTTTTACCCTTAGGACAAAACTGCCTTCAGTGGCGATTGACAATTTGCAGAAGTGAGTCTGGTGCCTAGCTCTCGCAATGCTAACACTCCCACTCTGGGCCTTCTGAAAATCATGCTCAGGTTTTTTTCCGGAAGATCACTCAAAAGTTTCACAGCCTTAATATGGACAAGAACTTCAGCCTTTGCCTTTTTTTTTTTTTTTCCATTTTCTTTATAAAACCATTTTTATGTGCACCCACTAACTAATTTTTATCTTAAGATCCAGTCATTTCCCTGGGAAATTCTGAAGGTCAGTAATCAACGATGCACCACAAAGACAGCTGAAAAGAACAACAACAAAAAAAAAGTCCCTCTGTAAACCACATCACGGTTTTAAATGAGTTATCATTGTGATTAAAAAGGATTTAGGTTGCAGAGGGACACGTATCACAGAGTGCCTTTGCAGTTCATTCTAATTAAACACAAGTTGAATCACATTTTAGGAAAAAAAAAAGCATCTCAAATTCTTGTCCAAGTAACTGGGTGCTAGAAATCAGCATATCTCAATTAGTTCCAACGCTGCTGCACTATTTTACACCAAAGGAGATTCTGACCCACCTGTCTTCATCACTTTCTGTTCCACTCACACAGACATATATACTAAGAGCAGCTAACGGGTAGCATGCCAATTAATAGCATGTAGTTGCTTTATGTGTGACATATTGTACCATGCATTGATTTTTAATCTGCTCAAACTAGCATTTGTCTTGCAGGGTGAAAGTCTGATCTGAGAAATAGCCTCTTCATTTTCCTTAACAGCAATTAACCCTGAGCTAGTCTCCACTGCTCATGCAGCAGGCAACTGCTCCTGCCAAAAATAAATGCAAAGACTGAGGAGAGAGCCGGTTTGCAAAATTAAACTCTGTCTCAAAAGTGAATAAATCAGGACAGAGAAGCACATCCTTGATTCCTGGAGACAGGAGGGACTTCACGGTGACTGTTTACCTCTGATGAGGCAGTGAGCAAAAAAGAACCCAAAACCATTAAGATGGGGCTTTGCTACCGCCTGTGGATGGGACAACGCAGCTGTAATGGGCGAAAGTGGACTTAAACTGCTTCTGGAGCCATAGATTAACGGTAAAGTACAAGGGCCTTGTGGCTTCTACACCACATAATCATGTCACAGCCCACACTCAGCATCCTAAAGACTGTCAACCTGAGTAAAGTCCCACTATCAAAATTGCACATTGGGCAAGTAGCTGTGAAAGTGAAAGCCAGCCCCAATAAAACACCAGCCACAAAGACTTAGAGGGAAATGAGATGACTGTAGCCCGCAAATAGCTCCGAAGTGTATTGTGGCCTCATTAGTCACATTGCTCATATGTGAGATAGAGACAAATGTTCCCCAGTTCAGCTCCTCAGCTGAAGGCGCTGGTACTAACCTAATTACAGCCATCAGGAGGTCTGACCTGGTACATCATCTCTTGAGGCTACTGAGAAAGAAGTAGAAATAAATAAAGAAAAGAGCCCGAGATTGTCATATTCCTGGCTTGCTGCGGTTTTCAACTCAGCAGATGATACTGCATAAACCCAGGTGGCTTTGCAGAGCTCCATTTCCATATTTCAGTCCAAGCCAAAAGTACCTGCCAGCTAACGCACACTGGCTGGCCCCAGCTTATCCCGTACACGGATGTCGGGTATGCATCAGTTGCTGTCGCTGGATTTAGTTATTGGTAATCAACAGGAAATTGGATAGACCTATTCAGTTTTGAAAACAATAAACCCATGGGCTTTCTGAAGGTCAGAGGACTCCGACTCCCAAATGTTTTCATGTCATTTTTGCTCTCTTATCATTAGCCTCTCTTGTCATGCTACGAGGTGTTTGCAAAATGTAGTCCCTCTGAGGCTTTTGAAACACTAAAGGTTCAACTATTTATTCCCCTCCTCATTAGGGTGTTATTTGTTTGTAATGTACAGGGATCAGTGATAAAATGATGTGGTGGACTTTGAATTTAAAGGTCTGTACAGGGAGGATAACACCCACTGCTTGGGTAAACCCTGAGGCCCCCAGGAGTTACTGCGTAGCTGAGACGCAGCTCTAGTATGCAGAATCATTGCCAAGGGCCTCAAAGGTTCTGTAGGATACGATCAAAAAAAAAAAAACCCAAAAAAGAATAAAAAAAGGGTAAATAAAAATAGAGAAAAATAATGATTAGCAAATCAGAGATTCACATGTGAGCTCAAAATTAACTACTTTGTAGGTTCAAACAGAGGTCCCGCCTTGTGTCGGGGACACATGCATTTTACATTTGATCAAAGCAGAGCTTTGAATGCTTGACATAGGAGATGAAATATAGATCTGTGATTTGCAAAGTAAAAAGACAACAACAGCAATAATGAGACATCAAAATAGATCTGAATGTCACACTCCTGGGTGCAACCATAGTGATACCTTATCTTGTGGCGGAGATGAAAAGACAGGGAATACAAGCTCATTACTGTAACAATTACTTTAATAAGCAGGTAAAAAGGGGATTTGGTGGGGTTTCTGCTGTGTCTTGTCATATTTGGTATTCTTTTTCCTTGCGATTGATCAGCAATTGACAAATAATGCCTTTTACTAAAATGCACAGTATGAGCAAGATTTTCAGCGATGCCTTGTGATGTTTGAACGTCCCACCAGCGCTGCCTCCACACAGACAGTAACAGACAGACCCATTTGACTCTGTAATCTGAGCTTGCCACAACTAGGACAAATTTAGCTAATATGTTCATTTGAGAGTCTCCTGCTAAGAGACGCAGGACCTACTAGCCAGGACACGTTGTTACATGGCTCGCAGAGCAGAGGTGGACTGTGTCCAGCCTGCTTGGCAGGGGAAATCCTGTCTGTCCGCATCCTTCTCTGCTGCTATATCCTCATGCCTGGCCCTCTTCAGAATGGGCAACTGAACAATCTCCGAAAAGGACCCCTTCTAGGAAATGCAGATTGAGAATGGAAAAATGCAACACTCCAAAACTCAGTAATTTTGCCCTAAAGGTTTCTCTCCACTCTTTCAATAGCGCAACCCAACTCCTGTGGGATGTCCGATCCCTGCCTCTCCCCAAATGCACGTGTCCTGGTCAAAATGACAAAACAGCAAAGTAAACACAACAGACAGAACAACCATTAATGACGGTGCTGAAGGAGGTCTAAAAAATTCATGTAACATGAGTTTCTCCTGCTGCAAAGGCCAGAAATGTCCATTGACAATAGCTGGCTGAACTCATGGGGCTATTCTTTTCCTGACCAGCTCCCATGTAAATTCTTGTTGTTTAAGAAAATGTTCTGTACCCCCAATAAGTATAAAATTTGTCTCTTAATTAGGAAGGTTCTATATTCTGAAAAAAATGCTATATAAATGTGAAATATTTTTATTAACATTTAATGGAGAATTGAGTGCTATATTGACACTAGAAAATGGACTGTATTGTTTTTTTACTGCAATATGCAAATATACTCATTGTTTTTGCAGATTAGGAGACTGAATTTGCTAATGTTTTTTAATAATGTTTATTATATTTCTCTGACAAAAATACCCATTAAAATACCACTTAAAGAGCATGAAGACTGCAGACATCTGAAATTAATTCTGATAATTTTTTTTAAAAAAGCAAGTTTTAAAAATTCAAATCTGCATTTTTCTGGTTTTACAAATAGTCCACCAAATCAATATTTCAGGAGAGTGAATCAATATTTCAGCACACTGTGATATGAAGTAAAAAAAAATTGGTCTATTAACATCTTTTTATTAGAGTGTCAATTGCAGTGCACAAAATTTGCACATATGGGTAAAGAAATTGTTTCCTGAAAATGTGCAAATTGCTACTTCACTGAATGTAAATGAAGTGCTAATTGCTCTTTGCAAACAATATTTATGCAAATTATGCCCTACTATTACACAGCAGTGTGGAGTTTACATTTACATTTGTCGCATTTTTTTCTCCATCCATTTGACAGCGCCTGGACATCAGGACTCGGGCTATTACTCACTTCCTTTTCAAGACATTTTATGGAGACGTGAATGGGTGAAGAATGGGAAAGGACCTGCAGACAGTAATATATCATGACCTAGAGGGGCAGAAGATCTAAATCTGTTCTGTTATTCTGGTTCATCGTTCACTAAGCAAAGTATTTGCAATAAATGATTTATATCAAATTTGCCTCTTATTCTGTTTGTCTTTTGACCTACGATATGCTGATAAATTCTCTAGAAAAGCCATTTTAAAAAACCCTCTGCCCTCTAAAATATACAGAAAATGACTTAAAGTGGCAGACACCATCAGACTAAACATTGAATTCAAGTGGATATTTTTGGACTTTGGGGTGGTTTTTTTCTATTAACCTAGTTTTAAGAGTTTGTTCCTTTCCTTTTTTTTTCCCATTAATGTATCAATAATTTGGAGAAGTCAACACACCTTGTCTAGAATTTCCCAGTCATAAACAAGAAGAGCCTTTAATCACTTAAGGAATATCTGTTTGGTAACATTCATGAACATCGACTGGAAATTTTCATCTTGAAACCATGAAAATTCCTTGTACACTTATCAATATTGCATTTCCTGAGGTGAAATCCTTCTATACTTGATATTATTAGTTTTTCCACCAACTTCTGTGGCATTCAGATTGGCCTTTCATAGTTTAGTTTCCTAAAATTTATTCTCTGATATAAAATATATCTTTTTTTCTTTTTACAGCTTTTTTTATTGGCTACCAGAACTTCAAGATCTCAAGGCTTCAAACCCTGCTGGCAACATGCTCCCAAAAAAACAGAAGACAAAAATTCAGTGGAAGGGGTTGGTTTTTACTTCTTTCCAGATTGAACGTATGTGAGACATCACGCTACCGCTGAGGAGTCAGACACAATGCAATTTTAAAATAAATATTGCTGGACGAAGGGAACAAACCAGCCTGGATGAGCTGGCCAGGACTCTCACAAATGACGGGGATTAGCTTTTATTGCTCTCCAGAAGCAGGCGAGTTGCCTTCCCTGGGCACTGACCAGTGGCCTGGGTTACCCTTTCTGGCTCCACTGCTATTCCTGGCTCTGAGAGCGGCCATATCACTCATGTCCACAGGATAAAATGTCAAATCCTTCCTCCTTTTGTAGCACTGAGAGGTCGCACTGCATCTCGTGGCCATAGGGTTCACCCCAGCCCAGCCAGACTTCAGGGAGCCACCTTCCCAGCAATGTCATGAAACCCTGTCTCACAGGACAGAAGGAAACGAGAAGCAGAAAAAAACAGTGCAAAACCTCAAAGCCAGCCTTGAGTTTGCTTTTAATTTTGGAAGAATTCTTCAAAACAGAGAGGATGTGTCAGGCACAACCCAACAAAAGTGGTGGGGCTCCAGGCTTGGAGCAGAGAGTAGAATAAAGGGAAGTGGGGTGCATCAGAGCATGGGGGCATGGTTGTTCAATGACCAAGGGGCAGAGTACACCTATTTCTAATCCCAGGGCACAATATGCCCTCACACGACTGAAGAGGAAAGCATACAACAAGCAAGTTACACCAGTTCACCGAAACAGGTTGTGCTGGTGGGAGCTCTCACATCTTTTCATTTTGGAGCACCTCTGAAGGCTTCTTGCTTTGAAGAGCTCTGCCCCTGTGCGTGCTTTCATACCCAGTCACTTCTTTCTCTCAGGAAAAATGGGAAACAGCAATCTTCCCTTTTCATAGAGCTTTCCAGGATGGGCTACTTGAACTTTTCTAAGGAAACAGCAATCTTCCCTTTTCATAGAGCTTTCCAGGATGGGCTACTTGAACTTTTCTAAGGAGATAGATAGTATATCTTTTTCTATATTGCTGGTAGACGGAGTCTGTGAAATACAGCTCTCGTAAGAGAAACATGAATCCTTTTCCTCCAGTCTTAGAGGTTGCTTCTCCATCTCCAGGGCTATCCTGTCCTTGGGTACTTCCCAGGGAAGTTATCAAACATCCCTCCAATTTGGCTGTAGATCAGCAATTGGAATTTCTTAGGGCTTGGAATCATAACTGAGTTCCTGTGGCTCAGTGAGTTACCTCACCCCAGCTGAGCCGCAGCAGCTGCTTCTGTCCACACCATGAAATGTCTTAATTCAAACACTCTAAAATGTTTTAATTAAAACTTTCTTGAGAGAGCTTTAAACTAATGTGGTTTATGCTAAACAAGTCTCCTTTCTTATTCCCAGTGCCCTCCTTTCCAACGCTGAACGCAAACTGCTGCACTTTTATCTGCATTTGGGACCACAGATAGATGCTTGCCTCTTTAGCACGGGCTTGACTTCAATTTTCCATAGCAAAACCAATCTGCACAAGTTCTTCACAGTGACAAAGTATAAACAGACTTCCTTGCATCTCATCAAAAATATCTTGCGTGAATATGAAAAAAGGAGTTAAAATGCTGCAGTTTTCACTCACACTTGGAAGGGGCTCAGCAGCCCCCAAAGAGTTTTCCAATTCCTATTTCCTTAATTTTCTCCAAAGATCCTGCCCTGCTGCTGGAGGTGCATCCCCTGGTAACACATTCTACCTTCAATGAGTTCAGACTATGTTTATGATCACATTTTTAATTACTCCAGAGAACATATGTTAATGCTCATTCATCTTCAGACTGAGGAACGTTGTGAGAGTCGGGAGCCATATGGCTTCCATCTACAGAGAGGGAAAAGGTGTGTCAAATTCCTCACTCCGTTAGCTCCCAACAAGATTAAATTTACATCCCTGGCTGGGCACAGCTTTGGTGCCAGCAAGACGAGGGCCGGGACAGGCAGCCGGCACAGCGTGTGTATCCCTCCGAGCTGCACAGCTCTCCGAGCACACATCCGAGCTGCAGGGGACCAGGAGCCCCGTCCGCAACCCCTGGCATCGCAAGCACAGCCCTGTCTGCCCGTAGGACCCCTTTCAATAAACACTTCAATTTGAGCATGTCATGCATCAGACGCTTAAGCACTCTGTATAATCAGGGTTAACAATAGCCTGTTTTCTGCATGGGTATGTCCTCTTTGGGTGAGGAAAGCCTTTGGGTTTAAAGTCCTCAGGTTCAAAGCCATGGCTTAGAGGCTTCAGAGTTAGTTTCCTCTACTCCCCATACCTAAAAGAGACATGTCAGGGATGGTAGCAACAACATCAGGCTTTGACATCTGTCAGTCCAGGTGCACATCTTGTCCGCAAAGGCAAAATCAACACCTTCGCAACAGATGAATAATATTGATGCATTACATCGAGTAACAGTGAGGTAACACTACATGTAATCACACCCCCACCCCTTCCAGTTTAAAAGCAATAGTTTTACTCGTGTTTTCCTTTTGCTGTCTAGAAAGATGTAGCACAAAGAGCAATCGGAGTTCATCCCTTTCTCAGGCACCCAGGACAGAAGTGCTAGCAGGGTTCCTACCAAGGACTGATCACTTGCACATAAAGTGGTTGTAGACGTGTCACCAAAGGCACGCTTTGATCTTCAGATTTTTATTACTGGTGATGATATGTGAGAAGACAAGGATGTTGTTTGCTCTCAGACCTGAGATTGAATTTCTAGTGCTGGCAGTTAGGGAAGAAAAAACCCAAACACACCCTTGGGAACACACGGTATCACATATGGCAACCAGGGGAATACAAAGGCATATTGCTATTTTTAAAGTAGATTTTCTGAGTACAATTGCAGCTTAAAATATATGTATAAATAGCAAAATATATGTATAAATAGCAATCCCTAGAGCCTGCTAATGCCAGTCTCCTCCTGAACCAACAGCTTCCAAATAGTTTCGGTGGAAGGCGTCAGATTCCCTAATACCTCTCGCAGTGGTGTAAAACCAGTCTCACACACACAGACACACAGCCCGACGTCAAAGGAGCTGTTTGGGATTTGCACCGCAGTCGCTGAGAACAAGCTCTGACCCACGGTGCCCAAGTGCGAGGGAAATACATGTTTCCCAGACACATGAATATTTCATTATCGCACGACAAGGCCTCCACTCTCATCGCCCGGGAGCAGGGGGACGCCGCCAGCTCTGCTCGCAGAGCTGGCTGTCAGTCTCCCAGCATATGCCAGCTCTCGGCATCGTCACCCCGCTGCTGCAGACCTCCAATGCAGAGAAAGGAAAGGTCTCGGAGATGAGGGGGCGCGACACAGGTCCACCCCAGAGGATATTTGGCGGTGCTTCACAATTAGGATTCCCTAATTCACTCTCTCTTTGCTCTCTGAGGGCTACCTGGGCAAGGTGCTCTCCCTCACCTGAATTGCCACGTGGGTCCCTCCAGCGCAACAGAAGAGCAACTTCGATCTGAAGCAGCCTGGCGTTCTGTCTTGTTTTCTTAAAGTGATTCGAGACAAATCAAGAGAAAGAACTAATAATACAAAAGCAGTCCTCTAGTAACCCAGGCATTGGAGGGAGGTGTTAGATACCCAGACAGCAGTGGGATTACCTACTCCACAGAGGAGCCAGTGCTCAGTGCCGGGGGATAATTAAGCAGGGAGGAATGGGATTCCTGAAAGCCGAGAGCATTGAGTGAGAAGCTGTCTGAATGAATGAAGAGAAGACGCCTTGCATTTGGTTGTTGTTGTGTTAATTCCTGACCACTGGGAGAAGAATTATCTGGTGGGGTAAAAGCCTCTTGTCTCCTTGATTGAGTTTGTGCTTAATGGATGGCGTGGTTGCTGCAGAGGTGGTTTGCATTGCCTTTCTTTCCCCTGTCAGGCTGCAATTGTATTGCTTTGTTTGATTTTGCAACAGAAGTTACTAACAAAAATGTGTTGCGGGGAGTGCTGCTTTGCTGATGTGACTCAGGGTCTTCGATTTAATGGTAACTTCTCCAGTGTAGGATGTAATTTGGAGGCCAACCCTGTCAAATCCCAGCACGCAAAATTCCAAGACATTGCGTAATTAATATAATTTATTCAAATGACAAATTAGACTGCAGGGTTTTATTTATTCCAGTAACGTCTGCTTCTTTTCTCCATTTCCATTTCCAAGCTCTAATCCTGGAGATGTTTTAAAAGAAATATATAACCTTCACTGTTCACTGTTCACAAACATCCACCAAAAGCCAGTTAGCCTTGGTTTTAGTCCTAGAGCAAACATACAAATGACACATTTCCAAAGGAAAGGGTACTTTAATTAGCCTTAACTTCTAACATTTTAATGGACATGATTTTACAAAAGCCTTTTAAGTTTAATTTCTATACAATGACCGTAGGCTAAACCATTTGCCTAAGCTCATAAACATTGTCTTTTCCCGAGTGTATTTAGTGAAGCTTAGGCAGGGTCCCATATTGTTCCTTTACAGGAGAGTTTGTTCTTCTCTTGCAAGCACCTGCAGGAGAGGTTCGCGGTGACTGGCAAGGGCCAGAAACCTCAGCAGGGCATCTCTTCCCAAAGCGCTTCCTTGGCCATCAAATCAACTCCACCACCAGACCGTCTTCCAGCATTCCGGGTACTGTCTCCTCAACCAAACTTTTCACAGGTCATTTTTTCTCTTCCTTAGAGGGAAAGAAAGTGGAAGGAGGGAAAAATACGTAAGCTAAAAGGAGTCTCAGTGGCTAAGGGCAACTTTTAGAGATGTGCAATACATAATTTGCCTCATAAAATCATATTGACCGTAGACAAACTTTAAAAACTTACTGGACTTCTCTTTCTCTTAGCATCCTGCCTGACTGTGTGGTTTTATTTTCCCCATAACAATACATAGCTGCACTTCACCCTCACATATGGAACATTTAAAACAATTTCAGTGATTATTTCTATTGGTTGAGCTTTATGTTGAATAAGTTTTTTTAATCTCCGTAGTCAACTGCTTGTGGAAGAGACCATATTACTCAATCCCCAATGATGTATTCAATTAGTATCTCTCAATTGACACATCTGGGGGTTTTGTTTGTTTTATATAAGGTAATCCAGGTAGGTAGGTGTCAGTCAGTCATCTGTTTTCCATGCTAAGAGTTCGTCTATTTAATTGTTCCTCTATTCGCCTTATTTTTAATCTATCTTCCTTGCTCCCTAGGATGCAGGGCACAAATATAAAAACCTTTCATGCCAAGTAAGACAGCCTCAAAGCCCATTTCCACCCCAGGTTCCTCAGCAGCATGGCAGTAAAGGCCCCCGGCCAGGAGATAGAGGGAAGAGATATGACGAAGAGCTTTGCAGTTCCAGAATCTCCCTCACCTTCCCCATTTTCAAAGAAAACTTCGGAGACTTCGGTTATGCTCTGTTTCAGAATAGAAACGTTGTGAATGAGAGCGAGTACCCTTTCCCAGCCTGCTCTGATAAGCAGCTGTGAGTTAACTACCTTTGCTAGTGGGGGACTGACTTCCTAAAGTCCCTTCTCGTACTCCTGGAAAAGCAGCAATTTTGCTCTCATTGTCCCTGCAGCAGAGTTCGCATAAGAAATGCTCAGCAGGCTGCCTCTGGCTGGGTTTGATTTTGTACTTTTTACGGTGCTGAGTGTCTTCATTCCAAATAAAAGCATTTTAGCTGAAAACATGTAACTGTTCTTTGTGTCTAGAAAACATAATGCTGCAGTGCAGTCTCTGCCTCTAAATGCGCACCTATAAATATCTTAACCAGGCACTCAGCAACACGCTATTGTTCCTCCCCCAGCAGCAGAAACTGCCTCGAATTTGAACCTTGGAAGCAAGGGAAATGTGAAGTGGATACAGAAAGGGAACATATTCCTCTCCAGCTGACAACTCAAGGTTACTTCTGAAGTAAACAAAGTGTTGCTAAAGAGATTTCTCTCTCTTTTCTGTTAATAAAGTTGCAGCATGCTGAATTCGACTGCTTTTCATTATAGAAGAGCTGAACAGGTCAGAGGGTGGGCAGGTTCAATTTGTTGTTTCGGTGTACGAGTGCCAAACAGCTTTCTGTTACGCCGAGGGAGTTAAACTAACCTTCGATCTCCCCTAAGTGCAGACCACACAGGCAAGGTTTAGCGGAAGGCGGGCAAATTCTCCAGGCTTCCCTTTCTGCAAAATATCTCCCGGTTTTCATGGGCCACAGAAGCTGAAAAAGAGGCTGAATATCAAAATCTCAATACGCTAAGAGCCGTGGCATCTTTATGGGATGAAGAAAAGCACTCAGAGCCAAGGTCATCTCTACTACAACAGGACAGTGTCAACAAACTGCTCAAGCATAGCTGAGAGCAGCTGAAGACCCCAAGTCCTGTTTCGAGCAGCTGGGCAGCATCTGACTGACCAACATATGCCATTTGCTGATGTTCAGATCTACAGAACAATTTTTCCCTTTTGCATGTTACATGCTTTTACTGTAAAAGGAGGACTACATAACCTTTCAGGTTGTGGTGTCATACCATCCCCTCCAAAGCAAAGAGCGCCAGGAAGGAACCAAAGGCGAATATTTATCTACGAGATCACTTGGTAGCTGCACAGAGGGACAGAGAGCATTGCACATGCAGAAAGGCTCCCATGAAGGAGTTTGTATTGCCTTTATGTTTTGATAGGAAATAAGTAGAAGTAGCTTCCTCTGGCACCTGTAACTTTCAACCGGTGTCACTCTGTTACTCTTCTCCTTTCCAGCTGAATTTGTAGTTACTAACGAAAAAGAAATTTACAGTCAGCCTGATGAATTGATTTTGCCCTCTAGGTCTAAGTACCATCCCTCCAGGTGGGTACTGAACTGCCCATTACAACAACAGCAAACTGCTGCTTGCCCTCCTGCTGGCTCTCCTAGCTTTGTGTTTAGTTTCCCTGTGTTGTACCTGTATCCTTAAATGCTATTCAAAGGCACTGCTGGGCCACTTTAATGGTTCCCTGCCTTGGAAAGGGGTGGTAGTCCTCCTCTCTCCACCACATCACTTCTTTTTCCCCATTCTCCTTTCCATTCTCCTGCTGTTTCCCTTCACTTGCCCTGGTCCTCAGAGGACCTCTCGTTGATCTCACACAACTGGCAGAAAATTAAGGTAGTTGTTAAAAATCCAGTCACTTTTTATATATATATATATATAATCTTCATATTTTTTTCTTCCAGATGAGTGAGTCAAATGGGCTCAGTGAAGAGTCAGAGAAGCACTAGATCTAGCACAAGGCAGGAGGCAAGGCCACAGCACTAAGCCTGAGGGTAGAGGAAATGGAGTAGGACTGGCTCTGACAGACTTTAGGTCAGTCCAGCTCTACTGGCAAGCCACACAGAAAAGTTCCTTCATTAGGCAGGCTTAGGGAGCCAGGAATGAAAAGCAAGGAAAAGAGGCCCATAAGGACCTAAGCCACTGGCTAGAAATAGATGCCCCTCTCTTGGCAGGCAGCTGCCATCTCCACCGCTGGTCTTCTACCATCACACACTAACAGCCTGTGATGTGGCTCACTCAGCAAGGTCTGGGGACTAGAACCCTGAAATGAGATAATTGCACCTTATTTCCACACCAAGAAAATGCAGAATTGCCTTCTTCTGAGAGGGCAATGAGATTTTCTGTGTGATGCAGGGATGATGTCTCATGTGGGAGTCATCATCTGGGAGAAGAGGGCCAGAGAAGAGTGCAGTCATGAGGACACTACATCCCCACTTTGTGGATGCTTCTACAGGCCTGGCAATGCCAGAGTCACCAAGACAGGCTTCCCTCCCTGTGAGTCCCAGTCTTCAGCTCCGGCACTGGAGGGGGCGAAGGACTTTGCTATTAGTAAAAGGTCAAACCAGGAATGACTATTAAATTCATGGATAACGGTGAAATGAGGAACGGCAGGGTCACTGGAGGTCAAAGATGCAGAATGAACAATTCCTAATTGAACTTTTTTAGAGCATTCCTACGTTGCATGGAAAAAATAATTAAGTGGTATACTTGCAGTATCTAATATTTTAAATTTGCTTTAATAGTCCTTTACATCATTATGATCAGTGCTGTGAGTGCATAAATATCTCCATCTCTTCAACATTTTCTTCTTGACAGGTTAGTTTTCTACCCACAGAGATATTGATGAGACACTTTTGTGCTCCAGATATGTGCATTTTTCTGCATTTTCAAATAGGAACCACCATTATCTTTTTGCAAGCTGAATATTTTTTATAGATCATTTGCTAGTGACTAATGTGTGCTTCAGCCATGGGCTCCAAGGACTGTCATTTATCTTCCATAATGACCACAAGTTCTTAAACAACCAGCAACATACTGGCTGCAGAAGATGATCACAGAATAGTCTTAGTAACAGCGAACGGAAACAGAGCAAAATGTATATAGATATATTTCACTTTGGAAACAAAAAAACCCCAAACAACTAACAACCCTTCTTTCTCTTGTGTGGAGTGCAAGATAAAGTAAAAGAAGGTTTTGAATAATGTAAAAAAACATAGTTTTATTTCTGTTTCTGAAGTCGGTTCATCATCTGAAAAAAGCTGCTTCAGTGAAAATCAAAAAAGTCTACAACGATAAACTTTCTAGTGTGCTGGCTGCCTGTGATTTCTTATTGCAAGTGAATATTTTCTGTATAAATATTATAAGCAACAATACTTGTACATAGATTTAGGACAATGCTGCTGTGGCCACAGGGCACAAATACTAACGTTAAACAAATGCTTCCATATGAAAGCAAATTGGCTGCTGTTTTCCACAGCAAAATATGTATCCTTTTAAGAAGTCAGGTTAGCCATACAGCTTCTCAAAGCACTGCATTGCAGAAGCTGCCCAAGTTTGTGCCAAAGCATGCAGCCACGTCTCCTGGATGGAAGTTGATGAGCAATGAAATCTCCCCTTGGGTTGAAAATGAACAATGCAATGGTATTACCGACAGAGCTCCCCCTTCAGGCCTCACAGGCTGAATTTTGGGAACTCTGCCCAAGCTATGCCAGTCGCTGTGCTCCAAAAATAAATTCTGAGAAGTTTCCTGAGTGATAGGAAGCTATTGGGTCCTTTCAAACATGTTGTATTTCCAACCGTTGTCTGAGACATTCCCAGTGACAATATGGGCTCATTTTTCACGTGTTCCTAATGATTTCAAGTGCTCTATTTGACCTTGATTTTCATAGGAAGGAAGCTCAGTGCTTGTTTGGATGTCTTCTTATAAGTATTTCCTCCTCTACAGTTTTACTGGCAGCTCAACAAATAGTTTCCCTAGTGCCAAATAAGTTCCAGCTATGCAACAATTTTTCCACATGCTTTCAAATGCTACAAAACAGCTTTATCTCCATTCTGTGTCTTGAGGTTGAGTTATTTTTTAGTATCTTTCCTCCTATTAATAAAGAGCAATGGAGTGATAAATGTGTGTTTTGCGCAGTACGCACCACTATATATGTATATTGCTGCTTCCAATGGTGCAGCCACCTCCTGCTGTATGCAGGCTCTATACAGCCTCCTCCTGTAAACAGCCAAACCTACAGAAAATGTAAGCCCAAGGAGCCTTTTGTCAGTGCCGTTGGCCAGGTGATGGGGCAGATTGTCTGCAGGGAGCACCCAGAGCCAAATCTAAAGAGAAATCTTTTTACCTTCTTTGGCAACAATGACCTTTACTAATGTTCACAGAAGTGCGGCATATCTTTCCCCATCAGGTGTGCCTAGAATCAATAGTACTATAGGGAATATTGACATCATCTGATTACATTAATGGTTACATTTTACATATGCAAACTTGGCTGGTTTCTAGCTTATTCCTGATGTCCCAAAAATGCTTGCCTTATTCACCTTTTCATACCTGTCTGCACAAGCCTGTCCGTACAAGGCAAGGGTGGCTGGTAAAGACTGTTTTTTCCTACCTACACAGACACCTTTCATTGCTTTTGGGTGCAAAAACCCACAGTGGTAGATTAAGACGAACATTTTCTGAGCTGATTAGTAACGCAGAATGATTCATTTATGGGTTATATACCCCACAATATCTTTAAGAGATCAAAGAGATCCGATTTTTAGAGACTGTGAATTTGGAAACTGTAGACCATGGAAATTCAAAGTCCCTGAGATAAACTTTTCCCACCTTAAAAAGTTACTAATTGAAAAACATAATTGCAATGAACCATGCTTTCGTATTACAGCTAGTGAGTGTGTTTGCCCAGGTATTCTTCTTTTGCTCCTCCAAAATATAGTCACTGATAAAGATGGATGGCTTATGGCAAGCAACATCAGTCATTTTCAGAAACCTGATGAGGCAACTGTGTGCTCAAATGGTTTTGCATGAGCCCAACAAATGCTGAGCTTGGAGAAGAATACCCTTGTCTGCATGTGTGTTTTGTAGCATCAGTAATACGTACCTTGGGAGCATTTAATCTATAGTATCAACGCTATTTATGGTGTCTGGAGTTTTACATGGCTAAAGTAATTACTGTGATAAATGCCAGCAATATTTTAAAATTAACATTGAAGCTTCCTTCGATTTAGAAGCAGAAGACACTTAATTGGCAAAGATGGGATTGCAGTAAATTCCTTTGCTATTTAGGGTCTGACTATGCATAGCTGATGCACAGAGGGATCTGTACTTTCATCCTGAAGTTGGTTTCCTTGGCTTCTGGAGTGCTGGAGTGGCCACAAGATCAGGTCTGGTGTCTGGTTTCCCCCTTTCAGCTTCATCTTTTCCCCCTGGTGTAGGAGTCAACAAGTCTTCCGTGCCTCAGAGGATAACCTACAGCTTAGCTGCCAGATGGACAGATAAGTCCAACTCCATCTATTCCTCCTCCACTGTGGTAGCATCACACAACCAATAGCAGCAGAAAGGCTGAAGAAGGGTCCCCAACTTCTTTCAAACCACTTCCAAAGCACATGACCACAGGCCTAACTCTTGTCAATAAGGTTCTTACCACCTGGACGTCACCAAAGGGTTGGGACAAGTCATGGGTGGCTTGGAAACTATCACCACCATCAGTAAAAGAGCATAACTGAATGATGATCTCCAAAGGAGCAGGTTCAGCCTCTACCATGGACTGTTCTGTTTGCAACAGATCATTTGCAGCCCAGCAGAGTTTTGCCTGAGAAAGGATTACAGGATCACAGTCTAATTTTTGTGTGGCACCCCCAATAGATGAAAACACTATCCAAGATGATAACACTTCCTCTCAACTGTTGTGCTATCAGAAAGTTATCTGATAAATGAAACATTCTCCAAGACCTTTGGATCACATAGTTGGGCCAGTCTAATGGTCACTGCATTGACAGTGACATTCTTGCCCCTGCAGCCTCCCTGTTTTCTTTTTTCCCTGCTCCCAGCTTCTCTCTTTGTGATTGGGGTGGTTTTCGTGGTCCTTGCTGAACTGACTGAACTCACTAACCTGGCAGAACACTAACCAGCAAAAAAGTTGCATTGGCTCCTGCAAGGGTCAGAATGGCAGACCAGGGCTGCTGCTGGAGTGCAGGTGAGGGTGAGGAGGAAAGAATGAGAGAGGAAGAAGGCATAGCTCTGGTTTTAGCGAAAATCAATCGTTGGGTCAGCTTGACTGTGTTGTGTGATCATGCCCTCCATTGGTAAAAGGAAATATCTACATCTCAGAGAAGAGCCAAGGGATGCAAAGTCTCTTCCACCTTCATCCTTTCAAATCTACTGTTGGCAGTAGTTTTCCTGGCAGTAAGATAATTTTTGTCACTACTCTGTTTTTGTAGTTATCTCTGCAGAAGATATGGATATTCATGCTGGAAAGGCAGGACAGGGAACTCTCCACTGCTCTTAGTTCGTCTCTCTCCACAAGCAGCTACAGTTGTTTAAGCTCAGAAAAGACCAATGGTTTCTTTCACTTGCCAAGCACCTGATCCCGCCTGTAGTACAGCCCTGCCGCATCCTTCAGGATCACAGGCCGTAAGCACCAACTATTTCTTGCAATCATTGGATTATTACTAACATACAAACTGCATTATAAAGTGAATACTAAATTATATGTAGGGAGAATTTTCTCTTCCCTCTATTTACCACCAGTGAGTAAAAAGAGCCCATCTTTCATAGGCATGCCAAAGAGCTATAGTTCATGCCTGGGAGAAAATTACAGGACAGTTTTTATAGCAGTTCAGGCAAGGGATCCCCACTATCAAATAAAATACAGCGCATGCATGCAACACTTCACGACAGCCTTGCTCAGTATTTCATAGCGAGGATGGACGGTGGGTGGCTGTGGGGAGTCCTTCAGCTGCTGCAGAGCCATCCACAGGCCACAGGTCTCCTGTGTCCTCCCACGTGGGTTCCTTCAGCACATGGGAGAAGGTGGGCTGCAAACAGCAGGAGAAGGAGAGGGCACCGATCATGTCCACCCCTTGACCTCTGTGGCATGGAGCCTGAGCTCAGCCGAGGTTTGTAGACATTGGGTTGTTTCGGTTATGGACTATGCTTTCTACTCAGCCAGCGTACTCTGCCTCTGAGCCCTGCTCACAGCCCCTGATATTGTTACTAAAGAACTGCCCATGCTGGTTTAAAATGAGCAAAACTTTCAGGCACTGAACAGAGTCAGCAGATACCTGACATAATCATATATTCAGCTACAAGGTCTTCATTTAACCTGAACACAAACTGCAGGGCCTTTCCCTTTTTTCCTCAGGAATTACTCCTGTTTTGCATTCCAGAACACTTGTCACCTTGGTGAATATTAATTAAAAGTTGTAATTAATTAAAATGTCAATTAATTCCTTTATTTTATTCTTCAGGGTAATCTTGTATTCTGTGCAAGAGAGAGCAGTAAGTGAGCTTACCAGAATGAAATAAAACAAATCTCAGTGTAAGTACTGCATTGGGGATCCTGAAAGAAGTGTTTGTCTGGCCAGCGTTTGGTCAAGGCGGAGAGGGTGGGTTAGGGAGCGAATCCGTGAAGGCAGACAGACCAGCACATTGTGACAGTTTGGGGACCACCTATGGCCAATTCATGAATTCCAGCTGTGATTTTATGAGTGCTCTGTGCATCTCTGAGTTGTGATTGTCATTTATTGTAGGCTCATAGCTTATGTTAAAGAGAGATGGGATTGCGACTCAATGACCACCTCTGAAATAGCAGGTTGTCAGGACCATAAACAGTGAGCAGCCGTGCTTTGGCAGAACAACATCTGGTCATGGCCTCAGCAAAACTCTTTTTCTAAACCTCCTCATCAAAACTCAAATTTTAAACCTAAATTCTACCAGGGTAGAAACCAAGCAGGAAATCACCAGTTTGGTCACAATGATCACAAGGAAGGAATGGGGTGGAAGCTGAAACTAGGTGGTTTTTTTTCACTGGAGCTGAAAGCTTTTTGAATCAATGCAAATTTGAATGCGGGTTAAAGCTGCAAGAGTCAGCGGAAGTGCAGTAGTTATCATGACAAGCATGTCCAAAGGAGTTCATTTTGGGATAGCCGCAGCTTTGCTCTGTGGTATAGATATATCCCAGGCATTGCTGAAACAAAAAAAGGAATGTTGGTATATTTTCACGTGGAAATTGAAAAGGAGTGAACTTTCTACCCAGAATGTCACCAAGAGAATCACTAGTTCTTCATGTATAATATGGGAATTCTTATCAATCCCTTCCACAGACACTGCAGCTAATCTCCAATTTATTTGGAAGGAGAAAACTAATCGCAGCATTAGCCGTGGGAGTTTAATAATGTAAGGATGAAAATTCCCATACATGCAAAGCCAACAAATTGGCATGTTGTTTACCTGGAATTGTTGATCTTCTACTCTGTTATTGTTTCATTTCCTTGCAAAGTTTCTCGGAAACCACAGTTATTGTATCTTGCTTCCTCCTCTTCCTCTCCAGGGGCAGTGCTTTCCAGACCAAGGCAAACACAGCATCCTCACCAGACGTTATGAAATTGTGCTTTGTAGACCTTTCCTGTCAGCTCACACAGATGATTCTATTGAGAGACCCATGTTGCTTTTAAAAATGTGCCTTTACCTTTAATAATAAGTCAGTACAAGATGCTGTGCAACATAAATATAGCCTTTCCTTCTCTGTTTTGTAGTTTTCTACAATATTTTTCTAAACCCAGTTACATCATCACCACAGGCAGGATTTATCTGACTGAAAGAAGTCAGCAACGTGACTTCTATACCTAAGTCACCTTGACTCCATCTGCAGGCACAGAAGCACTTCCAAGGCATCATTCATCTCATTCTAAAATAGACGGGATGAACCATGGCCTTAAATACCTTCTTTCCATTCACTGTAGCGGGGGCCTGACCAGTTCAGAGGCAGACAAAGGCGTTGCAAGCCAGGTGACAGGCAGTTTTTTCTATGTGTATTGGACAGAGAAAATCCAGGAAACCAGACTCTTTTTTTTTTTGCTTTGAATTTTCCATCTGTGATCTCAGTTCTGTAATGGCCCCATAATACAGGAATATTAATTTGGGTAAAAATACATAATTGTTTTTCTTTCTGCTAATCTGGGATTTTATTTCAAAATTGCAGAGAAAATAAAATTTCTGAGATTTCTAAGGAGCTTTGCCAGACTGTACAAACTCTGATGTCTTGAAATTCAGACTATTCAGTGATATGATTACAGGTAAGAACACAGAAATCACGTGTTGGATTTATCCATGTACAAATTCACTCAAGAGTTGCACTCATCTAACAGGGAAACAAGGGGACATCATGCCATGGTCCCAAAGATGAGCAGCAGGAGTTCAGCCAGCGAGGTTCTCTTAGCAAGACCAGCTCTGCGTGTTTCCAGATCATAAAGAGGGAAGACACTGTTCAAGGTGGGGGACTTCAAACCTTTTAAGTTTCAAAGACTGAGTTGGGAGATCTGCTAAAACCAGCACTGCTGCTGAGAGGGAGGCATATGGAACTGGAATACATTAGATGCTGCTCCTGCGTTTGCGTTTTAGTGTCTGAGCACTAGAAAACAGTGTCTCCAAAGCTCCAGCTGGGATATTAAAGGGCAGCACGAGAGCCTGGATTTAGTGAGCAGCTAGCCCTGTGGATTAGCTGGTGGATCCTTTCACATATACTCAAAGGCATAATGTACATCTCACATAAAAAGGAGATGGTATTTGCAAGGTATGCCACAATTTACACCAATCTGCTTGCAAGCTGGATCAAGCCCTTCACATAGCTGGGGATTAACAGAGTGCAGCTCAGGCAGCGTGCTGCTTTTGCTCTCCCCTCCAAGCTGTCCCTGTCCCCACAGGTTTTTTCCCTGCTCTTTTGAGACAATCCACCCTGACAATGCACACGGAGTGACGGGAAAGCAAAGCATGAAATGGTTGTCTTGACAGCACTCTTTAAATAAGGTCAATTGGCTGGAAAAGTTAGCACCTGCCTAAGGCTCCTTACTCTGGAAGGACCCAGGCTACTTTGCTGCACATTCTTATAACAGTATTTGTCCAAGCTTCCTCCTGTGATAGCAAAAAAAGACTGTCTAATTGGGGAGGGCAGAGTGGCAGATTAGCACACAGTACACTGAATAACATCCCAACATCTGCTGTCACAGATTTGCTGACAGCTGTTTCTGCAGAGTAGCTGGAAAATCTGATAATCCCAAACATGAAATTTCTTGTTATCTGTGCAAAGGCAAGTGCCAGTCTCTAATATGACCCTAAAGGACAATCTGTAGCTTTGAGTAAATGCTGCCAGCTACACCTAGACATCTCCTTCAGCGCCTCCTCTGAGAACACACAGCTGGACACAGCTGCACCGGGGCTGCCTCCCACAAGGTTACACAAGGGGAGGCACTTTTGGTCCCCAAGGGGTGTTTTTCGTACTCCATGGTTTAATTCTATTTGCAGCTTCAGAGAGGGTCCAGGTTGAACACTTCACCCAGAGTGAACCTAGAAGGACTCATGACCAGCATGGAGACTCCATAAAAGCTCTAAAGAACGTGGAATAAGTACAAAACCTTTCCCTTCACCAGGTCCCAGTTAGCCTGGGTGCAAACCAAGCCACTGCACTCCTGTGTTCTCTGCTCAATGAACCGATGTCCATTTGGCCCATAAGGAGCAGTGGCGTTTAGCACAAACCTACAGCTGGGTTTATTTTGCAACAAAGACCCACTGTTGCAGGCACTCCGAGGAATCGTGTGCAGGGATGGAAACCAGGCACAGGGCTGCCTGAAGAAGACTGAATTCTGCTGCCCCCAGTCTATGTTTAGCAGAGATATGCCAACGGATTTCACCAGGGCAGTAGTGCTATCAAACACTCACTTTCTAGTGAGCCCAGACCTATACTGAGGCCCGGTATAACATTTGGTGGCTATAACTTATTTTAACTTCAATGGTTAAGAACGAGAGCAGGCCAGAACTGTGAAGCTTTTCCCTTAATTACCTTTTAAAACCTGCTCTCGCTGTAAATGACACACAAACACGGATAATAGCAAGAGTCAATCCTAATAACAATTGTGCGTTTTTGCAAATCGCAGTTATCTGCATGGCAGCCCACAATCAGTGGTAACGCCAGAAATGTGTGAAATCCTGAGTACATGCATTACTTAAAAGGCCCATTAAACACAATTCTCATTCTTGGTTTCACAGGTTAGTGAGTAGCTGCTGTGCCAAAATGATATTTCATGGCCAGGTAACACTGAGGGAGAAGCAGAAGTTCCTTCTGTGATGGGTGAACTAGCACCTGCCTGACAGTGGGGATCATGTGTAACTCTTTAAAACACAAAAATCCTAAAGAAAAATATTTAATCTCTGTGAAAGGCAGTATTACAAATTACCAAGCGCTGCTGTAGCAGGTCTGTCACATGAGTGGAGAATGGGAATATTTCTACTCTTGGTGTTTTGCCAGGTAAGGGCACAGTTCTGTGGTGCTGCCTCTTCCCACACTGCTTTAGATTTTGGATTCACCAGTGGTAAGTCATGGGGATATTGCTTTGGATGCAACTTTAGCAAACAGGTCGATGCTTCAGTCACTTCTAATTTTGCTTTTAAAGATGCTATTTGCATGTAACAGGTCCAATTTATGCCTCTTCATGACACACCTCTTGGATGGAGACTGCCAGTGCCCTGGCAACTGGTGGCTCCGGTTCCCCAAACATCTTAGCTCCTGTCAACAAGGCAAATTTGGCCCTGCTTGACTGCATTGTCAGTGAAAACTGCTGTCCTCATGACAGTTAATACACATCTAATTGATGCAAAAGAGAAACCAAATCTCACATTTGGTTGCTCCAACAAAAAAAAACAGGTGCCAATTTCAGAAGACTAAAAGCTGATTTTAGAAGTCAAATGCACGTGGCTGATGTCTTAAAGCCTGCATTTCAAAGCCAAAAAAATGCAAGCGAATTAAAACGTTACCTGTTTCAGGTGCCCGGGTGTCCATGTAATCTTTGCATCCACAGGCACATTCCTCACTCCCTTCTTTTGCGGACAGCTCTCCAGAATTCGGGGGGTGGGGGTGTGGAACAAAACAACTCACGTAGGAATCACCTTCAAAAAGCAGGGAACCAAAAAATAGAAGGGAATTGCATCTCAGTATTTACATACAGAAATTATCACCATCCCCAAACACACCTGAATATCTCTCATCCATCTTTGTGCTAAAGCAATGGCAGCACAGACCAACTTGCAAGCTCCACGTAGATGCTTCTGGACAAGGACCTTGCTGCAAGGTGGCTGATATGGTTCTCTGCACAGACCTCCTCCTTTGGCCTTACAGTGGCAGTGACGATGTGTGCTACAAGCGACCCAGGGAATCAGTGCTGTACAGTGCCCCATGGTCACCACCGTCGCAGAGCTCAGGTCCAAATATCTCATCACACGGCTGGGTTCGACAAGACAACAGAAGAGGATGAATCATCCCTGAAGGCACTGGGATGGTGATACTCATGCAGCAAATGAGTTTGCACATAGTCTCTGCTCTTTCCCAGGTCTAGTTCACTGTAAACTAGGCAAATATCACACAGCAATGTGGAATTGGGGGGTTTGTTTCAGTTTTTCACTGTGGCAAATCTGTTGGAAGTGTTATGCAAATGTAAGGATATATTCCCCATACAATGAAAATCCGATGTTGGAAGCGGAGCAGTCCAACAGAAGTCATCATTACAGTCACATACCTCAGACCGTAACTACATACAGGTCAATGTTTGGACCTTTCAGCCTGGACAGAGACTTTTTTTTAATTTCAGCAAAACATATTTTGTTTTATTATTTTATTACAGTAATTATTTTTGTTATTTCACATTTTTAGTGCTTTGTAATTAAGCCAGGAGCTGTGACAGAGCGTGAGTTACAGTGCAGCGAGTCACGCTTGTGTGTTGTTAACAGGGAGCCCCAAGGCCATGTGCCACCGAACGCGCGAGGTATGAATTTACTGGGCTGTAAATGATACCCTCGTGTGCCTTATTGAGAAGATAAACCAGCTCACAAAGCAGAGGATTTCAGGGCTCAGGATAAAAACCTTTGCTGATCCCTGGGCTGAACTCAGGAGCAGCTCAGGAACAAAGTCAGAATATATTAAAAGGACGCTACTACTTCCCTGCTACCCCAGAAACACTACCACAAACTCCTGTTTCCTCCTTAATTTCAGTGGCACACACAAGATACTCTGTGGGTGTAAAGCAATGAAGTTTCGAGACACCAGGTGTTATTTATTGAGCTCGGTGTCTTCCCATCAGCAGAAACCAAGAGTGGCTCTGGGCCATCTAGTTGAGAGGAATATGGTGATAATCTTTCCAGCTGTGAAGTTAGCCTGATTTCCTAATCACAATCTCACAGACCTGAGAGAAGCCAAACGAAACAAACTTCTGAGGCACATGGACACTTAAATCCCATTTTAAGCATGATTAAGGTTTAAGTGCTTGAGCCTCGCTGGCCTCACTGGCTTTCACAGGCAGTTTGGGTTGAGGATCCTGACAGAGTGACCATCACTTTATGTGTTCCCTTTTTATTTATGCAACTGGAGGTGGGTTTAGCCATAATAATAAAAGGTATACTTTATCCTATTGATTTAGGAAGATGACTCTCCGTTTCGAAATCAAATCAGTGCACAGTACTTCGGCTTAATGACTTTACAAAGGTCAGGAAGCAATGCAAACTGACCCCCTGTGTGCTTTAACCCACTGCTTACATGAAAGAAAGTGAGTCAGTTTATATGTCTTTCAGGGGTACTTGTGTTAGCACGTTTGCTCCAGTTAAGAGCGCACACACTCTCAGGGAGACCCTGGCTTCCTACGGCCCCAGCAAATCCTTTCCACCAACAGCCCCTGGGTGCCCAAACCATGGCTTAGAAATGAGGTTTAGCCTCCCAGCTGATCTAAATAAAAAGAGAAATAACATTAATAAAGGGGATGGGGTGGGGGATTGGCATCTCTGGAGTTTTAGCCACCTGTGCAACTACCAAGCCAAATTTCACGACAAACCCAAGTCTTGTCCCTTTGCTGTGTCTCACTAGGAGACTGTCAACACTCCTCCTTACCACAGAGCTGGTTTTGTGGCTCTGGGAAACAAACCCGTCCTTTATGTTCTTATGAAGTATTCCTGTTTTATATATGATGCATTCAGACCAATCAATCTTCTATTTTGGTGGCCTGTTTAGAGACTTAGGGAGCTGGCATTGATTAAATGCCTATAATAGAGAGCATTAATTTACCCGTCAGTGGAAAAATCACCATTGTAAATTGTCCCAGTCGGTTTGTATATCACCAAACGATACGCTGCACGTTCTGGATCTATGTACTGAAATGCACTCATACATAACGCACATTCAATTAGCAGCACCAGCATTGCTTCAGAAGGCCACAGGCAAGAGGTCTGGGTTTGATTCTGATGCCCTCTTTAGGATTTGTGCCTGGGACTCCCCAATCTAATAAGAAATGAAGTGCAAGATCATGCAGTGTCTGAAGTCCCATAGGGAGCCCACAGAATCCCATGGGACTAGGAAATAATTGGCGTATTCCTTCCTTTTGCTTATCGTGTTACACTGTTTGTAACCCGGTTAAGATGATCTTTTTTGCCATAAAGGGGAGCAAAATATTCTGTGTTTGTGAAGGTACTGGAGGCTCCTTCATCTGTTGAGTTCAAGGTCCCATAGAATCACAGAATGATTCCCAGCTGAAATATCACATATCATTCATGTATTATGCCCTTGGAGCACAAAAAAGAAGATCACAGTGCCCTAAGGGGAGGCAGGAACTAGTTTCTCTTGAGCGGTGGAGCAACATTAGGTTTGCATTGTCCTACTAAAAACTGTTCAGACCCAGACCATAGGCAGATATCCCAAGAGGAGATAGCCGGCTCCTTACTGTGGCTGTAGAGGAGAGCATGAGGGCGAGAGAGGGATGAGCTGCGTGAGGAATAACTGGTATTAGCAGAAGGAAAAGCAAGGAAATGCCCTATATATGTGACCCGGTCCACTGAGGACAGAGATGCTCAGAAGCGGGTGTTGGGGGAAAGGCGGGGAGAATGGATGAAGCACAACAGCAAGGAGGAGCTGAGGAGCAAAAAAAAAAGCTCACATACCTTTGCTTAAAAGCCTCACCCTGAGGCTTTGTCCAGCCATTGCTCCACTTCACGCCAGGTTCATGCCCCCTGCAGCATTCATGGCACCCTCCAGCTGCTGCAGTCTGCCTCCCTCCTCCCCAGCCACGGCACGGCTGCAGCAGTCCCGGGGCATAAACCTCCATCTCCCGAACCAGTAAACACCTAGCAAAAAAGAGATTGCATTCACCCTGCCTTTCTTTTTTAACAAACATCTCACAGAAGCAAAGGAGATTCTTCCTGTGAGCAAAATGGGCTGCTCCTACCTCGGTATTTCCTTTACAAAGGCAATGACTTCAGATCCATCAGCGTTTCTCTTCTCAGCCTGACAGCACAAGTGTGGTTTCCCCAAGCCTGCCAGCTTAGCTTGCATGCCCACTTCCCACCTTCAGGCATGCAGGAGCTGCGAGAACTCGAGGTTTGGGTATTGGAGAAGTAAAGTTACCACCCAGACCTCCCAAGGACTCCCTTACTCAAACCTCCAAGCGCGAGAGTCGAGATGTGTTCTTTCTAACTGTCAGCCTTACAAAATTAATCAAAGAGATGAAAACCCCCTCTGCCATTCATCACCGCTGATAAAGGTCCTGCCACCAGAACAGAGCTCCCGGTTTTGCTGCTGATGCAGTGGGTGGGAGGTGACCCGGTTCACTCTTGCAGAGCCGCTCTGACTCTGCCACAGCCACACAGGTACTACAAAAAGCTTTTACCCATCAGAGACCTGCAGAGGCATGGCTTCAAGTTACGTATGCCTGGTAGGATTGCCTGAGTTATGCAGAAGGTAGCATCCATTCAGAGATTAAGGTCAAGGTTTTGAAAAACAATTCATGATTTCAAGCAGGTCCCTTTCTGTGTGACCAACTGAGCTATTCTTAAATGCTCATATTTTCACAAAGGACAAAAGAGTATTCAGTAGCTTCTGGAAAACAGATCTTTTCAAGGGCAGAGTAAACCTTCGGGAACAAACACTACTAAGCTCCACAATGCTGAAAAGAAAGGTGTAAGCCCAGCTTGGGGCTGGGAGCTGTTGAGCATCATTAGTTGCTGGGAAGCAAAGTGGCTGGTTCAGTCATAGTCCAGCGTTGATGTGTCTATAACAGCTTCCAGGCTGGGACTGGTCTCATCCCACTGGCTCTGACCTCTCATCTGTCTAGGTCCAGCCAGGGAGAAGCTGAATATCCAAAACTCAAGGCGTGCAGTATCCGCCCAAAATTTGAGCAGTCTAACATTAAGTGCCCAGCATCTGCTTCATACTAGCTGCAGTCCTTGCACAAAGGGTTAATTTTATTTGCAGAGCTCCATGCTATGCACAAGTAAATCCCAGTGCATTTTTACCAGCATGATTTATGAGCCAGGTTTAGAAAACTCTGGTCCGAGAAGTCCGTTGTCAGAGTTAATGGAGCAAGAATATGAACTACTGCATCTTAGGGTTACAGTCATCTCTCGATAGCCTCCTCTGGACAGTTTCAGATCCAGACCTCTGCTGTGTTTTTCCAGGCTGCGGTGTGGAAGTGGGCCCTGCAGGGCCAACATGGGATGGAGATTTCTTCCTGAACTTTCCCTCAAAAGGCTGAATCAGTTGCAGCAGCCTGAGGTCTGCACGACTTTCCCCCTTTCCTATCTTCCTGCAGAAAGGGAGCAAACAGAGCTCTTCAGTCTGTAAACCACACATTGCTACCCAAAGTGAAGGAATGGAGGTGATGGGCACAGAGAGGGAAAGGAGTGTGGTGTTTTGCACAGCCGTGTCTGGTTTGGACCCACGGAGAGCAGCACAGGCATTGCCAGCCCTCCCAGAGTAGGGATCCCACGTAACACGACCAAATGCTATGCTACCTACATGAAGAGACTCATGTTGTATCTGTGTACTTGAAAAGTCGCTCAAATTACCCCATAGAAACCCATTTAGACAAGATAGATTCATCAACTGACAAATTCCCCGACAAAAGGTTCCATAATAAGGAAAAAAAGAAAAACGAAAGAAGAGCTCTCTATCAGAAGGAAAGGCAGGGAAGAACTGAAAAATCTGTATTATCCCCCAAATTTGCTCCCTAGCCCCAAGAAGCACAGACAAGATATAAGCAAGAGGACAAAATGAAACAACAGCATCAAAAAAGCCACACAAGCACCAAGAATGAAAAATGTGTAAAAGGCTAATAATTAAGTCATTGATATGTCATTTTCTGAATTATCTGGGAGCAAAAAGAATGAGAAACGTGCCAACATGCACACTGTGGTCCATGTCAGGAAGCAGGGGCAGGGTCTCCAGCATCATATGCTAGTGCCATCCCTTCCATGTCAAGATCAAGAAGCTGACCACGTCCTGGGCTTTACAACCTATTCAATCCCCAGCCAGCAGCAGTAATAAAATGAGTACGTAATGCCACCTTCTGGCTATAGTTGAGGACACAATATAAACGTTGGCAGAAAGATAGTGTGCTGTCCCTCCTGCACTTGGGTGGATGATATATATCACTTGCTTGTGGAAGTCAAATTCCTTTTGCTGACTTAATCCCAGAGCCAAAATTAATCAGACATCCTAGCTAACAGGATCAGGAAATGCCATAAATTATGCTGCCTGCAACCTAACAACAGCATTAACAGCACGAAGAAGGTGGAGGCTTTTTTTGATTAATCACTGTTTAAGTTGCCTAAAGGACCTATGAAACCTCCTGCTGGCTGACACAATGAACAACATTTTATATTAACCGATATAAGGAAATGTCTTTAAAAGTGATGGATTATGCAGATACGAGATGGGGACTGTGTGATGTGGTTACCTAAGAGCTCCGAGCTGCGTGACGGGCCCCTCTGCTGCTCCCAGCCCACAGCAGCCTTCCCCGCCACCTCCAGCCTACCCCAGAGAGGACACTTGTCACCCCAGTAGCTGAGCACCCTCAGGAAAAGCCACACAACACGAAGGGATGGATTGAGCTGGTTCCAGGCACAGCTAGAAGGTTTATGCAAACAAAACCCCTGTCAAATGTTGGCTTTTTTGGGGGGTTTTTTTTTGGTTTTTTTGTTCACAGACCAGCAAGCTCAGTACCGCGGGGTGGGATAGGACATGGACGTTTCATCTGGAAGGTTTTTGTGGCACACTGCAGAGCAGCGTCACTCTTTTCTTGTGCACAGAGATGCTGAGAAGTCACCGTGGTTTCCCTCAGCCCCAGTTGGGTGCCACTGTGCTGGTAGCACATCTTGCACGGGGGCGTAGAGAGCGGACAGGCTGAATGGTGGGCTGTAACAACCCAGCCCCAAGCATAAGAACATTCCTTTCTGGAGCTGTAAATACAACATCCCTCATCAAAACTGTTGTTTTCTTTATTTTACAGGAACATTTATACAGGAGAAACCCCAGTTCTTTCTGCAGGGGGTATGTTTAGGTGCCCGTTTTCTCTGGTCAGGATTTTTCAGAGCAGCTAGCACCAGCCTAGCTTCGCTCCCGCTGAAGTGAGCAGTCTCCCATCCACTGCTCCTACTGTTTGCTCTCCTGACAAGCTTCAGCTCTTAGAAAATACACTTTTATTTTCACTCTCTTGCTTAAAGAGGTCTACTTCTTGGGGTGATGGGTTTTCAGAGCATCCCCCACTATGCTGCATTGCACATCATCATTTTAAATCCACTTGAAATGGGTAACTAGCCCTTCTCAAGCGGGAAAAGCTGCATTTTATACTTCTTTTGCTCTAGTACTATCAAATACAACATAGGCAAAGCAGCTGAGGATAAAATACCAGAGTTGAGGCAAGCTGTTATTGTTGCCAAAACCCCACTGTTAGATGAGATCATGGCTGGACAGGTCCTTTAGGGATCTGCATAATTTTGGGTGCACACTGATCAATGCAGCCAAGCAATTTTGTCATTGCTCTTCATCAGTGAGCGTTTCTACACAGGCTGAAAATTTCCACCAACATTATCTTTTGATGGTAATTCATCCAAAGTGGCAGGGGGAGAGTTTTCCAGCAGAGGTAGAGATCATCAGTGGACTTGAACTCTGAAAAATGTTTTGGAAGGACCCCTTCTTGTTAAGCTTCATGATTCTTTGATGAAGGAAGTACCTCAGTCTCCTTCCTAACCTCCCAGGCTCGTGCACATCTCCCCATCCCCACTGGACACAAGGCATGGCTAATAACTTCTTGCTTACTGATTTAATTCCCTTTCCACGCAGTCAGGGGCTCCTGAAAGACACATTCCCCTACTTTTCACTTTTCTGGTATGATGTACAGATGGTTATTTACACCTCGATGCCAGGCTTCCCACTTGACTCCACTGCTGTGGCCATGCCAGCTCTGGCTGATGGGCAGTCCCTCACCCAGCCCCTGCTTTGCCCCTGGCCCTTCCAGCCACCCTGACTCCTGCACCAAGCTCCCACCTGTCCTGACATTGTGACCATCTTCAAACACCTGTGCTGGTTTTCACTTACCAGAGAAAGGAGGATATAATTATCCATCACTCCCATGCTGTCCTGGGGCTTGGTGAAGGTACAGGCTTAGACACACGTAGAGCAACCAGACCTTCCTCCTGCAGCTTAAGGCAATGGCTCTGGGGATGGCCAAAAGAATCAAGACAAATCATCAGCAGGCATGACTTTAATCCTATGAAGAAAATGAATTGGCAAGAAACTACATCACTTGAAGCCTGATTAAGAACACCTCTGCAGGAATTTAACTGGCCTGAAATGATGTGCACCTGTTTCAGACCTGACTCATCTTCACTTTCCTGAGCACTGACAAACCCCGGAGGCTACATCCTCCGTGGAGAAGCGTCTGCTTCCCTTTGGGTCTTGGAGTACCCCAACCCTGCCAAGGAGGCAAAGAAAGTAAATAAATCAGTGATACAACAACTTACACCTGGCATTAGCATTGCCAGGGAAAGGGAAACGCTTTTCTTTTAAAAGGCTGACCTCTGGAGCCTGGATTTCTAAAACGCATATTTCACTCTGTGCATATTCACCAGCTTCAAGTGAGACTTTCCAGACCTCATGGCCAAGGACTGCGTGGAGCTCTGCTGCTCCCATCACAGGAGCTGCTTTTAAGTGCAGTAACACATCAGTGTGAAGACAGCAGGCTGTGCCACAGCTCCTCTCCTGCAACTTTGGAGTCATCGGGGCTTGCCTTGCCCCCGGGGAGGCTGAGGGTGCCCATGTCAGATGCCCTCCTCACTAGCTCTGCCAGTTAAATTAGACAGGCCAATGCTTTTGCCTTTACTAATTGATGCAGCAAGCATATAATTAAAGGACTCCCCATCGCTTTGCAATCTTATCTCGCTATTTGACCAGGTGGAGCCCTATCACGCACCTTCCTCTCAGCCGGCTACCTGCTTTTCCACCTGCCAGTCATTAAACGTCACCCCTCTACCAGGCCGCGGGATGATGAATGCTCTTTCTGCTACTCTGCATATCAACCACGCAGGAGGTCAGATACCCCCTCCGCTGCCATCTCCTGGTTCGTCTGATCCGGCAGATGGATCCCTCAGTGCCTTTGTCTGCTCTGACCTACTTCTCCCTTTCATCATCTGCCGGCTGAATCTCTGGGGTGTCTGACTCACCACAGATGTGGGGATGCTGTGCCTACCCACACACATCTCTTCTCTCCTGGCAGCGAATTAACCCTTCATTTTAGGTATGGGGGTGACCTGCACTGATTTCCCCAGCCAAGCTGTGAGCCCTTCCTTGCTGAAGCCACCAAATACCAAAAACACACGCCCTCAGACGACCTCCAGCAAGCTGACAATGTCTCTTCCATGTTTCTCTGCAGGACGGGAATCCTAGGGTAAACAGGGCCAGTTGTCCGAGAACACTGCTGGCTGAGGAGTCCCTGGGGTACCGGCATGGAGCCCATCCTTCTCCTCTCTGGTTAACAGGAGGGCTGAATTCAGATGGAGACTTTTCTCGTATCCTGCAAGACCATTTGGTGTCCTGGAAGGTGACAATGAGTTGCAGGGGACACTGAAGACAGCTATGATGGCAGATTCAGGCTGGCCTAAGCATCTCTGACCAGAAGGACACCAGGTAGTGTGGAGCAGAGGCTCCCAGTCCGAGCCTGGGGCATTGCAGAGGAGCTCAAGCTGGGCTGGCACTGCTGGAAGTAGCCAGGGCCAAGCCACCAGCCCTGCTGTATGGTTGTGGAAGACCGAGTTGCACACACAGCTGGGGCTTTTCTGAGGTCTGCCAGAAAGGTCATGATTATCCATCCTGCCGTGACACCTGCAGGAACCCACAGATCCCCTCTTTTGCAGACAGGGGTGGCAGCAGCAAGCAGACTGTTGCTATCCACTTCTTGCCACAGCTGTGACTTGACTGAGGATCAAGCATGCGCTGTACTCACCAACTGCTTCTGAACTGCCCCTAGCTGGCAAGAGGAAGTGTTGGAGGAAGGAAATAATTTTTACTGCGTTACTGGCTTTCTTTGATTCATGCCGCACAGGTGTTTTTGGGAATTCTGGAACTGAGGAGCTGCGTAAGTAACTGCTGCAGCTACGGCAAATGCACACTCTCTGCCCCACACAGGGGTACTCTGTCTAGACATGGCTTTAGAGGCGACACTGTTGTGTGGCCTCTGAGCTGTGTGTTGCAGGAAGGGAAGACCTATGGAAATCCTTTTTTCCTTGCAAACCCCACTATTACAGGAGCTATTCCCAGCAGCAGGTTTGAGCCTGGATTCTCTGTACAGAGAGGTGGGAGGGGAGGGGGGGCAAGTAGGAGATCTTTTTCCAAGTCACTCGTATTAAAACATGAGATGGCTCTGAAATGCTACATGCTGATATATACTAATACAGAGAGAATCCATAGAGAAGGTTTTTAGAAGTCTCTGAGTTTTTACATGGGTAGCATTAAGGGCTGGACGCTGACAGATACGTATTAGCTGAGCTGCAGGCACTGAGCCAAGGCTCTGAAGGATTCAGCCTGAGTCCGGGCTTAATTTCGTCTTGCTGAGAAGTGCTTGCATTGAGTCTTAGCATAGGCGCATTTAACAGGAGAACAACCAGGCACTCCAAGGCTTAATGCAAGAGTACATGCTCAGAGAAAGCAAGTGAGAAGAATTTTGATTAATTGCTGTGTATTAATTTGCCGCTGCAGCAGATGGAATATTTGCTTCAAGCTTTTCTGAGAGACAACGTGAAAATGTTCTACACAGCTGACTGGCTTCGCAGTCAAGCCCGTTTGCTGTTGGTTAACTCTCAGCCCCATGTTAGTGAATGAACAGGACAAGCGAAAACATCTCACTTCCTAAGGCAGCAAAGCTTGCTGAGCTAGGATAAAAAGAGGTGAACTATAATATAAGCTAGTTTAGGTAGACTCGGAGAACATACAGTCCCCCTTTAAAAGTCTGGCTATTGCACAAATCCTCATTTTGTGCTTTTTTTTCAAGGAACATCCTTATAATTTATACACAAACAACCTAATCAGAGATAGTGTCAGCTCTGGAGAAAGAAATGCAGAAAGCCAGAGCTGGGCATGGGCAGGTACTCTGAAAACAAACACTTTCATCTTGCCAGGAGTGGTTTGTTTGCGTCTTACCCAGAACTGCGAGGAACCATAACCACAAATACTTCACACGGTACTTTGAATTTAATAGCTCACACGGGCTACTGTCTGAATTACTGCCTTTTATTTTATGACTAAATTAATATTATATACACAGGAGCACATTTAAAATACCCAACAGAGTAAAAGAAATGATTGCTGTGTTGAAAAATATAAATTTTTATGCACAGAAGTTATTAGTAAAGCCGCATTCCCCAGTCCATTAACGTGCACACATTTAAATTTTCCTTTTTTTTTGTTTCCTTTGACCTTTATTTTCAGATACTACAGCATGTTATCTTAAAGCTTTAATAAAACAGTAATTCACTCATGCTTTTTATGGCCTACTAATTTGTCTGTTGTGCCATATATCGGGTTTCATAACTTTTATATGCAAATCAATAAAAACTCCTTTGATATTTCATTTAAATCATTGAATAATTAACACATCCCAGCCCCCAAATCAGCTAAACTGTGAAACGGAGACCAAGCCCCCACAAAATTTCAAGTAAAAGAGAGAAAAAACTAAGATTTGGAGAAATCCATCTTTTTTTAAAAAAAGATAATTAGAAAAACTGTGTTTATGAAATGGGAAAAAAAGAGGAGAAAAATCTCATCCCTGGTAAAAAATAGCCCTGGATGTGTATAGTAGTTGCAAATGGAAAAAAAGGAAAATGGAAGCTGACAAAAATATTGGTATAGACCTTTTTGAATTCATTATCTGAGTTCTAAGAAATGGAAAATGCAGTACAGTGCTCATGGTTCAGGATCTCCCAGCTCCACCCATCGCACCAGGGTTGTACTTGGGCTTTGCGAGGGCTTTGCGGTGCAGCCTGAGCTTACAGCAGCAGCAAGCACCCAGGCTCAAGGCGTGATGCCCTTTCCTGCCTTTAACGCTCTTCCCCACGTAAGCAATGCCATGGGACTGTTCCTGGCTCCTCCAGGCATCACGGTGCTGCTGGCTTCCTTTTTTAGACTGGTTTCTCACAAAAACAAGAAGGCTGCGTTCCCACCACTGCGTATAGGTCTTCTCCTGGTAGCCGCTAAACCCAGGGACCAAGTCTAGGTTTCACAGAGTGGTAAGATCTCAAAAATATGCAAGTTCCTGCAAGTGTGATGAAAAATAACAGGCCAAGCAAAGGCAAGAGAGGCAATGTGTCCTAAATGCGAAAGCCGAAGTCTGAACCCACAGAGAAGCTGGATAGTCCATGTGAGAGAGGGACTCTGGTTTAGGCATGACTTGGTGCTGGGCTTGTATCAGGTATCAAGCGCAGCAGCTGTCAGCCTTGTTCCACAGATCTGTAATGAAAAAACAATCTCCCGCTTAGTAACATCCCACTAGTTCTGAAGATAACCTTACGACTGTGAAGGCTGTGTGAAGGAGCCCTAGAGGTATGCTGGAGGTTGCAGGTAGCCTGAATCCCAAACTTCAGGAAGGGGCTCTTGGGTATCATCCTTGCTCAGAAGTTATGCTGCCTGTACCGCTACACAACAAAAAGCTCAGCAGTGACGGGACAGGGTGTAGATGTATGGTGTATAGTATATTAAAGAGAGAGAGGATCTGATGGACACTAAGCCTCAGCCACTTGGGAATCTTCATCTGAGTGAGGGACAAAACCTCTTTTGCACTGATCAAAGTAGTTAAAAGATGTTCCCACCCTCTGCTCCCTAGATTGTTTGTGTCAGCCGGAGCCAACTGCTCCTTGTGTATGCAGGAAAGGAGACAGCAGAAGCTGGCAGTGCAGTGTCTCCTTGCTCTGAGCCTTGTTGGGAGCCACACAGTAAAGAGAGAGCCTTAATCTCACCACCTGAAGGATGGAGGGCTTGGTTCTGCGAAGCCCAGCTCACAGCTGGCCTGGCTGCACAGGCATCAGTTTGGGCATTAGTGTTTCATGGCACTAGAGTACATTCGCTTTATTGCATATTTAAAGGTCCTTGCTACTCAGGCTGGCGTTTGGCTGTGCCAGTCCAAAACTGCCCCAGGGAGTCCAAAAACCAACTCAAGATCACTGCACAGTCATTAAAACACATAAATCTTTTGAACTTTGTACACCAGCGTTGGTACTGTCTCTTGATTTTTGCCTGCTGTAGGGAGGGAAGAATTAACTGAAAAGAAATTAAGGACAGGCTTTAACATTGCCTTTGCTTAAATAATGAGTATTTGTTTAGTTAAAATCTGTAACATCACATTAAAAAGAGAGCACCGCACTGAAATAAAGATTTGGATCAATGAAGGGTGCATAGCATTTTCTATTTGTTTATGTCAATCACTGTCAGAGAAAGCCATTCTCCAAAATGACATGGACCTGTTGGAGAGGGTCCAGAGAAGTGCCACAAAGATGATCAGACGGCTGGAGCACCTCTCCTATGAAGACAGGCTGGGAGAGTTGGGGTTGTTCAACCTGGAGAAGAGAAGGCTCTAGGGAGACCTTAGAGCGGCCTTCCAGTACCTGAAGGGGGCCTACAAGAAAGCTGGGGAGGGGCTGTTTGCAAGGGCATGTAGCGATCGGATGAGGGGCAACGGTTTTAAACTAGAGCAGGGTAGGTTTAGAGTAGACATTAGGAAGAAGTTCTTCACAACGAGGGTGGTGAGACACTGGAACAGGTTGCCCACAGAGGTGGTGGAGGCCCCATCCCCGGAGACATTCAAGGCCAGGCTTGATGAGGCTCTGAGCAATCTGATCTAGTTAAACACGTCCCTGCTTACTGCAGGGGGGTTGAACTAGATGACTTTTAAAGGTCCCTTCCAACCCAACACCGTCTATGATTCTATGAAAAGGGCAGTGGCTCACTCAGGGAATGCTGATCTAATTCTCTGTCCATCCAGAGTTTTGCCCATGTTATCACAAGGAGCAGAGATAGAGCAAGCACCATGTTGGCCTGCCATTTCATCACCTAATAGTGAGGCCAAGGACAAGGAAAAAAATCTAAAGAGCTTGGTCCACACATTACTGAGTGCTTATATTGCCTACAGAGAGCTGGGACACAGGGCTCATCATTAAGCATTTAAGGTTGAGGGTGCACTGTTAAAGCTGCTGGGTTTTACATGGGCATTAGACGAGTGCTTGACTACTCTCATTGCTATCTTGGAATAATTTTATGTTAATTCCTTAAATGTCAATTATTCAGAGGTTTCTATGCTGCACTTCTAACTTCCAAGTTATTTCTTTTAAATTGTCGCATACGCCATTTAACAAGGTTCTGTGCTAAAGGTCTCATTTTTTTTAATATTTATTTTCTTTTATATCTCTGCAGTACAGAATTAGCCAGGGCTCCTGCTCAGAGTCCTATCACTGGTTTGTCTTTATTACTTCTGGTACATTTTCAATGTTTTACATTTAAATTTGTGCACTTCTTTTTATTATGCTTGTAACCATCTTAATTTATTTTCTGTCTCTCTTTCTTCCTTCCAGTTAAAATGGACACACTCAAAGGCTATCCACTGTTATTGAACCAAAGAGCACACATCATCCAGGGGAGTTCATTGGGAAGATATCTGGGGCTATTGCACAGAAGCCTAAATCAAGCACTTGTTTTTTCAGACCTTACAGATTACTAATCTCTGAATTTGGGGTGAAGCCTGGCTGGTTTTAATCAACTCATGTCTTTGTATGCTCCATCAATCTCAAAATGGGTAAGAAAATTGCTTATTAAATTCTTTAACCAGTAGTGTCCCTGTAATTAAATGAGGCCTAAGATAAGAGTACTGCAATAAATGTTTTATCTGCTCCCCATCCTTATTAAAGCCCTGAGCCTTCAAAAGCTTACACAGGCGCATCCCGGTGGGCACTGGGATTCCTCTTGCTGACTTCCAAGACTGTAGTTACCATGGGGTCGGGGGATCATAGTGGGACTGCACCAGGAGGCAGACCCTGACTCCCCGCAAGGATGAAATGGCCTGATGTGCTTTACTCGGGGTTTCTCTCACCAGTTTAAGTCTGTAATTACTGGCTTAAAAGAAGAAAGCTCCAAAGCACAACTCCAAACCCCCACACAACCACATTTCCCTGATTCCCCCAGAGCAGGGATGTACCACAGGTGGTACCACCAGCGGTTTGCACCAGATTACAGAATGCCAGAGCTCTCTTTTTGGCTCGAATCTTTTTTTTTTCCCCTCTTTAAAAACTTATAGACACCTATAAACCACATTCTATCCAAAGGTGCGTTCAGTTCCTAGAGCATTTTAGGTCTGTTTACCCCTTAGATGTTTGCTGCTCCACTTGGCAATTTCACCTCATGATACTCCACCCAAGCTCGAGTGCTGCTAAAGCCACAGCTCAGCAAAATTACCCCTTTCCCAGCTGTACCACCATCCGTGTCCTTCAGTCACAGGCCCCTGACATTGAGGGCTGCTTCGCCTGCTTCCCAATCTTGAGCCTAAGGAAGCTGCAACCCCGGGGAACCCGAATCACAGCAAGGCTCCAGCAAAAGACACTTGGTACTAGGACAGCAGCAGCCAGGGGGACAAGAAGGGGACAACACCTGGTTTAACCACAGCATTGGGAAACCCTCGCCAAGTGCCACAGAGCTATGAGATGACACGCAGTGGAAAACATCAACAAATGGAGCAGCCGGTGAAGCAGTGTGAGATGCCGCAGGGAAGGCCTGGAGCTGAGCCACGGCTCTGCTGGGACTTACTGGCTTTTTACCCTTGCTCTCTTTCTTTACCCTCTCCTCTGAGGAGGAAAGCTCGTCTCTGAAAACCTCCTTCCCAGGTGGGTTTAGCAACATGCAGCAAAAAGTGATAAACAGGGACGTTATGGATTTATGGACCCAATATGTTAATATAAAAGGACTCGCAGTAGCCTGCAAAAATGGCAATTTCAGGTGAGCCTTCAGGCATGTAAATGCTTGTCTACCACCACAGGCCAGAGAATCAGCTGGTCTAAATGAGTACAGGTGCTGCAGCCAGCAGAGGTGCGCCGACGAGCTGAGAAACCATCCTCCTCCTCTTTGTATTGGAAATCAGTCAAAAACGTAGCGGGGATGCACAACTGGGAGCACAGCGATGCCCCAGTTTTGCCAGGGGCTCTTTTTAAATTTGTTATCATCTCCTCATGGGAGGAAAAAAAAAAAAAAAAAGAAATTAATTCATCCTCTCTTTGAGCAATTGCAATCAAAGCAAAAAGCAAGATTAACCCAGGTTGTCTCCTGCTCTAAAATTGTATTCTTGTCACTGCTTGACCAAAGTCCCAAACAAACCCAATTCTCCAAACAAATAATGATGGCTTTAATACATACATTTAGAAAATGCAAGGGTTTTGCTTTGCTATTAAAGTTTAATTAGTAATTAATATTTATGCAGCCATTGGCTGGAATTCTGCAAGTTACATAAATAAATATTAACTTGTGGATGATTTTAAAAAAAACACCACCTTGCATCTGAAATTTATTTGTGTGACTCTCTATTACTTATTCATTAATTCATGTATAATTCCAACTCCTCTTCATTCCAGATGGAGTGGGAGGGGTGGGGGGAACTCCCTTGGGAATGACGTGCACGGTTTTAATTCTCAATTTAGTCTCCATCACTACAAATTAAACGTTTAAAGATTCTAAACAGAGCGTTTAGCGATGCTGACATGTTCAAATCCACCAGTCTGTGAGAACTGGTGTTTCTTTAGGTGTGTAATGGTACAAGTTGGAGACTGACACGCAGCACTTGAGCAGAAAGGCCACCTTTTATATCGTCCTTTTGGCCAGTGAAGGATTCCCTGCATCCGAACTCCCACCAAGGTCAGCAGGTGCTTCACCTGCTCCAACATAAGGAATAGAGGAAAAATCACGGACTGAGGCTGCAGCAAGCTTCTGAATTAAGAGCAATGAAATGTCAAAGGAAGACGTTCAAGGGGGTTATTTGGCTATTAATTTTTAGCATGCCATCAAAAATTCCCAGGGCTTCTCATCCCAGAAACACATGACTGGGAAATTCAGGCTGGCGAGAGCACAGCATCGCCTTGGCCATGCAGATGGCCCGGTTGCGCACACCATCCCCAGTGCCACCTGTGTGCTTGCAGCCCAGCCTCGGCCACCGCGCGCAGGGCAGGAGTGCTGCTGGATGAGAGGCCCTGGGAGCTACCTCTCCATCATCCTACTGGATGACACTGGAGAGTCAGAGAGGAGATAAAAAGCACCATTATAGGCCAGCTCCACTCTTCCTGGATGAGGATCTAAAAGCAGGGGGTTAGGGCTTGTTTCTTCTCTTTTGCCTGGGCCGTTACCAAAGCCCAGGTCACATGTGATTCCTCTTCCCTGGTGTCCCCATAACGGTCTGATGTGTGATACCTCTCAGGGGCTCCCGATTCCCACTGGGTAAATATCAACTGAAAGGGAACAACAAATGGTACACGGTTAATTGCTCTAGGGACTAATTAAACAGTTAGGGAAGGGTCCTTGGTAACAAATAGTGTTGCAAAGCATGTACGGGTGCCCCAGTGACACTGTTGGGCTCATCTCACAGCTCCAGGATGACATGAGGAGCAGAGGAGGAGAGGAAAAGCACTACGGCACATACATCTGGACGGCGGGGATGTCTGCTTAACAGCGATGCAGCACGAAAAGACTTGGACAGGAGGTCTGGAGCCAGATACCTGCGAGAACACAGGTCTGGGGGCCAGATCCTGGGGAAGCAGGAGATATGCTGGTGGCCTTTGAGCTGATTTGCTGGCAAATAAGAATGAGATCAGGCCATTTGTAGTGTTTGCATTTATGTGTATTCTGTCTGCAGTGCCTATAAAAACCGTGTTCTCCGCATTACAAGGCTGGAGGTGAGCCCCGTCTGTACTGCGGGGCGCGGGGGTGTTTGCACAAGTGCCTGCATTGCCCCCCTCCTGGGTGGGTTTGGGGCTGTGGCCTGGCTCTACGGGGCTGGGATGTGAGGAAACCTTAGGATCTGAGGTGCACCAAAGTCAGACCTTTGCAGCCAGAGAAGGGGGGAGAACACATCTCAGCTCTTTTAAGATCACAGGAAACAAAGAGGCTACATACACTTTAAATCTCTCCTGCTGTCCCGCTCCAAGGACCGGCCCCTTTAAGCATCTCTCCGCTGCTCTTTCTGAGCTAAATTTCTGAGCTAAATGCAGTAATTTCTGAGTAATCACCTCCTGCTCTCCAAAGAGCTACCTTATGAACACAGGCTTGTGCAACCTTAAGACCCCAATAATTGGAGCCTATAAATTGTTAAGAAACAGAGATTCTTCCAGTTTAAAGTACACTGTGTAAGCTGCCTAATAATCATACAGCACCACAGGGTAGGACATTAGACAGGAGAGATGGGGGGCATTAAGAGACGGTATTGGCAAGCTTTTAGGGTGGATTTTCCACATCTTCCAAAGTGGATATTAAACCCCACTGCCAGCCATTCAAAAAGCCTGCAGAGATCAAAACTCCAGCAGCTAAAATGATGCCTCACCTATATCTCTGCTCCCAAGGGAATGGAAATAAACCGAGGTGCTGGCTTACACCCACAGCAATCCCCAAGGCACTGACAGCCCTCACTTCTTTCTTAACCTAGAAGAAGGGTCCCTAAAAATATCAGCATACTATCCTCATTTTCTTGTGATCACTTGCCTTTTGTCTCTGCAATTGAAAAGGATTGATGTTTCCTGGCTCGGGAGGCTCACCCGAGTAGTGTTAGCGTTACAGCACACGAGGAGTGCAGAACTGTTTATTTTAATCACGAGGCTGCTGTCTGGCACAGCCACCTCCTCTCTCTGCGCTGCCGTATTCAGGAGCTGTGTGGATCCAGACACAGCTCTATTTTCTCCTTTTCCCATCCCATTTCATCAAGGCAGTGAAGGCTGGAAAACACTTGTTAGCAGCACAATTTCTGCCTCATGCTACCTGAATTCTGCTGATAAGATTAAGCTATAGTCCAAGACCTCATTGGTTTATATTTCACAGCTACCAGGCATCTCCTAGAAAGCAGTATTGATGCGACGTGGATTCCCTCTATACCAACTGGGTTGACAATAAAAATGCAAAAGTACCTTAAAACAATGCAATTCGAGGAGATGTCAAAGAAATTCCATCTAGGTCTGTAAAAGAGTTTTTATATCACAGAGGAGGAGATAGCAAAGCTGTAGTGTTATTGAGCCATTAAAAGTAGTATCCCCCATTACTGCAGAGAGCCCACATTCATCTGGGATCTCATGTGGGCTGACAACGGTTCTAGCTTCACTCCACCTCATACCAGCAGCACGGCCCTAAGACAAGGGATGTGAATGCAGCAGCACACACCTGCTAGCTGGAGTTTTGGAGGGGCTGCAAAACTCTTTCTAGGACACAGGAGAGCATGCAGAGAGCACCCAGGCACCTCTTCCCTTCTTGAGTCCGAAGGCAGCCCTACAAGGCTTTGCTTTCTCAGTTTTGCTGGATGTGCTGTGATCCTTAATCAGTAGCTACTGGCTTCTTGCTCCTAGTTCATTTTTTTTTCTCTCTCTTTTCTCTTTTTTTCTTTCTTCTTTCTATTTTTTTTTCCTTTTTGGTTTGTTTTTTTTTTTTTTTGCAGGGAGTGCTGCCTCCTGGAAACAGCAGGCTGGAAATCTGTTCTGCCTCAGCATTTGCCTCCTACTGGGCTGGGAATTTTAATACTGTATATAACATTGTAAACAATATATTTCCCTACCTGATAAAATTTCCAGGTAGACGATGCTTGGCACTAGAGACAACTTGAAGGCAGTTCCGGTCTGAAAAATTAGGTACATCTTCATACACCTCCCCACTTCATCCAGCTGATGCATGTGGGTCAGATTTGACCCGCCAGATTATTTCTCTGGCTCATCACCAGTGCCTCATAGGAGACAGAAATGACTATCAGGGCAAGCTACCCTGACAAGTGAATACTTTGTTGCCTGTGTTTAGTGCTGGGGACCACCCCTATCTCGGTGTGGCCAGTGGGGACAGGGAACCGAGCAGGTTTGAGCCGTGCCCCTGCTGAGCCAGAACCTAGAAGAGGGATCACCCAACCTGAGACGAGTCCCCAGAATTGTGATGTGCTGTTGGGAGAGCTGGGCATCCCAGGAAGGATTAAAAACCACCCTGAGTCATGAAAGCCCCAGGGGGACTCTAAGCCTGCCCTGCCCCATGCCCTGGGCAAGCCCAGCCGCTCGGTGCCTCAGTTTCCCCAAAGGCGAGCTGGGGACCCCTGCACCCCTGCCATGCCCAGCCCTAAGCGCTTCCCCGATCCAGGGCTCGGGTGGGAGGTGCCGAGCGGTTCCCGGGCGGCGGCAGCTCCCGCAGCCGGAGGTCCCGCACCGCGGCCGCCGGGAGCGCGGAGGCCGTCGCCGGGCTTTCGTCTCCCTCTGCTGTCACAAGTCGGCTACTGCCACAAGTGCTGTTACATAAAACCGTAGAATGGTTCAGGTTGGAAGGGACCTTAAAGATCATCTAGCTCCAACCGGTTTTGCCAGGGGACGGGAGGTTTTCAGCACACGCAGCCTCAAGCAACAGAGGGGATGGGGAGTGCCGCATCCCCACCGGGAAGAGGTTTCCAAGCGTTTTTCCAAGGGGTGGAAATTAAGAGGAGTAAAAAAATACCCATACGTCTGCCAGAAAGTACTCGGGAGGATGAGAAATAGGGGTCAGTGTCTGGTCCAGCACACGGACCTGCGACGTCCCCGTCCCACCCACTTTGCTGGGTGGCTGCATGACCCACTTACGCTCACCCACAGTGTTGTGCCAGCTCAGTCTCAGCCCAGAGGAGCAGAATTCATCTGCAAGCAAACGCACACAGATCCGTCCCACACCACTGCCAGCACTCCCCACCCCTGACTCCCCCAAGGCTGGACCTCGGTGCCCTGGCATAAGATGACACTGGCTTGCAATACATTTCCTTCTTGAGAAACAGCAGCTCCTGCAGAGCTGGGACAGCCTGGGACAGCCCAGGCACTCCTCTGGGAGCATATATCCCCTATCTTTGCTATTGTGGTACAAGCCAGACATGCGTGCTCACCGATTAAAAAGCAAATCCATATCATTTCCATTTATCCTACAAGCTGCAAACAAAAGCGGAATGAAAACGGATCAGTTTAACACCCTCACCTTAGAAAAGGACATCCTCCCCTGAAAAATAGTGGAGACAAAAATCTGCTGCATACACACAACTTGCAGAGTTGTAGAGACTTCAGAGTGGCAGCTCTGGACAAGGTCACTTGGTGAAATGTGAATAAAACTTCTTGTATCACTTAGAAAGCACAGGGACGTCTCTCAAGAACCGCTTCACAAAGCATTTCCCTGCAGGGTGTGCAGCTCCTCTGGAATGACGTAGAAGCCACTTGTGGGGCAAAGCCTGCAGAACTGTATGACTTCTGTATGGTAGTAATTACAAAGGCTTTGGAAATGCAATAAAATCTAAGAAAAAATATAAAATAAAATAAATCTATTTAAGGCATTTTTTTGATCCCCTCGAGTCTGAGAGTGCCCTTCTGCTTTTACTGTGTCCATGCCCTCAGCGTTCCTGGAGGCAAAGGAAGCGCTGTTATCTCTGTGCGCACCACGGGGAACTGGGAGGCGGAGGATGTAAGGACAGGCTTTTCAGAAGCGACTGGCGATTCTGAGTCCCATATTTGGGACATGCTATTTGAGAGAGCCCTACTTGCAGAGGTGAGGCTGGCAGCTTTGGCTTGAATCCAGTTTAGTTGCCCCAGGCTAAACAATCAAACACGAAGGCGCTTAAAAAACAAATGAAAAATCACCAGTCACTGCTGAAATGTCGACCTAAATGACTTGGCCCAGGTTATACAGGGGAGACTGGGATGGGGCCAAGTAAATGGAACAGCCTCCTGAACTGCTGAATAGCATCCCAAAAGCCCAAGTCTTGATCCCTTAGGACACTGGATATCCCCACGGGACATGTGCGTGTGGCACCCAGCATCCAGATCTCGGCTCTCGAGTTCTGCACCTTCGTGGCTTCCTAACAAGTGACATTAGTGTGAGGGGCACTGGGGTTTGTTAATCGTCAGGCTGGCAATAGGCAAAACTGCCTATTAAAAATAGGGCTCCATCGAGAGCAGAGGGAGATACCATGAACTTTGAAAGCTCCTAGCTTCTTCCTTCTCATTGTACACCCTTAACAAATTTCCAGGCTTCAGCAACATGCTGACCATCACTGCCTGACGCTTACCTGTTATTATAATATCTTTACTCTGTCATCCAGAGTTGACCTTGGGAAAGAGATCTAATATATATTCATAACTCCATTTAATTTCATCATTAGCTCTTCTGTATACCTAATTTATCACCATAACCACGTCTGCAATTTCCTTGCCAATATAATGTAGATGTAGGAAGGCGACATCAGCGGAGCGGTTACTAATCTCGTGTTCTGCCTTCCCGACTCCCCTACCTGGGGGTAGCTGCAGGGGAGGCAGTTTTTCTTTCTCAGCCATGCCAGTCTGTTAAACTGTTAAACTGAATGAAGTTGTTGCTCCACCAATTACTCTGTTTAGACCTTGAACACATTAATAAGGCTGGGCTTGAAGAGGAATACTTTACAAAAGCATCTTTATGAAAAAATTAGAAAGGTGTTGAGAGAGCATTAGCATCATAAATCACAATTTGGACGCGACACCACGTCAGCAAGGAACTGATGTATAAAGCCCCAGTTGACTCCAAGAGCGTCTGGATCAGCGGTTAGCTTAGGCTTAGCCCTGCTGAAGGAAACATGTTGATACAAAAATAAGGCTTATCTTTTGTACAGCTATTTGCTGATCTTAAAATATACCACAAAGCCACAAATTCCCTGTGTAATGGACAGAGAAATCCTGGTCTGGCGAGCAGAGTGACAAGACTAAGGGCACTCAGCAAGGTGGTAGCAGAGCTGAGCCTAAGTCTCATCAACACTGTTCTGCGCACAACATAACACAGCCTCCCATCACCTCCAAGAGTGACTGGTGGCATTTGGATCTGCATTTGGGTCTAGCTCACCTGTAGCTTTGTTCCGTACATCTCAGGAGCAAGGCAACCACCATGGTGTTCAAAGTCACTTTCCAGCACTGCAACCTCTGATCCCAACAGCATCCTGGTGCTCTGAAGAACTTCCTGCCCCTCTCCAGACCTGCTCTCTCCTGAGGACAGTGAACAAAGCCCATGTTCAGAGTCACATCTAGGAGAAGGGGGAGCAGCCACCAGCTGTGCGTGGCTACGTGCAGAGGAACATGCTGCAGCCCCTCTGCTGCACACACACAACCACCACCTGCACAAGAGCACCATGAAAACGTGCTCCTGGGACCTCCTGGGTAAGGCAGGGGCACAAGCCACAGCCAGGACCAACTCAGTCACAGCAGAGGGGGAAGAACTTGTCCTTGACAGGCAGAGACAATACCGAGATGCCAGGGCAGTGCTCAGAAATGCTCAAAGAAACCCCATTTGCCACCCAAGAGCTGGAGATGCGCACAAACATAATTAATAAGAGCCCCTCCAAGGGCAGCCTGCATGAAGCAGACACAGAGCTGATTCTCTAAGCAGGCCTGGAAAAGCCCAGAAATACATGGAAAAACAGCACCAGAAGCTATTTACAAGGAAATGCAGAGGAGGACAAAGGACAAAGCAGAGGAGGAAAATCTGGTGCAAAAAAACGCACTGAAAGTGCTTTACTTCCGAACGGTGAAGGGCAGGGTATATCAGCAAACGCCACACAAGGTCATCAACAGTAATTACTGCAAGAGAAATCATTATGTCAAAGCTTCAGGAAAGCGGAGGGAAAAAACTCTTACTGATTTTACACTGAGGGTGGTGAAACACTGGCCCAGGTTGCCCAGAGAGGTGGTGGAGGCCTCATCCCTGGAGACATTCAAGGCCAGGCTGGACGAGGCTCTGAGCAACCTGATCTAGTTGAAGATGTCCCTGCTCATTGCAGGGGGGTTGGACTAGATGACCTCTAAAGGTCCCTTCCAACCCAAATTCTATGATTCTATGATTTGAAGTGATACAGATTAAGAAGAAAGCACAAGGTAAAACAGGCAAAGGGACCAACAGTAAGCAGGTTGGGTTCCCAGGTGTTTCTCAGCATCACACCCAACAGAAACCAAGCCTGCAATTAAACAAAGCAAAATTAAAGCTTGGTGGGATCTGAACAACCCTGGGGAGATTCTAAATTACACACAAGATGTTCAGACCCTCAAGTACCTTCTTTGGCAGCATGTGAGACAACTAGATATGTCACTGTGGGTCAGAGGGGCCTGGAGAGGTGTCACAACATGCTGAATAGCTGCCTGAAAGACATCTGTCACATGGCACCAAGCAAGAAGCTGAATGACTGAGTCCCGGATTTGGGACATGAAAAGCCTGAGCAGGGAGGAAGAAGCAATAGGGCTGCCACTGGTATTGGATATAGCAGCTACAGTTTCGATAAAATTGTGTAATTTTGTAATCCAAGTGAGGCCAAACCTGGGATGAAATATTTGTATGGTAAAAGCATGAGCAGAATAAAAACATGCAACCAGAGCCAACTACAATCCCCAATCTCCTTATATCCAAGCTGCTAAAAGACCCTGCTGAAAGACTCCAGTCTTCAAGCACATGAGTAGTCAGCAGGTACCTCCCTGACTACATGGCATGTTAAGAGAAAATACAGTAAGAACACAATGAACAGCAAAAGGCAGCTCAAGGCAGAGCCTACAGTCATGGCACAGTTATCAAGGCAGCAAAACAAGATGTGCATTTGAACAGAGCAAAGCAAGCACTGAACACAGCTCCATCCAAGTGCCTACCACCAAAGAAGCCTTACCTGACTTGGCAAAAGGAAAAAAAGATATCCCCCAGTGTTTGATGCCAATGATGGAGATAGACTGGCATCAGCTACTAGGCAAGCCACTTCCTTGCCTTGTTTTGAGCACCAGGATCAAAGTACAGATGGCTGGGATTGTCATTTGGGATCAAAAGTAGAGATGCCGCCAGCAAGACACACTAACAAGACTCTCAGGGATGCACGTCACTGCTGATGACATTTACGGCTAGAGGTGAGCAGATACCTTGCTGGAAGCTGTGACAGTTAAAGGGTACAACTGGCTTTGTCAGCCAAAATAACAGGGAAGCAATTGGACCCGTTCGATAATACCAAGCTGAAACCGTACATTGCTGCACTATTCACTTGGTGATCTTCCAAGGGCAGCCTGGGAGAGGTTCAACCCAGGACAAAACTATCAAGGAAAAAACAGCTGCTAAAGGCTGTTGACTAACCATTGCAGGATGCCCCAAAACACCCTCAGCACTTGTTACTCAAGGGGGCACAAGGAGCAGTGCCTTGTTCAGACCAACCTTGCGAGTTATCCCTGCTGGAGCCAAGCCTGACCAATCCCACAACAAGTGTGCCTTGGCCACACTCCCCATCTCACCAGGAATATTGCATCAGGCAGGTCTTTTGGCAGTACTCAGCCCTCTCATGCCCATAACGGAGAGCTGGCAGCCCCAGCAGAGGCAGCCTGGTTTCCTCACTAGCCTTTCTTGCTGCACCATGGACTGGCCTTGCCACCAGCAGTTAGTCCCCAAGAAAAGGGTTCACCCCTCACTCACAGAATCACAGAATTGTAGGGCTGGAAGGGACCTCTGGAGATCATCTAGTCCAACTCCCCTGCCAGAGCAGGGTCACCCAGAGCAGGTTGCACAGGAACGCATCCAGGCGGGTTTGGAATGTCTCCAGAGATGGAGACTCCACCACCTCTCTGGGCAGCCTGTTCCAGTGCTCTGCCACCCTCAAAGGAAAGAATTTCCTTCTCATGTTTAGGTGGAACTTCCTATGCTCAAGTTTGTGCCCATTACCTCTTGTCCTGTTGCTGGGCACCACTGAAAAGAGCCTGGCCCCGTCCTCCTGACCCATCCTTTAAGTATTCATAAGCATTGATAAGATCCCCCCTCAGCCATCTTTTTTCCAGACTGAAGAGACCCAAATCCCTCAGCCTTTCTTCATAAGAGAGGTGTTCCAGTCCCCTAATCATCTTTGTGGCCCTTTGCTGCACTCTTTCCAGCAGTTCCCTGTCCTTCTTGAACCAGGGAGAAGCTGAACCACTCGGCTGACCCTCTGCCAGGGCCAGCGATGCTCAGGACCAGGGATGCTCAGGACCTTATCAGCACCCTAGTGCGTTTTCATCAGTGGAGAGCCAGCCCCAAGGCTAGTACTAGATTTTGGTATGGTACTACTATGGTACTACTACCATACTACAGCATGATACTACAGATTTCTATGTGCCACATAGGCAAGGGGGCAACCCCTCATAAAGGCTGGGCCTGTCACCTGGAAGAGGTGGTTTTGGCAGCAGCGAGTGAAACAGTTGGAGATTAACCCCTGTTCAGGGCCTCTCTCCATGGAGGCATGGGGAATTTTGCCATGGACATCCCCTGAGAGCAGAAACACACCTTCGAAGATGGAAAGCAAAGTCCTCCATGGGGCTCTGTTGGTCCCATGTCCAGTATCCTCCCAAAGTCGCCTGCTGTTTTCCAAGCCTGTAAGTGGGAAAAATGTTAAGTGGAAGGAGTTGCAGAGCATCTCAGGGGACATTTCCAAAGCAGCCTGAGGAAGGATGAGGCTCCCAGCCCCGCGCCGCAGAAGGGACAACGGGAGCCGTGGCGATGGGGGGAGCCGGCGGATCCCCCTCAGCATCCCAGCAGAGGATATAGCCAGTGAGCGGAGGAATCCCCCGTGCCAGCTCCCGGTCTGCTTCCCCTCCTTCCCCACAGAGTGGAGCTGCGATGCCTGTTTTTAGGCAAGTCCCAGCCGAGGCCAGGTTTGCAGCTCTGGATGCAGCTCCCCAGGCAGCCGGGTTGCATCCCAGCACTCCGCAGCAAATCGGATCTGCATCAGGCAGAGGCATCTGATCTCTCCAGCTAGCCAGAAAGCACAAGTCGGAGCCTGGGATGGTGCTTCTCCAGCTGCAGGAAGGCAGGTGACCGCCGATGTGACATAAAGCTTGTGCTATACCAGTCAGTGCCTTCAGCGCACGCTTGGATGGACAGGAGGAGTTTATGCAACGTCAGCACTTTGTGGCATAGGATTCTAGTATTTTTATTCTGGTACCAGGAACCCTAAAGCTGGGTTTACTGTATCATCAAATCACAGTACACAAGAAGTCTGAAGAACTGGGAAGTCTCCATGTCCCTGCCAGGAGTGCCGGTAGGTTGTCAACCCAGTGAACAAATTACAGCTGGACTCCTGATAAAGCAGAGACGCTCTTGAACTGTATCTGCACTGCGAAACCTGTAGCAGGAAATTTCACCGTTGAAATGTTTTTCCATTAAAACTCTTTCTTTAGAGCGCCGATTTCATTATTCTAAAATAAATCTTGGGGCTTGGGGAAAAAAAAAAATAAATCACTGAGGGCTCTTTAATGTCAAGGGTTGGATTCTGATCCAAGCTGTGCGTGTATAATTGCACCAGCCTCAGATGAGTTGCTTCTGCTCCACACCCACGTAATGGAGCCAGTAATCTGTCCCCCCGCATCGCAGCTACCATATGCACTCTGTGCTGGGGCTCTAATATGGTTGGAAATCCAGACAAGTCTGCTTTCTTGGGATGCTGCAGCTGAGCTGAAATCACACGTGGCCACAGCGATACAACTTCTGAGATGACACTAATATTTTTAGCTGAGCCGAACACTCACAAACAAAGCAGAAATGACACATCCGAGAGCTGACATCCTCCCTCTGCGAAGCAGGTACAGCAGAACAGGGAAAACACATGCCCACCTGGATCACCTCCGCACACTGCTGGCGTGGAGGAGCCGAGTGACATGGGACCTCCCAGTACGCGGCACCGCTGCCAGCCAGCACCCACTGGAGTGGCTTCTCCTGGATTTGAACAGGGACACATTCCAGTCACCACTGATGTGAGCACTGGTAACGGAGATACAGATTGTAAGAGACGGGGGAGTGAAATGCAGCCATTGATCTGCCTGTCTTAGTGCTCTGGAGAGCAGGGTGAATACAGATGAAATCTCTTTTTCTTCTGGAAAAAGAAGCTGTTGTAGAGCTGAAAAAAAAAAAAAAAATTAAAAAAAAGAAAACTAAAGGCAGCACTTCAATAAAACCCCATGGACACATTTCATCAACCAAAAAACCCCAAATCAAATCTTTTTACGGAAACCAGACGTTCAAAAGACACCTATTTTGTGCAAAACCCAGCTTCGCTTTGCAAAATAAAAAATGCTTTGCTGGAAGTTTTCAGGCAGCCCCAGCACCTTGTCCATGGAAGCAGCAAACAGCAGACATGCAGGAAACACTCGCTTTATTTAAATAATTTCATTTCTGTCCTCTTCCTTCTGTATTCTCCAAGGGAGAACGTGCTTGCGGTAGACTCCAAAAGCCACAGACATGCCCTATCAGTGAATTGGAAGTCACCAGGCTTCCTGTCTGTTGCTGTTGTCTCTCTGCACTGTACAGTTTTCTGGACAACTAAAGCCTCCATATGTAACAATAACATCTCTGGATCCCAAGCACAAGGGGAACTGTGCTGCCTCTGCTCTTGCTAATGCAGCCCAACACGGTTTGGTAGCTTCCTCTCCGTCCTCCCAAAAGTTATTGCTCTTATGTGACAACACTACTAGGAAAAAATTATTTCCTTTCAGTAAGTGCCCATATCCTTCTGAGGGCAGGCAGGCCAAAACACAGAATGATGAAGAAATGCTTTTGACATCTTGGCATCCACTAGGTGACAGCAGCAATAGCTGTGATGAGTTTGCCAGCCTCTGTCCGGAACAGTGGAGCGGGAGTCTCTGCCCAATTTCTCTGCCTGCCCACAGGATAGTGAATTAAAAACTTACCAACAACAGGTCCTGGCCCAAAGTAGTCAGCCCACCAACACCACTGGAAGATGGATACTTCTTTGGGTACTCACTAAGAGTCAAAATGAGCCCGGGTTATCCTCTCTCAGCATCTTATTTGCTGTATGGAAATAGCCAGTCTGTTGAGCCGGTGCTCTGGCAGCTCCGAACATCTATAAATCAGGTATCTACCATGGGGGTGTTGAAAAATACTCCAGCAATCAGGCCCTACATTTTTCTCTTTGCCTATCTGCATTTACATGCCATCAGCCAGGTCTGATGGACCCTTCTAGACACCACTGGTTGCAGGGGCTCAGCACCACCCAGCATCATGCTCATTTGGCTCTTTGAATATTTTCTTCAGCTATGAAAATGCTCTTTCCTGGAGTCAGATACACACTGTATGGCATTTGGAGTAAACACCTGCAGCTCTCTTTTTCATTTTTTTTTTCCTCCTCTCCTTTCCCTGGTAACATTATGTTCTCCTAGGGAGGAAAAACATTAGCTTAGTGCTTGGGATGATTCAATTACTCAGCAGTAGGTCAGAGAAAAAACAAACATTGGATGCTGCTTCCTGCATCCTCTAAGCAAAAGCCTTGCTGGAGCACAGATGAACTGGCATTTCAGACAGCATCTTAGCACCGGTAGTCCTAAACTACTGAAATAGTTTCTACCCTTCTCTTGTACCCTTTGTTGAAAAAAGAGGATTGATTTACAACCTGTGCTATGCATTTGTCTTCTTTAAACCCAGCTGGATTCATTACCCTTATTATCAGGCGTAATTATTTTTTCCCCACTACTTGGAGGGAGATGTGAAATCCAGCTAACACACACAAATCCCGACTTTCATTAATAATGACATCTGCTTTTGGAGAGTTCCGTTCTCCTAGCAGATGTTTGGATAAACTAGAGGCAGATACAGACATCTCCCACAACCTTCTTCACGAGATTTTGTTCAAAGGAAGCCCATGTGGCAGCACTTGCTCCCTCAGCTTTACACCTTCCCTGGATGTTGGCACACATGAAGCATTGCAAAAGCTGATGAGAATTTGTTTTCACAGAAAGATTCATGCCGGACGTATTCATGCTGTCATCACACTATAATAGGAGAGGAGAAAGGGGGAGGTCCCAAACAAGGAACAGAAACAATGCCTAGACTAGATAAATAATGAAGGAAAAATAATGCACCTCTAAGAAGCGTGAAAACATTAACGTGTAGCAAGGACAAGGAGCTGAACTGTGACCAAGAATGAGGCATTGATGCAACAAAGAATTTAAGCTAAATTTTGGTGCAAAGCCAAGGTTTCAGCTCGAGAAAGTCTTCATTCAGTTATGAGCTGACCACAGAAACATCCGAGCTTTCTACTTTCGCACTTCTAAGGCACCAGCGCCTCAGTGCCCGGGCTTGCCAGGATTGAGCAACGCGACGTTTCACTCAGCTCTGCCAGAGCAGGATCAGCAGCACAGCCCTTGGCTCATGTGCCCAACCAGGCACAGCACCCATCGTCCCAGCCTGCGGGCACAGCTGCCCAAGCGTGGCCACAGAGGAGGTTTGGGTATTTACATCAGCCTAACACCCACAGCGTGCAGCCGAGGAAGCAAAGGGAACCTCCTCCTCACATCTTATTGCCAGCATGGCTGGCCACTGCCCTGGTCCAGTCCAGCTCCCTGCCCTGAAATGCTTCTCTGCTGGAGAAGCCAAGAAGGAGGTCCACTCGACAAGACGTGGCAAGTGGAGACATAAAAGCAGGGCACTGCTCTGCTGCTTCTGGCAGGGCATCCCCCTGCCACGTTCTCTGGGAGGGCATCCCCCTGCCACGTTCCCCTGAGAGTCTCTCTCCCCCTTGTGTTAGTTCCTCGGCTCCTGGCAGCTGTGACATAGCCAGGCTCGGGTCTTGGTTGAGGCATGAGCATGTCACAGGGAAAGATGCAGTCACCATAAAGCCCTTTTGCTCAGTGTGCCTCCAAAATGCACTGTGGTAACAGTCTGAACACCACCACGCCTGCCTGAAGTTCCTTCAGAGAAGATGAGTTAATTATTGTAATAAACTTCTGGACTGTTACAAATAACATCACCTCAAAATATCTGTTGCTGCTGTCTGAGCTGTAGCAGGTCTTCCCCAAAATGCTCTTCCCATCGTTTAAGGAGCCCAAGGGACGGTGAATCTGTCACAGCTCCAAGTTAAGATTTTCTCCTGTTTTGGCAGTACCAAGCGTTATAACCTGTCCCTTTCCAGAGCTACTGCAAGGCAGGTTTCTGGTTGAGTTCTCTGTTTGCTTTCTCTGTTTGTTAAGGTGCACAAATCAGCATGGCTGCGTTGGCTTACTTCCCCGGCAGGAGCAATAGTGCAGTCCCCTAACTGACTTGCATATGTACTTTAATGATAAATCTAAGCTGAGATATCTGGGAGCTCCCAGATTGCTGCCACTTCCCAGTTTTCTATCAGAGCTGGATGTGGGCATGTGCCAACTCTTCCCTCCCCTTACCAACACTCTCTGCTTCCACAAGAAAAATATGCCAGTGCGTAGGCCAGAACAAGCTGCAAGAGGGGAAAAGTGTGGACAAGCAGCCCCAGACCCTGGAGCAAGGAAACAGTTGCAGTATTTGCAGCCTTAGACGCCTTAGACACAAAATACTGTGTGACAAACTGACTCTTGGACTATTTTGCTTGATTTTCTGTGTGGGGCCTGGCTCAAATCCCCCTCAGGTCAACAGAAATCTTTTTGGAGATCTCAGTGGGAACAGAGTCAACCTCAGTATACTCTGTCAACAACCAAAATACTGAGATCATCAGAGAGATGGTATATTTTATGAAGATCCTAATTTCTACTTCCCTAGTTTTAATTTTTAAGGAAGTGTTTTCCAGTTTCCTCTACTCAAGAATCACAACAGAGAAGTGCTACTTAACATTTAAATTTAATGACTCTGGTGGCTTACTTTCCTGCTGTCACATCTTAAAACAAAGAGGGTAAGAACCCAGAGAAAGAGGTTGCCTGAGAACTGAGATACAGATCCTCCTCTTGAGATACATGCTGTTTCAATGTGTGCTTAGTAGGATTTGCAGATACAGACTATCTAATCACATAAGAGGAGTGGTGCCTACCCGCAAGAACACCGGACAGAAGAACATTGAGCAACGCTTTGCTGTGGACTGAGCAGCTTGGTAGGACTGGTTCGAGGAAAGTTACTCTATGCTTACCTTGGTTTTGTTCCTTATAACTGTTCAAATGTCTGTTGTTTGGGCTGAAGTTTTACCCACTGTGTACACACTTCAGGCTGAACATCTGGAGAGTCAGTCTGGCTTTCAGAAACACATCTGAAAGGAATTTATCTCTTTCCAACAACAAGGCTAAGGTGGAGGAAATGTTGCTTTACCCATGCAAAAAACCCCAAAATTTTCTTTCTCACGTGCTTTTGGGACAGGATGTGGAACTAAGCAATGAAGTAACTTCTGGGTCATGAACATGGGTTTTCCTAGGCCCATGAAAACCTGTCCAGATTAGCCAGTTCACAAGTTACCTCCTGGCTTTGCTGCTGCTTGCGGAGGGACAAAGAGACTGCAGGAGGAGAGAGGACGTTCTCTCATTAGGCATTTGAAAACCGTCCCCAGGAATTAGCTTTTCTCCCTGCCTCAGCCATACTGGACCATTTAAGCAAAGCTTTCAATGAGTAGTCACTAATTGCACATCCGTTCTTCTCCAGGTGCTGCCCAGGGACCCTGGAGCCCAATGGGCAGAAGAGCTGAACGCTCCCAGCTGTGCTCTGCAGCGGTGCCAAACAGCCCAGCCAGCAGCTGGGCACAGACACGCTTTCGACAGCAGAGCCCTTGCAGAGAGCTGCCTCTGAGCATCTTATACTGGAAACCCAAAAATGACAGGCTTTAATCTCCAAGCCTCCCAACCCGCACAGCCTTTTTTTTACTCATCATTGCACTCCCTCACTCTAAACAACCTGCTGCCCAGGGGGAATTTCAGCCTGAATTAAGTTTCCAGGCTCACGAGTTGACCACAGAGTGGCCTAGGTTGTTAAGGGAAAAATCAGCAAGAAAAGGAGCACTAGGCTGACCTTGCAGTGTAATGCTGGTGAAGTCTCGCCCTGCCTCTCAGTGGGTTTCTTGCTTCCCTGCGGAAAGCCGCAAGGTCGCTGGCCTTATCGCAGCACCGTTCTTTGCTTACCCTTAGAGCTTCTTAAACACTAATTGAAGCTGCAGACACTGCTGGTTGAATGAAACCTAAGCACCTGGCAAAAAAAGACACAAATTGGCAGGAGGCTCTGTGGGCATCTGGAAGAAAGGAAGGAGATTAAAGACCTGAAACTTCTGCAAACTCCATACATTTAGGAGGTATTTCTGTTTAAAGAGGACACACGGCAGAAAGCTGGGGAAATGTTATTACTGCAGGCAACCTGAGCTGGTTGCCCAGGCATTCGTGGCGAGCTGTCACCCTCACCTAATGCAGCTCTGGGAGGTTTGGGGTGCCAAAGAAGCAAAGAGACAGGGAAGTCTGCGAAGTGTGGGCCATCAGCAAGAACAGATTTTTTTCTTTTCTCCCTTCAGCAAAATAGTTTATTTACCCAACCGATCCACATTTCTGAGTAGAAAAATATCTCCCCAAGCAACTGAAAGCTTAGTTTTCCCAAGCTGGCACCCAAGCCAATGTTTTATTAGGAGTCTAACCTAAGCGTAATAGGAATCTAATCTAATAGAAGCATAAAGAGATAGACACATATAAAATACCTCCTTACCGAAGTATAGATATGTGTTGCACTAAGGGCACATGCACCTAAATGGGGGAGAGGACTGCATTTCTCTGCCTGACTCACCAGCAGTACCCATGGTAAGCAGCATATGCCGAGGTGCCAGAAGTTTGGAGGATGTGTGTGGGTAACGTAGGGGGGACTGAGCCATCTCAGATGGCTTTGCTTCCTCTTCCTAAGTTCACAGGAGTGCAGAGCAGATCTGATTCATACCTATTTCAAGTTAATACCCATTGTCCCCAGTGCTGCCTGCACAGGAAGAACATTCAAATTTGAAGGTATCACTTCTCTAAAAACCGCAGAACTAGATAAGTGATTCTCAAAAAAAATAAACAAAACCAAACCCGTGAAACCAGAACCGTGCAATAGGAAGGTGGCATGTTGTCACCAGGCTGACTCACAGCGAAGGCTGGCCACCAGACCCACCCATGGATGGCCCAGAGCAGACACCGACACAGATCTACAGGCTTTTTGTTCACCCTCGTCAAAGGCATTTGCGCTGTCAATGCCTGGTTTGTGTCCCTTCAGGTCTGGTGAAATCAAGCAACAGGATGAAGTGAAGAAAAAGTAAACACAGGCAGCAGTGGTTGGACAAAGTAGTGTAAAGGAACACTGCCCTGGTCATTACAAGGAGTCTACAGTCTTGCATGGTTGTGGTGAATTCATTGGCACCCAAACAGCTTGACAAGAGGCAGAATAAGAGTTACAAGCCTTGCTTAAAAGGGATCTCTGTCTCAGCTGGGCATGCAGGCACTGAGCCTTGCAGACCACCTAAAGGAATACAACACAGGCAGGCAAAGCTTGTCCAAAACTAACAAATCAACCCCTGCAAACCAGGCTAGCAAGGATTAGAGCCTCATAGCTGCATCTCCTTGAGAGCCAAAGGAAGCCACAAAGATGTGGTCAGAGCGGGACAATGCAGGGTCCCGTGGGGACATTTCACAGACAGGGTGATCTGGGATGGAGCATGTGCCCTCATGGCTTCCCTGGGTCATTTCCCTGTGAAGCGCAAAGAGCACATGGCAACTAGGAAATGCAAGTCAATTATAAAGCAGAAAATCAAATAGCAGTGCCATCTGGTGTGATCAGTGTCATTCACTCCCCGTGCACAATCCAAGTGCAAAGAATATAGATAGTAAAGAGCTGTTACAAGATATCCCCATTTTGAAACTGACAAGTTACGATTTTGGAGGGGAAGAGATTATCCTCACGTGCTCTCCAGTACCGTGGGAAAGGCAGAGGGTTTAGAGATGGGGGATACACTTGGTTCTTTTTTCTTTTTTTTTCTGCAGTGGCTTGGACACTCAGCCCACCAAATGTGGGAAGCTTTAGGATGTTAATACAGCCCAAAAACCTAAGAAAGCGCTTTGTTGTCTGAAATCAGCACTCTTGCTCCTTGGAAGAGCAGCCTGGGTAACCATCTAGACCTCCATTCGTCGCTTTAACAGAGCTGATTTTAATAGAGCTGTGCCAATTCTGAGGGGCTCCACCCTTCCACGGAGCAAATACATTGCAAGCAAAACCTGAATGAGCCTCCATCTATTCGACAGATCAGGCACTTACTGTTTAATTATACAGATGAGTAACACCAATGAACGGGTGCTTATTCTTTGCGAGTTTGTTACAGGGGAATGAATGCGAATTAGGCTGTAAAACAAAACAACTGTGGTGTAAATAGTGTAATTGCTGTCTTCTCATCTGTGGCAATCAATGATCTGTAAGCCATTTTACATGGCTGCCCTGAGCCACTTCACCATTTTGCAGCCTTGGGGGGCAATAAATAACTCCTTTGCGAATGAGAGAGAGGAAGTTGCACTCCAGTGTTGTACCCAGAGAGCTGCACGACATCAACGGGGATACCGGCAGTGAGGAAAATGATGTGGGCGCTCACTTGTTGACACAGAAAAGGGATGGACAAGTTGAGGCACACTTAATATAGACAGGTCCACATTTGACAGCTCTCCTTAGTAAAGTCCCTGAAGGGGGTGTTTACTAGAGGTCACAACTGGTGCCAAACTGCCATATTTTAGAAGAAGGCTTAATCAGTTGCCACTTACCTTCAGCAAAACGCTCCAACTCGCGGCTATGTCAATTAGGCATGAGGTTGAATATTGACTTGGGGGCCAGAATGGGACTTAGGTGATTGGCAGGAGCTGGAGGAATATTTTGGAAGTGGGGCTGTTTCTTGATGACAGAAAATCAGCTGAAGGTGCAACCCTGAACCCCTTCCAAGTGCCATATCTCTCCATGCAGCATACACTGTCCTGGCCCCAACTTCCTCATGGAGCCCTCTATGTGCCCTAATGGAAAGTGAAAGGATTTAGATAGTGATTTTTAGTCCAGCATTCACCCTGACCGCTGCCATCGCCCTCCTCCCTCGGTGCAGGCAGCTCAACGGTGAGTGGGGTTGGGGGTCCCATCCCTCTGGGCACTGCTCCCGTCTCCCCACACCTGCGCAGCCAAATCACTACAGACATTAGGAAAGATGGCCAAACTGAAACCCTGCCTGCCCCAGAGAGAGCTGCCCCAGCAGGCCAGAGGCAGAGAAAAAGAGTGCTTTTTTCGGCTGTTGCCCCAGGGTTAGGGACCTCACTTGGTCCTTTTTCAGAAAATGGAGAAATGAAATAGGGCTGTGACTGGTTTATCCCGTATTGCTCCGGGGTGACAGTGTTGACCCAGGGCACAGAGCAGCACTGAGGGCCCCAGGGGCCCATCACTCAGCTGAATGTCTGAGCCTCTCCCTCTCCATCCAATTTAATGCCCCATGCAATGTAATTTTGATGAGAAAGCCAATGCACAGTTCTACCCAGGCCAAGGAGAAGGGGCTGTCATGCTGCCAGCATCACAGCCAAGTGTTCAGTCATTCCTGTTCATAAACCGTCCTTCATCCCCATCCCCGGGGGAGGAAGAGCTTTCACCCAAGAGTGAGAGACAGGGCTCAAACCCCTTCTCACCAACTACATAAGCACGGCCTCCTCCTGTAGCTCTGCCTCCAGGTCCCCTTCCTAAACATCAGCTGGAGCTTATCATGGTGGCCGTAGCCCCCAGCAAGGTCAGCCCTGCATGAGAAATCAAACCACAGTTGCAAAAATGGGAAGTAGAAAGAAAGCGCTCGGTCTGTGGTCACTACCATGCAGATGGGTATGAGAGTGGGGAGAGAGCACCTGCATGTCTCTGCCTGGAGGTTTCTGAGCCTGAAACTGGGTTTACCTGTGCTGAACAAGAACCCCGAGCGTGCCGTGCCAGCCTACACACGTCCTGCGGGGACCTCACCTCCAGCTCAGCCCCACACGCACTGGATCTGGCCTCAGGAGAGCCATAACCATGAACCGTGAGCACAGCCTGGTGTGAACCACTCAGCCATGGTCCCTTCCAGTAAAGCACCCAAGCCTGCACATGAATAGTGTGCCTCAAAGTAAAGTTGCTCTGCCTTTGCCATCACTGGTTGCGCACACACACACACACAAGGTAGGTGTGGACAGGAGCTACTTGGCTTCACGGCATGAGTCAGTAGCCGAGGCAGGTTACTGATCCCCAGGTCTCTCCTTTAGCCTCTTTGCTCTGGCACAGCAACATCCTGCAGGGTTTGACTAAACCTGTTCCTTGCACACCTGGACACACGCACCGCAGACCAGGTCTCACCACATCAGTGTCCATTTGCAGCATGATGGGCTCCTGCACCGCGACCACGATGAGTAGGAAGGAACCTGGTGGCCAGTCACGCCGCTCTCCTGATAAGCCTGGCACAAGCTGTTCTCTCCCAGTTTTAGGGCTATTGATTTTCCTCCTGCCTGCCTCTCCGGCAGGCATGATGCTGGGCTCTGTTCCCCAGCCCCTGAGGCTGCCCTGTGGTCCCCCTGGCTCCCCAGCTGCCCGCGGTACACATGGGGCTTCACAGATCAGCACTGAGACCTGGAAGCAGAGAGGACACACCTGCCTGCTCACCTCCAACGCCATGCAAGAGCTAAATCAGCTGGCAAGGCATGTTTTCATCTTGTTCATCAAGGACAGCTAGGAGAGGGGCTTTTTTCCCTCTAAATCAAGACAAATTCAAGGCCGGAGTTCACATCCAGTTACAGGCACAATAACTGTATGTGCTTACATCTTGGCTAGAAATGATGGCCCACCTCTTCCCAAGCTCACTTTTCCACCCGTGGCAAGAAATTCCCACCTGGCCCGCAGCTAACCAGCATGGCTGGAGTTACTGTTGCTTTCAGATTGATCCTCAGAGGGGAATTTAGTGGATTCCCTGCTGATTCCACCAACCCCATATCTGACCTGCACAGTGCAGAGGCTGAAGGTGTTGCTCAAGCTCTCCCTAGCTAGTATTTACTAAACATGAGCAGGGGAAAAAAAAAAAGACAGAAAAAAATCGTGCAGGCATCCTCTCAGGCCTCCTGATACCACAACTCATAGCTGTTTATGCCAGCAACCCTTGTATATCTTCCTGGAAACAATAGTAAGTGATTTGTTCAAAGTGCATTACCCTCCGTGATCTTGACATCAGTGCCTGGTGCCTGATTTGGCAGGTACGGATGCCCAGACCCTCCCAGGGCTGGTAATGGCTTGAGCAGAGAGATCACACAGTCTGTGAACAAGCACCTTCCACATCCCACAGAGAAGCTGGCAGGGATCATAACCCAGAGCTTAACAGCCCAGCAGATCTCAAAGCACTTAACGCAAGCAAATAGGACGTCTCTGTTTAATGGAAGGGCATGGAGGGCAAAGATACGCATCTCCAAAGGCCTTCAGGCACCTAATGGGCTCTGAAACCAGAGTCACACCACCATCCAGGCACAGAAACATGGCCAGATGTTGGCTCTCCTGGTTATCTCCTGGCTGCCCCCATCGTTTCCCCAGTGGCTGTACCACACTAATACCTACTACAGGAGGGAGTGTGATAGCGCTTCCTCCACGCAAGGTGAAAACATTGAAAACCTTCTTAGACTTCTCTTCTCTTGATCACTATCAGCATCTTCCTGCACCCTCTCGGAAGGCACCGCAGCTTGCTGGCAGTGCTCCCATTTCAACAGCATCCTGTCATCCACAGCGCATTGTGTTGCATTGCACGAGTCCCCGCTCCCAAAGGTTCTGTGATGTTCTGTTTTTAATCGGAGCCCAAATTTTCTCCCCTCTATACTGACTTGTGATTCTAAAAGTGGCCAAGATTCACAGCTTCCTTTTTGGCTTCTCGGGGGTGTAATCTCATCCACAGCAGAGAAATCTAATAAACCTCATCAACCTCAGTGCAATGACACTGCCTTTACCCAGCTGTAACTCCAAACAGCAACTGGCCGTTCCTTTCATACCATGTTTCAGACACTTCAGCATACATCTTTACTTCTGCTTCCTTTTTTTCATTTGACACAAATTAATCTTTCTCCTGTGTTCTGTTCAAACTAAAACGTGGGTTCCAGAAAAAAAAAAAAATCAAAAAGAAACTTTTTTGGGGCTGAAGAAGGCAAAAGGCTTGAGGTTCACAACCCCACCTCCAAGCCAAAAACTGTAGTCCTCCACAATTCCCCCACCCCTGACATGGCAGCGAAGCCTCCCACGCTGCCTCCCGCTCCTCCCAAGCAGTCCCGCTGGCTTTATCTGCCCCCTCCCATTCCAAGTGCCTGACTCCTCCAGCATTTCTGACCACCTCCCACATTACAGGCAACCCAGATCTTTCCATGCTGTCCTCATCTGCTCCCAGGGGGAAGGCAAGACTATCTTTTCCCCTTCAGAAAGCACAGCCTCCACCTCTGGTCCAGAGGTTTTGCAAATGTCCAAGCTGTGGAGCTCCGGGGCACACATAATGCCCATCCCTGGAAGTGTTCAAGGCCAGGCTAGATGAGGCTTTGAGCAACTAGGTCTAGTGGTAGGTGTCCCTGCCCAGGGCAGAGGGATTGGAACTAGATGATCTTTAAGGTCCCTTCCAACCCAAACCATTCTACAATTCCATAACTGCCAGGTTGAAAGCCCACTGTCCCCACACTGAGTACTCAGAGCAGCCAGAGCACACACAGCCCTGCTGATCTCCTCTAACTGAAAAGCATTTGCCTTATCTCCCTTCTTCCTCCTCTCACCATCAGAAGATCCCAAAAAAACCCCTCCAAGACCAATCAAGGGTCCCAATTTGGAGATCATCCTTGTAAAATAGAGGTGAGACATCAACCCAGGGACCTCCACCAGCTTTAATTCAGCTGAGGAAGCAGCTCTCCCCCCACTTCACACACTTCATCTGGCTTGTGCTCTGTGGACGGTGCCCCACTGTGTCTTCACAACTCACTCGACCACTGCTAGACGATAAAAGCTGACCGGTGTCGACAGGCACATTAGCACACTGCTGCACTGCTGTATGGTGGCTCTCCAAGGGTCCAAGGCAGCCCCCTTGCTGGGGGAAGGCTCCCGCTGCCTCGCCTGAGCAGGGCATCAAGCCATGTCCCCAGCGAACTGCAAACCTGCCCAGCTGCAAAGGGCTTCTCCGCACTCAAACACAGAGGTTTGTGCACAGAGCGTCTTCGCAAACCTGCAGAACAAAAGCCAGCACCCCACTAATGAGCTTTGCGTGGGTGTCTCCAGCAGTGGCTATCCGGGAAATATCAGCTACTTCTAGCCAGAGGACTGAAGGCAGCTATCCCTGTCCTGCTTGTTATCAAGCTCCTTCAGTGCAAAGAGACTGGAGTAGCTGCGTGTTCCTAATGGGTTTAATTTTGATGAGGTGAAAGAAAATTGATCTTTCTCTTCTTTCTTGCAGGCCCGCAGGAAGCTGAGCTCAGTGCAGGAGCAGCTTTTGCTTCTTTACTTATGAGTAATGCAAGTTTGAACTTGGTTCTCAAAACACCTCTCACCAGCTAGGAGCTGCTAGACTCTAGTTATTCTTAGCCCCTAAGTCACTGTGATAAAAAGCTAAATTAAAGTGATTTCCAGCAAAAAAAACCCTACTGAAATGAAAATATTTATCATAATGCTTCTGGAAATGAGAAAAGGCTCTTCATTTTCAGGACAAACAACATGCTGTTTCTATAAGAAACCACTTCAAGGCTGATGTTTACTCATCTGGACTTTCTGGAGTGAAAGATGAGTGCGAAGTTCTTATAAGGGGCCCTGCCTCCATCCTCCCATCTGGGAGCTCCTCTACACATTTGATGGGAAATTCAGACCAAGCGGAGCGGCTGCACCAGATCCCAACGCAGAGGAGCTACCGTGGTACAATACTGCTGTCCTGGACTGAGCGACACAGGACTACTTTCTCTTCTCATGCTGGGGAAAACTCCACTTTTGGAAGACTCTAGTGTCTGAATTTGTGAAAATATTTACTTTATAGCCAGCCAGGCTATATGGGCTTCGAGGTCTCAGTGTTTTCAAGCCTTGCCAGGTGCAGGGATGAGGAGGAGCAAGGCCTGGGCATTTGACCCAGGCTGGCCAACAGGATTATTTCATACCATGAACGTCATATTCTATATAAATTAGAAAGTTTGTTGCGTAGTTTCTCTCTCCCTTGATGGTGGCAGTCCAGAGAAAGTCCTTGCCCCGGTGCTGGACCCCTGAGCCCTTCCCTTCCTCCCAAAGTGGTTGCGCTCGTGGTGTCCGACATTTACTGTCCACTGCTAGGAGTGCACAGCTTCCTGCTGATAGAATTGGCTGAGTATAATTCTTTTATATCTCATATTAATATCGGGATTAATACCAGTTCTTTAGTATTATTGTTAATCATTTAGTATTATCCTATTAAATCTATTTATATTTCAACCCTTGTGTTTCCTTGCTTTCCCTGATTCCTCTTTCCAGGTGGGGAGGGGTCATCGGGTGATAGAGTAATTGTCTAAACGACAATAAATTGTTATGGGTTTTCTCAGATCATAACAACTGCCCATGAAGACGCTGTACCTGCAGGGGGGGAATGGAAAGAAGTCGTCAAATGAGTAAATCCCGTGCCCGGCATGTGAGACGGGACAAATCTGCTGTTCTGACTTGGTAGTGTCTTACAACGGCATAACTACCGGTGTAGTTGTGTAGTCATGTAGTTATGTAGGGTGAGCTCAGTGGAGAAACCGGCCCTTTTCTGGCAGAGCTGTTGATGTGGGTAGGAGACGTGAGCTGCCCATTCCCCATTCATTTACAGCTCCATTCATGGCGTTGAAAAATAGAGCTCAGCACCTACACAACTCCCCAGCTTTTGTCTTACACATGTGTCAGATAATGCCAAGCTGAAGCTTTTGGGCTCATCTTTTTAAAAGCTGATGACAGATTTAAAGACAAGTTTTCCTAAGCCCTGCGCAGATTTCTTAATAAATAACAGAAAACTGAAGTGAGTATAACAAAAGACCTGTCTCCCTGCGTGTCTCACACTGCTTACACCCTTAGAGCATCACAGCTACATCAATACTTGGCTACATGAATATTCAGGGACTCCACGGCAGCTTTCAACAGCATGGGCAGGATCTGGTCTGACTTCCTACACAACGGCCTTTGGGATTCAGGTCTTCCTCTGCGCTGGGGAAGAGTTATGGGTCTGCAGCCAAGAACAGCCAGCACTGCTGTGGTTTGTAGGATGTGTGCTGTGCAAGTCGGAGCCACGACGTGGACTGCTCATCCTCAAGATTTGCCAACCCGAAATGAACCATCTTTAGTGTTTATTCCAGCCATGCCAAGAAGCCCTGTTGGGGAAAGCAGGCCCCGCTGTTGCCAGCCCACCTGCGATCCTTCTGCGGGCATGATTCCTCTGAAACCTGCGTGAGACCCAAGCGCAGAAAGGCAACACTGGAAATGCCATCCCAGCTTTCCCTCTCGGGGCCAGCTCCTGCTGCCGATGAGGCAAATGGCAAAGCTCCCCTGACCTCTGCAGCCACACTTCCCCCTCCTGTTTTCACCAGCTTCGGGTCCCCCCTGGTCCTTGTCTGCTGGACACTCAGGAGACAGGGAGCACTTAAAATTTTACGAAGAGGTGATCAGGAAGGCCAGACCCATGGATCTTCATTGCATCTGCGACAAGTTTCTCTGGGCACACAGGTGCCAGCGCTGCTTTGGCTTTGCCGGTGCTGAGAAAAGCCCCCCGCAATGACCCATCCTTCATTCCGAGCCTGGCCTCGTGGAGAGAGAACTGATTTGTCCAGCGTGAAGCAATTCACTGCACAACACCAAGGCCACGAATGTGATGTTCACTCTTTATCAAAACAGTCGGGTGAAGGGCAAAGCGATATACTATGAATGAAACAAGCACAAGGCAGCACAGACTGATAACAGGGAAATGAGAGCTAGAGAGAGACCTGAAGGCCTGCCATCAAGCAAGGCATAGGGTATATCCTGCCCTACCCTAATATAACCCTTGCAAGCCTTATGACTCACAGGCTCACCCTGAACCACCACTCCCTTTCTGGTTTCCTCCTGCAACAGAAAGAAGCATTTACTGCTGGCCCACGGCAACGTTAAATAACAGCCTTTCTCGTGCCTGGTCCCATAAACACAGGGTGGAGACGCGGCATATTCCCCACGCAGCCCACCTTGCTGCAGGAGGGGACATGTCAGTCCACACGCGGCCGAGAACACAGGCAGGCAGCTCCCTTGAGCAGGCTCCAGGGCTAAATATGCTGCTTTGTGAGGTTAACGCCAACCCCTGGGGCTCAGCGCAGCTGTTGTGTGGCTGGAAGAAGGGAAGGGTTTATTATGAAAGTAGACGCTCACATCAGTGAGATGTGGAAAGCTGTCGGTCCTCCTTACCCCATCCTACCGCTAACCCCAGCTCTGAGCCTCGGCCCCAGCTCCACCGTTCAGATCTTTATCAAATTCAACTCAACATTAGTCTTTTCTTCAAGCAGTTTTATGATGAGTAACCAAGTCACATCAGTGGCTGAGTCATAAGAAGCAAACCTTTATGTGGCGAGAGCAAGCTATGGAAACTCCCTGTCACATCAGCTTTGTGACTGCTGTCTTCAGATGTTTCCAAAAAAGCAGCTTCTCTGTACCACAATTAGCTCAAAACCTGTCAGTGGCAGGGGACAAATGTTTTGAAAATGTTAGCAAATGATTAAATGGAACCTTAATTGCAAAGAACTGAAGCAGAACTGCACATGGGGAGGCGGACTGCTTTGCCTCGTCCCATGGTACATAATCCCACGGGGAGAGAGGAGATCTGAGTGCTCTGGCAGACTCTGTCGCCGTCTTCCTCCGTAACCTTAGAAAAGTTAGAGTTTCAAGGTCTAGCACCAATCTGAAGGTCAGTTTTTAAAAGAAGTTTGGCACTCAGTTTACTGAGCTCCTTGCAGCTGAGAGGGAAAACGCATGCCCCATGTACGGTATGGGACCATATCTTGTCTTTGATAGCAGTGAACACTTAGGCAATAAGGATGTTGCATTCTAATCCCACTACTTTACTAATCCATGTGCAGTTTATGTGCTTTCTGATCCACAGTTTGTATTGGATCTTTATGATTAATAGCCTCAACGGACTTTTCTCCCTTGTATCTCTCTAACCACTTTTTGAAGCCCTTTATTCTTCAGCATCTACACCAAAACAGTGAGCTCTAGAGTTCAATGCCAGACTGTAAAGGAGTACTATTCCTTTTTGTTCAAAAACTATGTTACTGAAAAAATGAGTTCATTTTATGACCCCAGGTTCTCATTTGGAGAAAAAAAAAAAGTGAATAATTTTGTTCTCTATTGACCTTCTCCATTGCGCTCATGACATTGCAGCCTCAACCACAGACTCCTTCAAGCATCCCCCTTTCGAGTCAGTAAGAAGTCTTCTCATGAGAAGTGGTCCTACTCCTTTCACCTTTCCTGTTGCCTTTCTCCACATCCTTTCTACTTCAGCTTATTTTTGTTTTCAGCAAGGGAGTTAAGAACTGCATGCACTGCTCTGGGCGTGCAGCATCCCACCTGTGAGTGCAAAACATTTCTGGAGTAGCTTGTTATGTTCTTGCTTTTGTCCTCTTTTCCTGTTTGAACAATACCTAACATCTGATATGCCATTTTCTCTCTGCTGAGCATTGAGTTGACATTTTCATAGGGTTATACATGATGAGTCTAAGCTCTTCTTTCTGAGTGACAATAGCTAATTTTAGACCTCATCACTGCATGGTTAGGATTGTTTTGTTTTCCTTAAGTACATGAATTGCATCTGCTGTTCTACCATTCAGCCAATAACCATTATGAGATCCTTCTGTTAATCTTTACAGTCAGTTTTAATTTTTATTATTCTCAGTAAACTCTGTATCATCAGGAACTGCTGTCACCTCCTTATTCACTCCTTTCCCAGATCACTTACAATACACAGAAAAGCAACCCAAGATAAATCACCATAGCAGTCTATTAGTCCCTTCCTTCTCAGTTGTGAAAACTTTTTGCTTCATATGCTTTAACCAGTCATTAATCCATGGAAGCAGCTTCCTTTTACAGGCCGATTGGTCGTTCCTTTTATATTCACCCCTTTGACCACTAATTTAATCCTCTGTTATTCTTTTCTACCAGTTTTCCAAGGACAGTCTGAAGTTTCCCATATAGTTTTCCTGTACTTTCTAGACCACTCATGCTAAGGGACCTGGCTGTTGAATTCTCAAAAAAATCTGCCCCTTCAACACCTTCTCAATATTTGAGGAATGCAAATAGTAAATACTGAAAAAAAAAAAAAAGTCGATTTATAGGAATATGACAAAGCCTCAGAGTAAATGCTGATGGTAGTCAAGTGTTTATGTACTTAGCGGCAATGCCATTTACGGAGTCATACATGTCACCAGCTCTTCTGCTGGAACAGATACCCGTGTTCTTGTCCTGAATACTGAAACATACACAAAGATTTTGATGTTATTAGAATATGTTTATGCGTTGTTATGCCCTGTGACTTCATGTCATGGGAGACAAGTCATTCATGCCAAGCTCTGTCAACTGTCACTGCAAAAACTCTTGCCTAATGCTAATCAATGAACTGAATGTGATCAAAATGTCCAAGTAAAAATTGTTTCACCCAGTAAAACTGATGATTTTGCAAGAGTCTCACTCTGGTTGCTTTGTTCTCCAGTTACAGCCAATTATATTAACAAAGGCTCAAATGTTTACATTGCAAACACACTGTGTCTTAAGCCAGTGATTTTCTATGTTTCCATTACAGCAACCCAAATTCTCCTTGCATTATGAGCATAACCACAAAATGAACTGAGCAAATATGTTACAGCCCCATGGAACTTTGCGGACAACTTATAAAAACTGCCACTAATCTGCATACTACCACTGCTTTACGTACTTGAGCAGGTACCACTATTCTATTGTTGGAGTATCTCAGGCACCTGAGGAACAGGCTTTAGAAGTTGTATCTTTCTCCTTTTACACATGAGGAACAGAAGTGAAGAGAGTTGGTCTCTGTATTTACCACAGCATGGGCTTCAAGTTACCTGTAAGGCCCAAGTTCTTCGTGGGCTACTTGTTTGTTGGCTGTGAATCCAGCCAAGAAAAGGTCCTTAAGAGAAACAGAAGTTACAGGGATAGGAGAGAGAGAGGTGATGAACCAGTTTGGCATCAATAAAGATTTTTTCTCTAAAATAGTGGCAAAATCTTTTGTGCCTTTGTTATTGGGCTTGAAATTGAGACCCTTTTGCCTCAGTGGCAAGGTGGACTTAGCTTGGCCAGGAGAAGGCAGAGACACAAAATAAATGTTTCCTTGAAACCAGAATGGTAATGGGAAACAGGCAGACTATATCTTCACAGTGGATCCAGCCACGGCCCAATTTATTTACAGCCAAGCATGATGTATGCATGTACAATAGCCAAACTATCAAATATTCCAAGCTATTGTTGAGTACAGATTACCGGGTCAGCCTTTGTTCTGCTGCATGCACCAGCTTTGAAAGAGAGCCTTTGTAAAGGAAAATGGCCTGCTGTTTGTATCAGTTTCCCTCCCCAAAATGAATTCTGCATTTCTCCCAAAGACACACACTAGGGCTAAGTCTCCTCTTACAAAGGGGCTCTGTCTGGGTGCCTTCGCTTAGAACACAGATTTTATTTATCAAAACTGCGCATGAAATTCGGTGCCATGTTGATGCTTAACATGCAGAACATGCTGCTTCTCTGGAAGCTAGGGCAGTGGAAACCGTGATCCTAAAGGAGAAGGAACGATGCCTTGCCCTGCCATGGTACTTGCATCCTTCCACCAGCTCAGGCAACCTGGCTAAGTCAGTGAGAGCTTAGCACCAAGCTGTCTCTGGAAACAAAAAAATTACATGCCTTGCTCAAAACCAGAACAAAGACCTTTTTGGGAAGAAGTGAGACAGCCTTTTGCAGACATTGCAGACGCTAAAAAGATTATCTTTTTAATCAGTCTTTTGCTAAGTCACTTAGCTAAGACTTTTGCAGACGTTGTTTCAAAGAACAGACAGTGAACCAGGCTCTGCAGATGGTAGAGGGCTACCTCCATGTATGAGGAGCACGCTGGAAGAAAGGCTAAAAACATAAGACCAGCTGCACTGGGCCACAACGAAGTCTCCATCCAACTAGCCCTACACGTAGTCTCTGTAAGTGGCCAAACCAGATGCCTGGCACTTGCTAGTCCTGCCTAAGTACAGCATATAATGATACCCTCCCATAACACCTCCTCAGCCTCCAGCATTTGGCACCTTAGGGACTTCCAGAGTCAGCAGTATTATCTTAATAGCCCTTCAGTCTATTTTTCTTCCATGAATTGGTCTTCAATGATTTTTAACGTCCACAACATCCTGCAGCAGGAACTTTCCCAACTTATGTCATGTTGTGTGAGGAACCATCTCTTGTCATTTGCCTTGAACTTTTCTTCCACTAGTTTTTTTCTGAGGTTCTAATTCTCTTGCTAAATAGCTGTATTGTGTTTTGCTGGATCCAATCCCAGTGCCCAACAATTTGTAGAGCCCAAGCATTTGTAAAAATCCTTTCCCAGAAATGTAACATTATTTTTGCCATATCTGACCTCCAGTGTTCTGGGAAGGGCAAAGAGGTTGGAGTTGTGTCATTAATGTAGTAATTTGGCTATTAAGACTGTAACACGTGTCTTAAGCTGGTTGGTCTTTCTTCCTGTGGTTGTGGATTGGTCATCCAAAGGTTAATGGAGGGAGTTTCCATTACAAGAGACAGTCAAACCTACAACGCCCATTGACCTTCACCTTCTGTCTCAAAGTGCATGAAACATACTAGGCATATAGGATGTGAAGGAAGAAAGGAAGCCACCAGCAAACCACAACCAAGCCATGAGATGTAGGCTGAGCCTGACATGAGTATCTGAGGAACAAGGAGAGAACCAAAGGGGGGGTGATCTATCCAAAAGCACCCCATCCCACATTGCAAGAGCAGCTGTCCGTGATCACTACCCAAACTGGGAGGCCAAAACTGTATATCACAGCCTTCCTTCATTCCTTCAGGTTACAGAAAGATTTTTAAGTAAAAGGAAAGGAGAATTTAGGACCAAACCCTTTTGTGGCCACTGAAACTGGCTTCTGCTATTGCTTTTCGTAAAGCAAAGAAGCTCCCTTTTAACTCAGCCTAGGATTTTTGGCCTTTCATCTCCTGACAGAGATAATACTTTTCTGACCATTAAAAAAACCCGTTCACATTGCCATTGTAAATGTGTTCATTTCTCATTAACACCCATTTGTTCTTGTGCCAGTATAGTTCACAGGCTGGAACAGCTGGAGGGATTTTGCCCCCGCATGGCACTGACACCTTTCCTGAATTACTCAGAGATGATCACATCCCCTCTCAACCCTCATTTTGCTATGCTATATCAGCCAAAGTCTTTTAATCTCACGCTGTAAACCACCACTAGCGTTCCCCTTCTTAGCATCTGTTCCACTTTAAATTCACCAGTCTGGGAATTAGTAAGAATTACACACAGCTTTTCAAAGGATGCTCCTAGCTGAGTTATTAGCAGTGGGGACCTGAACTCCAGCACGCCGGACATAAAAGCAGACGGCTTTCCTGCCAGAGCTGGAGACATTTCCAAGCTCTGGCAGACTTAGAAATCTTTATGCTGTCTGGATAAGAGACAGGGGCAGGGAGCCACGCATCATCTGTACCCCCAGTTTGGCTGAGAGATATGAATCCTACCAGTGAATGGAATACCTGGATGAATATTCTCTCTCGAGTTTGTGTTTCACTTATCCTTGTTCACTTATCCATGGCAAGTGACAGCAAGCGTGGCTTTGCTGTGTACCTGGAAGAGTACCAGGCAGACCCAGGAGGAAGAGATTTATAGGAAAGCCAGAGCACTGAATCAGTACAAAATTACGTCCCGTTAGCCCATGCTTTGAGTGTGCCTGCATACATCAGCGCCAGAACTACAGTGCTTTAAAAATCCATTACAACCGAAACACAGCCATTAATCCTAAATTGCGACCAGGTAGAAATCTGGGCATGAGGGGAAGGAGACTTTAGCCCCTTCTTTAACTGCAGTGGACGTTTGTTCTGGAAGCTTTTAACCTCTCTGAAATCACGTTTGAGACGCAGTCGCTGTTGGTGGGGAAATAAACATGATGGCACATGAAGAAAAAACCGCTCTCAAGTGGGGAGTAGGCAAGAGGAGCAGATGAGCCCTTATGAAACAAAGGACTCTCTCGCTCTCCGAGTGTCATCTCGAACAAAACAAAATATGAGGCAGAGTGACTGAAAACACCTTAGAAAAATTGACTGTGCTTAGCTGCATTATATAATAGGACATCAGCGAGTCTTTATCTAAATTACACAGTATCTGAGGCATTTCACCCATTTGGTGTCTCTAGGCTTCATAAGTGTTTGGGGTTTTTTTATCTTTCTCCCATTACAACAATTGAAAATGCATGTCTAAATCCCCGTGTACGTACGCACCATTATTGACTTACAAATACTACATTTGCTTCCCAGTCTTCTTACTTAATCTCCCGTGGTTCGGGGAACACTAAAACACAAAGATTATTGTGCGCTTGATATTACAGATAATATCTTTGTCTTTGAGGCTTTTAACTCTCCTGGGGCCCCTCCCTCAGGAAAATTCAACTGCTGCCATCGCTTTGTGACGCAAAACCAAAAAGCACTTTTCTTCTGTGTTCTGAGCTTCGCTGTAAGCATTGCAAAGGGCTGAAGCGAAGAAACAAAAGATCAGGAATCCTTCTGTGCAGTACATGCTCTTCACCTCCACCACTGCTGGCAAAGAGTCCTGCCCTAATCCGAGCAGGGACAAACACAAAACCAGCTCTCGTCATCAGACCTTGGGACAACAATTCCTGCAGCTGTGCGGTAATGACATTCTCGGCATGGCAGATCTCTGTCTAAAACTCAGCTAATTGGTAGGAAGAGGAATGCCTGCACAAACATTTGTGTCTCTCAGACATTCCTGAGCTCTGCTGCAGCCCTGCCTTCATGTCATGAGCCCCAAATAAACGTTTCGGTCCTCCTGAGGGGCAGGGCACAACTGCAGGTAAAATATCAGGAACCCAACATGGAGCCCAGGGCAGTAAGAAAAAAAAGATCAGAAGAAAAAAAACTTTGATCCAAATATTTGGCATTTGGACTAGATGATCACTGGAGGTCCCTTCCAACTGAAATATCCTATCCTATCCTACCCTATCCTAGGTAGTGAGAACACAGAGCAATACAAGCTAAGAGTGATTTGGAAGTAGCTTTTTCCACTGGAAAAATTGCCTTTTAAGAGCTCAATCCTGCCAGGACAACAATGTCCACCAGCTTCAAAGCCCCATCTTCCAGCTGCCGTGGTGTTTCTTTTCCTTCCCTTTTACTGTGGGACTGAGCAACCAAGGACCAGCACGAGGGTGCTGTTGAACAAAAGTAGACTTGCCATCAGCTCTTTTGCCTGAATCAAAGCAAAAAAGTGTCCAGCTGGGGATTAGAAGAGAAAAAGTGGCTCATGGTGTAACCAAAGAAGAATTTGGTCCACGTGGTGGACTTTCATTTACACATTTCTGATATAATTGCCAGTGACAGGACCAAACAGACATGGCAATGCAGATAGACATTCAACAGCAGCTTCAGTGATCCCCTCCAGGCAGGCAGATGAAGAACCCAGGGAGAGTTCATCCTGCTTTTCGAGGATGTGAGGTTTCAAGGCACAAGGCGCACTGACCATACAGGTCTGGGAAGGCGAATCAGCTCCTACATCCCCTCGGCCACATCACGTGTGCATCCAGCTCTGGACACACATGCACAATGTGTCTTTATCCCAACAAAGGAGCATTTGTGTGTTCACTGTTCACCCCCGCGCTCATATCTGCTTCGGTCAAAAGGGATTTTGGTGAAAATGAGGGGCATTTACACAGAATTTCATTTTCTGACCTTGCTTTGTCTTTGCTGAGCTTTGCTCCTCACTCCTACATGATGGCGAGAGCCTTCATAGCCCAGCAGTTATAATTTATCTTCCATAAGCCAACCCTGCCCATGTGTCAGCACTGCCCCAGGGTGAAAAGGGAACAGACAAACGTAAAGGAGAAGAAAAATGGCCTCGAGTAAGGAAGATTTCAGTTCCCCGTTCCTCTTCAAGCACCAAAGTAGCAAAAACACGCAGAAAAGGGAAAAAGGCTAAAGCAAAACCAGCAGCAGCAGCAAAAGATGATTACTATTTCCTAAATAACAAATAACTCTTTAAAAATCAGGTTTGTACCCTCAGGGAAAGATTCCAGGGGACACAGGCATTTTTACTGCTGTGTAGATTTGTAAAACAAATTATGTACCCACCTGAGTATTGCATAAGATACCGATTAAAAACATTTATTTTGAGAGAAAGAATAACTGATGAGCCACACTGCTGAACTGCCACCCCTGAGAGATGCAGTCTTCTTCCATTTCTCTCCTCTTCCACTAAAAACAGAGAAGTGTTCTACAAGCAAACAGTAAAAGCTCAGGTCTCATTTTCCAATTTGAAGTCTCAGAGACGCTCGGCACAGCATTCTTACCCTGTAACTATCCTCCAGTCTCCAGTAATCACACTGAGCGGTCTAAGCTCGGCTCTCGCCGGCTTGCAGCAGCCCTTTGCAAAACACTTCATGATTTTTACAACAGCTATCCCCCTCTCCCCCACCCATGATTTTCCCTGCCAGGTTTGCTCTCTGGATGGCAAAGCTGAGTGGCTTGGCCTGAAACCAGGACCCAGTCTAGCCCCTAATCCCTACAGCAGACAGCACTCCTGACCCACAAAGGGAAATACTTTTCCACCAAAGTCTCCCCACTCGGCTCATAATATTTAGCTTAACTCGACTGTTTCAGTGCTCATCTATAGAGCTGACTTGCTTTACTAAAGGTAAAGGCATCCCTCCCTTCTTTTCATAGATGCTGAAAACAAAGCGTTTAAATTGTAGGGGCCGGGGTGCGGGGTCCATTGGGTCTCTGACCGCCCGGGTAGCCTGTCCGCAGCTTTCGAGATTCCCCACTCACCTCCCAGCCGCGGATTCAAGCCCCCTCCCGGGACAGAGAGGGACCCCACGCCGGGCTCGGGGTGCCCAAGCCAGGACAAAGAACAGCTCGGGCTGCGAGACGCCTCTTGCCGGGGTGGGAGGCAGCGCTCGCCTCCAGGATGCCCCCGGGCGACAGGAGGAATTGGGACCCCTCCCGGGGCGGGGGGCGATGGGGGCCAGGACCCCTCTGCGGCGAGAGGGAAGCAGCACCTTGGCTGGGGGAGGATCCTACCTCCGGGGANCGCCGCGGTAAGGCCGAGCCCCGCCGGCGGCTGTCGGGGGAAGGCGGAGAGGGGTCGTCTCGGTCGGGAGAAGTTGGGTTGAATCCTCCCTCTCCAGGGGTTGCAGCGAGGCAGAGAGGGCATCCTCTCCCCAGTCCCAGCCGGTGAGACGGGGTTGGTGTCAAGGGAGGAAAGACACCTCCCCCCCCCCACGCCGGACCCCAGCCCGCAGCTCCGCAGGCTGCTCGGAGGTGGTGCTCGGCGCTGCAGAGAGGCGCTGGCGGAGCGGCAAGGGGGGGTTTGCAGGTGCGTCGGTAGGGAGGCGTAGGTGGGACCTGGGCTGGGCTGCAGGTGTGACAGTAGATCGCATCGCTGGGACGTGGGGTCCCCGGTGCCAGTTGGACATCAATTCCCCATTGAATAGGTGGGGAGTCGGTCTGGGTTGCAGACGCAACAGTGCAGTGTATAGGTGGGATGAGGTCCAGATTGCAAGCGCGGCGGTGCGAGGTACAGGTGGGAGCTGGTCCGGGTTGCGGGTGCGAAGATGCCACGTACGGGTTGGATGTGGTTTGGATCGTGGGTGCAACTGCGTGAGGTATAGGTGCAACGTGGTCCGGGTTGCAGTGCAACAGTATGACATGTAGGTGCAACGTGGTCCAGATTGCAGGTGTGACAGTGTGATGTGCGGGTGGGATGTGGTCCTGCTGTGCCCTGGATGTGACAGTGCATCTGCTAGCATATAGCATGCAGCTGCTATGTCTGCTCCTGGGGCTGGGCCCGTTTCAGGCTTTTATTTTGAAAGATTCTGTTATCCAGTGGTTTTCGGACAAGGTCTCCCAAGTCCTGCCAGGGTTTACTTACATACTTCTCTCATGCCTAATCCTCCCTTTTGCTCAATAGCTCTGCAGTGATGAAGTGGCTTCTTGCAACATCAGCACCCGGAGCTGAATTCCAGAGCTTGGGGGCGGGGAAGGAGTGCTCGGATTCACTGATTTTAGGAGAAATACCCCAAAACGGTGTTCATGGTCCTTTCTCCCCATACCAGATGAGCATTGTGAACTGTACATGGTTTTTCTCAGATTCCTAAGACTGAGGAATTTCTCTAAGTAAATGAGCTGCAGGCTGCGAAACACACATCAGGCTCCCTGGTAGACTGCGAGGAAACTTTTGGCTTAAGTCAGTTTAAAAGAGAAGTTGGAGTCAGCAGAGTTACAGAAAGGTTGCAGTCGTCCTACTGAACTTGCTCAGAATTTGGTCTGTCTGGCTCCTAATCTCATTTCTCTTCTGTCCACTTAAGCCGGTTTTTCACACAGAGGAGCAGTGGCTCCAAAATTGTAGGCAGCGGGGATTGCAGGAACCTATGAGCATACGTGGGTTTTTTTGTCCTGTTATAAGTTAATAATACCATTCTAGGCTGTTGTCCAAGAATTTTGATGCAAAAAATGCAAGGAGTGTACAAGACCCATTGTGTAAAAGATAATCTAAATGTAGCACAGGAAAGGACCTGGCAGGTCAGCAAATCTAAGCACTGAATGATATTATGCGTTATTGCACACCACCGTAATTCATTTTGTTCCTGCTCTTCTGGGAAGGGGAAGTTTCAGAACTTTGCTGAACTGATACTATAATTTTTTTCCCAATATTCGGCTTTCTCTTCCTTTGTATTTGGACTATGATTGCTTAGTTCTCCCAGTCTGATGCTTTTCTCTCTTATCAGTGTAGAAATAGGAGTTGCATGCTTTTCTCTTCGCTGTGCAATGCCAAACAAGCTAGAACTTGCCATCTGCTTTCGTGAAGCAGGCTCCGGCTTCTGCTGATCCCCAGCAATCCTGCGCTGGGCTTCTGGCTCTCCGACTTCCCCGTGGATGAGCAGAGCTGCGAGGCTCAGAGATCTGTCCGATGCCTCTCGTGCTTTGACACCTCACCTAGAAATAAATACCTTACCTGGTAGGTATTGCACTTAACCTCCTCCTCCGCCTCCTCCTGTCCTGTGATGGGGGTGGGAAACTGGGATTTTCATCTCCAGGTGTCTGTCTGACTTTCGTTTTCTGCTGTCGGATCTGATCTTATTCCAGCCCTCTTATCAATCCCGGTTTTGTCGCGCATCCCCATGCTCTGTGCTGGTGCAGTGTTCTCCCAGCTTTCTCCCACTCACTCCATCGTGAAGGGAGATGTGATGTAGGATGTGGTCTCCCTCACTTTCAGTAGTGACCCCTGCCAAACTCAGACTGACCCTTTCTGTGGGACTGGCTGTCCGATCCTTTTAGGTCTGTACCCTATTTATTACAAATTTCCATCTTTTGTACCTTAACTCCCGGGTTCAGTGAGCTGCCTAGCAAGTGGCTGCGCTTCTAACATGTTAGAAGCTGAACTCTACCCCTTCCTTGTGTGCCAGGTATGCCGGATAGGTTTCCCAGAGCAACTGAGTAGAAAATTGTTCTTATCAAAGCAAACTAAGTTGCATTTTGTCCCTCTTTCCCCGCCATTTACTTCCATGTCTTCAACTATTATTATTTTTTCTGCAGCGATTATTCTGTTGATGAGGGATTTTTAATCCCACCATTGTACCGTAACCAGCCATGAGTAGAAGATGGGAGTAATTCGGCGGCGGGCAGCGACACAATGCCATAGATTAGGCAGTGAACAATATTCGTGGAGCTGAAACAGTTGGGGGAACTTCAGACAAACTCAGTGCTCATACCTCAGCTCAGATTTAACTCCCAGTTCAATATCCTTGCTCATAATGTTTGCAATTGTATATCAATAATGATTCAGAGGAAATACCACCCGCTGAATCAACAAAGTCAACTCATAGGATCACACAGTGGCGCTGAACAAATCCAGCTCTTCTTGGTGCAAAATACTGCGGTCGGTAGGTGCAAACATGCCACAAGGAGTTATCCCTGTTCCATTCGTTAACATTGTACGTGGCTTTTTATCTAACTAGGTGAAAAATAGCTACGTATTTTGCAGAAGCTCGATGCAGCCCTGCAGCGTGGTACCCCTGGTGCTCCGCGCAGGAGGGAGGCTCGAGAATGACTACGTGCTTCTGACCTAATATTTGATAATCCCTTCGGCATTATCCGCCAAACCCAAGTTTATTCCAGTGTTTCTCAGCCCTGCATGTGCAGCAGTTTACCATAGAGTGCTTGTGAGCACTGTGCTGCAGAGGCTGCCTTCATCTCCCCGTGGGTAGAAAAAGCTCTGAGAGCATGAAGTGCTGCAACAGAGCGGGCAAACAACCTGTATTTTAATTCTACAGAGAGCTCTTGGGTCCCACGCTGTCAACTGAGATGCTAAGACCCATTTGGGAGAAGTAAAAAAAGTTACATCAAATTCTGAGCCTTGGCTTTCTCTTTCTGACGGAGGATGGAATTGTGCTGGTAGGTCTGGTGTGGGGTTGTCACAGCATTCCAGTTGTTCCAGTTCTGCAGGCATGCTGTCCAAACTGGAGCAAAGCACAAGATGGGAATGCTTCAAAAAAGGGTTCGCTATGTTTCTGCAGCTTCTCAGTGCCGCTCAGGATCCTCGTCAAGGGCAAGTATCATCTGGTTCCTTTTTCCTAGGAAAAAATACCTAGCAAGCAATGGCCAAGCCTTATAATTGCTACCAGATGTCGTCAGTGGTAGACGAGGAGCCGATTTTATGGAACTGAGTGTGGAAACAAATAGGAAGAGGGTGTGTGGAGCTCATGAGCCCCTGAGTCATAGCCTGGCACCTATGAGAGCGGCTGCAGTTAAAAGTAAGTGGTTGTACAACGTGCCAGGTGAACATTCGTTGCCGTTTTGTCACCCTAGCCTTTCACATCTGCGGAAAGCATCAGGAGAGGGTCTGACAGCGTGAGAGTTTTTCCATTTGATGTAATGGACAGGTATTGTTCACAGATTCAGCTGTTTCTACTAGTTTAATACCTGAGCTGACATTTCAGAGTGCTGCGAATGCTGAAGCCACAGATCAATGAAAATCTTAAGCAAGCAAAAGTGTTTGCAAAAAGCTCTGTAGCATTTGATGGTGTACTTCGAGGTGCTCTGGGAAACCTACTGAGCTGATAAAGGAGGCTGGGCAAAGGCAGGAGGAGGACTGAGAGCCAGTGGCTGAAGCCCTCATCCTGGCGTTGGAGTCACTCAGCCAGATCCAAAATGTTGTAGCATCCTAAAAGTAAGAGCTCACTTCAGAAGAGCCGTTGCTCCAGCACTGCGTCTCATAACATAAAAAAGTAAAGGCAAATGAAGAGCTGCCAAATTTTGTAGTTGGTAGGGTGCAGCGTAGCATGGTGATAGTAGGTGTCACCAGGTGGTGCTATTTTGCGTTGATTTCCCATCTGTTTTTCTTACCAGGACCATTATTTTGCCTCATCTGAGGTTTGTATGTTATTAATTTGGGGGAATGTTTAAGTGCAGAGGAGGAATTTTCTCTTTGCATTGCTGCTCCATTAGACTTCGTTGTGCAGGTGTCTTCGGTCAGCCATTGGTACTAAGAGGACTTTCCTAAAAGAGACATGAAACTCCAGTTGATAGGTTGCGTAGCTGCTCACAGAGTACCCACAGGTTCAGTAACACTGACTTCTGCCTAAATCCAATTTGCACAACCTTGTGTTGCCTCTGCTGCTCCCCAGCTGATGGTTAATGCCGAAGCAGGACATCACTAATGGCAGCAGGCTACCTCGGGGCTGTGTTGGTCCCCACATTTCCAGCTGGGAGAGCTGAGTCACTTTTTAATGAGCAAGGATGGTGGAGGAATTTGGAGATCGCTCCAGGAAAGTGTGGGAAAGGAGGCACCCTGCAGCCATAAAACCTCTAAATTTAGTTCTAGTTTAAAATGGAAAATGTTGGCGATTTTTGCTCCTTGCGGCGGTCAGATGAATTTGGAGACCCGTGGATCTGCTCCGCTCCTGTCTGCGCCGCAGCGAGACCCTCCACGAGGAGTCGGGGCTGGCAGAGCCCCTTCCCTCTCTCCGAGTCGCTGAGTGAGGATGGCGTCATTTCTATTTATTTATTTATAACTTTGGTGAGCCGCTCTGTTTGTGCCGGTGTAGCTAAGGAATAACTTTGTTACCCTCTGCTCGTTCGGTTAAATTGTATTATTTTTAATAAGGCGGCAGCTATCTCCGTGCTGCTTCTGTTGTGCTGGTTTCCTCTATCTGGAAACTGTCTATTTCTCGTCCATCCTGCTTTTCTGTTAAGTCATTGCGCGGCATTCGCCGAGAGCAGCCAGCTGGGCCTTAGCGTTTGTTTTCTGAACAGAGGCCCCAGGTGGAGACACAAGTTCCCACAGTACAAGGTAGCAGCTTTTTGTGAGGGATGGTTTTCTCCCCACAGCCCACCAAGAAACCAAGCTGTGGCAAATCAGCTCTTTCCATCGGTTTTGGCCGACCCCGGGCGGCTGCCTCCATCGCCTTGGTTGTGTGAGTAAGCCTCTCACCCGCCCCAGAAACAGCCACAATCTCCTCTTTTGTGCGTTTCTAGCTCAGAAAAGGCTGATTCATTCTCTGAAGCAGATTAATTACTTTTGCTATTTAAAAAAAAAAAAAAAGGAAAAAAAGAAATCCTTTAGAGTTGGTCGGCTTAACTTTCAGCTGCACGTACAATGCAGTAAAGCAAAAGTGCTCTGAGCCAGGGCAAAAAAAGTTTGCACGGAAAAAGAAACTGTGGGTTGCGATACTTACCTGGCGCTTCAGCAGTGGGCTCTGCAATTGAGGAAGCATTTGTGCACATGTCTTGCTCTTGACTTACATGACAAGTGGTACAAAGTTGAGCGTGCCGTGAAGGCAAACTGAGGAATAAATATTTTTTTATTCCCTGTCACGTTTTATAACTTGTTTCCCTTCTGGTTTACATCATGCTGCTGTGGCACCCGGCTCCCCGAGTAGCTTGCATCCGAAGCCTGGCTGAGCTGCTCCATCTCTTCCTCGGAAGGCTGCTTTCCAGCCCGCTTGGCTCTGCTTGCTTGTTTATGCACTGACGGGCTGTAGTTCCACATTTCAGAACAAGCTGTCCAATATTCATGAGCTATTTTGTATTTATCCAGTCTTGAGGCTTCTTTTATAAGCCCGGGGATAAATTCTGTGTTTTGTTATTTCCATTACTGGAAATGCACTGGACCTCCACAACCATTACCAAGGCCTAAATATGGCCTCTGTTTATCTAGAAGAAAGGTAGGGGAAAGGACTATCACAAAGCTAAATTGATTTACAAGCCTGTAATTCCCAAACCCCTGTTCTGATAACACTTGTAAGCAAGTGTCGCAGCAAGCCATATGTGTAGAGATGAATCACTTATAAAATGATATCCTAATATTAGTTGTATATTTATTTATCAGATAAATATAGTGGTTCTCCTCTTGAAGATCAATGACAGCCGCATGCTCAGCTGGCGTAAAACACTGCAGCTCTTTGGACTATGCAAACCTGAGGATATGACTGAACAACTGATTTCTTTAGAAAGGAAAAAACAATATCAACTACTGGTTTCTAAAGTGATTTAAATTATCATGCAGGAAAAACTAAAAGAGATCAAAGTGTTGGTATAAGATATCCTGCAGGTAAGTTAGACCTAGGTACAGTAAGGCCATTTTGCCCCAGCATGAGAATTTCCCATCATAAACGTCCAGCTGGTTGGACCATATTGAAATCCCTTCACATTAATTCCAAGCTAGAACTGGAAAGATATCTAGGAGGACAACTTTAGGTCCTCTTGAAACAGCTGGACCAAGTACTGTAGCAAAGGAAGGGTTAAGCCAGTCAGTGTTCTAGGATTACTGCGTTATAAAATAGGGGCTTCAAACTTTTTCACCCAGCAGTAGAGAAAATAGTCTGAAGGCATCTTTGGAGTGGATTAGTTTTAAAATCATGCTAAGCCACACTATTGCAAAAATTTATTTTAAACAGCTCAAATGCTTAACTTCTTGAACTAGTAGCTGAGCATGTTCTCTGCTTACTCTTAATAATGTCCATATTCAGACAAGCTCGCAGGAAAGTACCTGGCAGTATCTGGGTCTGTTCTCCTTAACGTGTGCAATATGTACTTTGCCTGTGCCATTAGGAATCCTGGCTATCCTCAGCCTTATCTGAACAAAAATGTTCAGGATGTTTGCTCTGGGGCTGTGCACCAGGTGAGATACCAGCCACCATGATTCATCAGCGGCTGAATGGAAAAGCTGATCTCAATAGGAGGGAGTCGCATTTGCAGCCTGTTTGGAGAACAGCTGGAAAAATGCTGCTTCCTTGTCTACCATTCTGGTGTCTTGGTATCTTTTTTCAGCAGGGACGTCCGTAAACGTTAATATGAATCCGGGTAGCTCTTTGGCTTAGTGATGCCTACAACCCTTTCCTCTGTGGACCTCCTGCATCATTCTGTTTTTCAGGGAAGAGCTATGGAGCTATAGGGAAGAGCATTGGAACAGGCTGCCCAGGGAAGTGGTTGAGTTACCATTGCTGGAAGTATTTAAAAGACAGGTAGACATAGGGCCTAGCAACATGGTTTAGTGATGGTTTTTGTCAGTGTTAGGCTGATGGTTGGACTCGATGATCTGAAAGGTCCCTTCCAACCAAGGCAATTCTATGATTCTATGATTCTATTCCCCGCCCGAAGATCTTCATCCTTGTGCAAGTGAGGAGGGTTTGTGCCTGTGCCGGAGAAGTACAGCTAAAACCTGCACACGACTCACCTGCTTCTCTCCCTCTGGGCCAGGGCTAAAAGGTCTTTTTTTCTGTAATTACATCTTCTCGGTGCTGCAGCACCAGTGTTTGTGCAAGGGAGCAGAGTTCAGCTGCCTGAGAAGCCTTCATCCTGGCAATTCCTAAGCGGTTCTCCTGCAGCCTTAGCACGAGTGTAAGATGTGTATGCAGCATAAATAAACTGAATAAATATCAGGCTCTTTACTCAGCCTGTGCTTAGGAGCACATACATGCGTGGGTCTCTGCCCTTTGCTCTGGGTAGAGCTGCTGGTGCCATTTGGGGTTGCAGCAGAAAATTTTGTTGTCGCCTGTCCAAAGCAAGCACCAAGTTCCCCACGCTTAACGGTTAAATCTCCCCAGCTGGAAGCTCCCTCCCCAAGACAGGATGTTTTTTTGTCGCAGAAGCTTCCTACCAAAAGAGCTGCAGAGGGGATGTTTTGGATGTGTAAAGCAGATCAACCCCATTAAATACAAAGTTACTGGAAATACGCATGTGCTGGCAGTAGCAGAGTCCTTTATTTTCATTATCTGAAGTATCCATCAGATAAAGACTACTTCAGAAGGCTTTTATTTTTTTCTCCCCTCCTTATAGCATCATCCAAAGTGAATGTATTGAGCAGAAAACCATCGGAGAGCTTGTCTGTGACAAGAGGGCTGGAGGGGTGTCAGTCTCCAAGGAGAGTAGAGAAATTCAGTAGGCAGAAGAGCCAGCAGTCAGCTTTGCAGCTCCCATCTTGCTCCCTCGGCTCCCTGCGGATGCTCGGATGTCTCTGCTCCCCAAGGAGGGAGCAAATTGGCTGCTTTCACTGTGCTTTACCGATGCCTGGGAAGGTCCTCGCTGGCCCACCCCATCTGCTCCCCAGCAGCTCTTCTGGCGTTGCCTGCTGTCCCCACGGCACAGGGTCACGCTGCAAAAGCCAGGCGCCTTCCCTTCCTTGTGGGCAGGGGGAGGATTGGGCTCTCCACCTAAATTTGTATGTCTTCACCTGGCCAAACCCCCTTTCAGTGCCCCTTCAGCACTTTCTTTGACACTGGTCCTTCCGGTTGCTTAACACAGAGTTCAGTTCTCGCATGAATGAAGAAGCGTTGTTGAATTTGGGGCCTACAAGAAGGATGGGGAGGGACTCCATCAGGGAGTGTAATGATAGGGCAAAGGGTAGTGGTTTCAAACTGAAAGAGGGTAGATTTAGATTGGATATCAGGAAGAAATCCTTTACTGTAAGGGTGCTGAGGCACTGGAACAGGTTGCCCAGGGAAGCTGTGGATGCCCCATCCCTGGAAGTGTTCAAGGCCAGGCTGGATGAAGCTTTGAGCAGCCTGGTCTAGTGGGAGGTGTCCCTGCCCATGGCAGGGGGGTTGTAAGGTCCCTTCCAACCCAAACCATTCTATGATTCTATGAATTAACCAGATTTCTTCCCAGTACCTTAATTTTTCTCCTCTAAAGACATGGTTGTCTTCACTGGCTCCATATAAGTCACAGTACCCACCAAGCCAGTCACCGAGATACAGAGGCGAATATTATGCCTGTAATTCTTGAATACTGGCTGTGCTGATGTTTAGTAATTTAGTAGCGGATGATACTAGGTGTATTAGGCAGGATCACCTAAAAAAAGCCATTGCAGCAGACCTCTGGCTGGCACCTCTCCCTGCCAGCCAAAACCGAGCTGGGTGTCTCCTTTCCAAAATCCTTGACACAACGTAGGAAAAAAGCCACTGTCACAGGAGCTGATTTGTCACATAAACATGGAGCAGCGAGAAGACACTGATTGCTGTAATTAGGAGTAATCTAATTCCTGAGGGCAAATGAGGTGTATTTATTTCTATTTAATTAGGTGCCTGCATTTCATGGACCCGCCGTGTGGGCAGGGGAGCCACCGCGCTGCAAGCCAGAGGCAGTGGAGCGATGCTGGAGCTGTAGAGGATCTCGGCTCTTCTTTACCAAATATGGGACTAAACTTTCAGTTCTTGATTTAACCTGTCTGATTTTGATACAATTACTGTTCAGAGGACCACCAAATCATCTGCTAGAAAACTGGGGTAAAATTGGGCTGATTTGCTGGGGGAAAACCATTAGCCCTCTCTGAGCAACCTGAAAGCAAAGCTGGTGGGACAGAAGCTCAGATGTGAGGGGATGGGTCCATAGAAGGATTTACGCCCTTAACAACCCACATCCTTGTGGTTTGGGGACAAATCTTTGCTCCCCAGGACAGCACTCATCTCTCTTCGGCAGTAGGCCTTCAGACTCCTCACCGTCACCCCTCTCCAAGCGCATGGGCGTGTGGCTGCCGCGGCTTCCTCCAGAGGAAGAGTAGGTCAGGGGTGCTGAGGAAACCCTCACTCCCCAGGCAGCGCCCGAAGCATTCAGTCAGAGACACATGCTCCACGCATGGAGCCTTTCTGGTCATGCCATGAAGAGCCAAACACCTTTGCTAGGGATGAGTTAAGGGACAGTTGGGTTGATGGACCTCGGCTGGGGGCTGAGCTCGGCAGGGTGCAGAAGCACCGGTCTGTCCAGGAGCAGCTCCGGCGCAGGACGGCATTAGACCACAGCGAGGACGCAGGCAGCTGCCTGCAACAGCCAGGCAGGGCTGCAAACATCTGGCAGCAGCACAAGCAATGCACGAGCTGGGATCCGGAGCTGGCATCCGAACCCCCTCATTTTTCTCAGCTGCTGCCCATTGCTCCTGCTGTTCATGTGCCGTGGGGCCCACGGAGGGACACTGCAGTCCTAGAGCTGGCTTTTTTAGACCAATTTCTCTGCTTCTGCTTATTTTTATGTGGGAGATAATGCAGCCTCTCTAAGAAATCAAACATTTCTGGTATACCTCAAAGGTCCAGGCTTCAGATGAAACCTGATGTGAGCTGATAGCCCTTTTGAGTTTCTTCCATGATTGCGAGGACAGGAATTTGCAACATCAACAATGCTTTCTTTGCAGGAATTTTTTTTTTCTCTTAACTTTTTATTTTTTTCCCTAAAACCTGCTGTAAGCCCCATCCTGCTCCCAAGAACCAGATTAGCAGCTAATCTTTTGAGGACTTGGGGATTACACTTCAGGAGTGCACATAACGTAAAGTGAAACTTTGTAAAACCCATCATGAATTAATGTTTGCCTTGGATTGTATAAACACGCTCTCAGAATGCTTCCTCCAGCAGGATGGGGAGTTGTGCAGAGTCATTTCCCTGGACATTAAATTGTTATGGTGAAACTGCCTTAATTAGAAAGCAAGTGCTGAATTAGAAAGCACGTGTCTTAAAGGCAAGCTGAATTTGTATGGAAGGGCAAACATAGCAGTGTATTGCTAATATTGGTGGAGCTGTGCTCATGTACACAAGGGTTGAGATTCCCCGCTAAGGCAGGGAAACTCTTGCTGTGGGCTCCAACTTTTGATCTAGAGGGTTCAATTCAGGGTAGAGGCCTCACGGAGTAAGAAAAAAAACCAGTATTTGATGTCTGACGGCTACCCTGAGCCAGGCAGGAGGCCTCTGCTAAAATGGGCCATGTTGAAATATTCACAATTTAATAATAACTGGCTTTCGGTTGACATCTCCCAAGAGGCTGAATGGATGCGTTTTACAGCTGCGGCTCACAAGCTAGTTTCCACATGAGATCTCAACCAGAAAGTCACAGAGACGTTTTATGTTAAAAAGAGCTTTTAAAGTCTTTAGAGCCTGCTCAGCCCACAAAAGCCAGTCTGGATCGAAGCTTAGCGGGACCTTAGGGGTGCCCTGGTGGGTTCCCGTCATTGAGCCCCTGCCCATAGGGACACTCCTGAGCCTCCAAGCTCTGCTGGCCCCCCGTCTCCTAGCTGCTGATCCCGGGGTGAGCAGACTTGGGTCTGACATCCTCATTATTTTAAGCTGTCCGGGCTCTCCCAGCATTTCAAAGACCCCTGAGATCTTGCCGTGTTCAAATCCCCAATGCCACAAAGCCAGAAAACCCTGCGTGGCTGATGCAAGGTGCAAGGGGCTGTCCCCACCGTCTGCCACCCCCACACGCTCCATCCCACCCACCCCGGCCAGCCTTCTTCCNTTTTTTTTTTTTTCCTTCCCTTTGCCAGATCATTTCCCTGCTTTGATCACTTCCGTGCTCTGAGTCACCCGGTGCCAGGACTGCTTTCCCATGCTGGCGGATGGATGTGCGGTGCCTGTGGGGAAGTGTCACCCTCACAGCGGCCAGCGTAGAGTGAATGAGGGGGGTGACAAATGACATGCAAATGCCTTCCCTGGAGGCTACAGAAAAGTCACTTCCTTGCACCTTTCTGAAGACTGGTATTTACATGCTATTAGACGCTGACATCCTGTTGAACTTTCTTAGAGGTGCGGTTCACAGACACGCTCGTTCAGGGATTTAGACTATTGACTGCAGGTCGCTTGGCAGAGATGGAGAAAATGAGCTGGTTGGGGAGCCAGTCGAGAAGGATCCTTCATGCGAGAGAGAAAAGGGAATAATTTGGCTTCAGCTCCGAGGTAGGAATTCTTTCCTCTGTCCGTTTTCCCTGTCCTTGTGGCATCCTGTGGAGGTGTTTAAAAAACAAACAAAAAAGTAATAAAAGGTTTTTGGCCCTCATAATACCTGTTTGTGTGACAGCTTCCCATTGAGCAGGAACCGGGAGAGTCTTAGAAAGTTACCACCACGCTGAGTAACGGTTTCTGCTTCTCACATGACCCCCAAATCACAATAATAAATTGCATCCCAAAATGCCAAATGATGCTGGAATTGCTGCTGTGGGCTGGATGCCAGAGCAGGCGGGCGCTGGAGATGAGAGCTGGGAAGCCTCCAGTCCAGCCTTATGTCCCATCAGGATTTTTGTGGGATCCAGACCTGAGTCCCATTCCTTTCTGGATGGGGTCAGGACACCTTGCTGGCTTCCGTGGGTCTGCTAACAACAGCGGGGAGGAAGCCCCGGTGAGACTGGGGTGAAGCTTTTGTGGCCCCATTTGTAGCTGGGAGCCGGCACCCTCTGCCTGCATGGGGCAAGTGCTGGCTACCACCTGGCATCCCCCCAACCCAAAATCTGCCATGCCTCCGAAGGCCTGTGGCAGCCTGTGGGGATGCTGCAGGGCTCGTATCCACCGTGGAAAGCCTTTTAAATTAGTTTGGCGGACTTGGCGCACAGAGAGATAGGGAAGGCTCACGTGTTCCTTCTGGCCAGGTCTCCCCAGTGGCAGTGGCCGTTTCTGAAGCAAAGGTCTGACAGCGGGACCAGCTGCATTTAAACATGGCTTACTGGGTTAAGGCGAATTGGTTATTGAGCATCTTCAGACAGTGTTACTGTTGTAACAAAGAGTGTTTTCAAACCCCTTTAAAGCTAAGCTAGTGCAGCCTTTAAATATAAATAAGACTTTAGATGCCACTGAAGATCCTAACATAAGCATCCTTGAGCATCTCACTTGAGCTTGATTTGTATGTGGTACCTGTCGCAGCCTGATGATTTATTTACTTGTTTATTTACTGGCGAGGAAGAAAGCACTGGTGATTATTTTTACCGGTGTAGTTAATCCTGGTGTAACCCCACCACAAGCAATACATGCTCAATGGACACATTTACCACTTGTGTAAGGCATCACTGGATATCATAGCTTCTGTTTGCCCGGGAGAGGGAAGCTGCGCTGGCACACAGCATCCTAATAGTGGTGGATTGGACTGAATGAGGACAACGTGGTTTTCCTTTCTTTGTAAAAGAATAAGCTATACGGGCATAATATTTATATCAGTATGGGCATGGTCCTTTTCATCTATGCACTGAAGTCCTTTTCTGGGAGTTTGCTGCCGCCGATACAGCTGAGGATCAAGAATAACTAGATCTGAAGGCGACTGAAGCTACTGGCTATGGCAGAAAAAGGACGGAGCAGCAGTTGGTTTGCATGCTGAGCCTGGGTCGCAGCTAATTTTGCTGGAATCTGTGAGGCAAAACATGCCTTTTGTTTCCGCACCTCGATTTCCCACTGTACCTGTACTCTCGGCTCCCCTGCGAGACTGAGTATGCCGCTGGTTCCTACCGATGCTAATGGGCCCACACCAAGAGGTCAGATTGGTTTCTGAAATAGAGATTTGTTGTCTGTCCCCCCACCACCACTTCTTTTGGTGCATGGGAGGATGATTTCGTTAGCCTGTATGTACGCGAGCTGTTCAGATGCTGCATGGGAAAACACAATAGTAGAAATGAAAGCAAGAGGAGAGGAGGAGCAAACCCATCACGCTCCTTGAAGTGGTTTTTGGAAAGCACAAAGCCAGAATGTTGTTTCTTTTTAGTGACTGAGTAGTCTGACATGTTGCAAAATACAAAGGTTCGGCATATTCCCAGAGGCAGAGTGAAAACTGGAACTACCCAGAAGCAAAACCTATCATTAGCAGTCAGCCAGGCAGAACAGGCTCCTGAGTGCCAGGAACAGGCTCGGAAGGGAGGAGGAGCTGAGCAAAAAAAGAGCTTTTATAAAAAGGATGGGCGGTGTGCCCCTGCAGCGTTGCAGAGGGAAGCAGAGGGCTGCGAGGGCAGCACGTGGGGTCAAGGATGCGCTCAGGCTTCTTCAAAGGCCAGCAAGGAGCTGCTGTTTCCCCTCGCGCCCCCCCATCCTGCAGCATGGGCAGCGGGTCTGGTCCCAAAAAAATCAGGATGGTTTTGACCTGTAATTTTTCTTCCCTTTTGTTTTCACTCAATTATACTTAGCTGTCCTGAGAAATCCCTTTTTACATGTCCTCCCAGGTCCTTGCTGTGATCCATGTCATCCTGGAGGCATGTAATAATTCAGACTGAAAGCTGTGCTGTGCAGCTCTCTTCTCCACAGCTTCATAGGATGGAGAAAGTACTGACGTGCCCTGATTTATCTCCCACAGATGTCATCTCCCTAGGAGCTGACTTGAAGGACAGAGGGGCACAGAAAACTGAATCTGGGAAGCACCTGATTCAAAAAGAAAAGAGGAGGAAATTTTATGAACTGCGTTGGATGGGTACAGGGAACATCACAGCTTTGGAAACCCAATGATCCAAAAAGTTAGCACCGTGAACCGCAGTGTTGCTGTGGCTGGGTGCAAGAAGACGAGCCTTTATGATTTCTTTATTCTTCCCAAGGGAATCTTTTCAAATTAAGAGTATTTTTACATTGATGCTTCTTTGGTTGTCATTCCCATCAGGCCTAATCAACTTCTGAGGGTGAGAAGCAAGATGAGGAGAGGGCTGCATTTATCACAGTGAACGTTGTGGGCTGTGGGTGTCCCCACAGCAGCAAGCAGAGATGCACTGTCAGGTGCAAGACAGGCTGAGAGAGTTGGGGTTGTTCAACCTGGAGAAGAGAAGGCTCCAGGGAGACCTTAGAGCGGCCTTTCAGTACCTGAAGGGGGCCTACAAGAAAGCTGGGGAGGGACTGTTTGCAAGGGCATGTAGCAATCAGACGAGGGGCAATGGTTTTAAACTAGAGCAGGGTAAGTTTAGAGTAGACATTAGGAAGAAGTTCTTCGCAATGAGGGTGGTGAGACACTGGAACAGGTTGCCCACAGAGGTGGTGGAGGCCCTATGCCTGGGGACGTTCAAAGCCAGGCTGGATGAGGCTCTGAGCAGTCTGATCTAGTTAAAGATGTCCCTGCTTACTGCAGGGGGGTTGGACTAGATGACCTTTAAAGGTCTCTTCCAACCCAACACGTTCTATGATTCTATCATGTGCCCTAGGGAGCAGCACTCAGCACTGATGCCGAGCGCATCACTGGCGAGGGCAGACCATGGGTGCTGCAGGCACGGTGGGACATCGCTTCCACCATCACATCTTCCTCTATGGCCTGGGCAGCAAAAAGCAAAGCCGCCATGCCCTTCTGCTGGCAGGAGGCGAGAAGTATTCAGCCTTTTAAGTCTGAAGCGCCTTGTCTCTTTTTGTCAGGGGACTTTCCTTCCCTCAGCCAGCATCGTCTAAATGGCCTCTCTGAGACGGCCAGATAGAAGCGTTCCATTTTAATCCCTTATCTCTCTCACTCTGCTGAGATCATTTACCTGCTAATAAGCTCCTGTGGTCAGAGATAAAAGGCAAAACTACCAGCCCTTTAAGGATGTATCCGAGTGGCTTCGTAACACTGTGCTTCATGGAAAATATGGAAGGATGTTGCATTCATAATATAGCACTCATATCTGTGTTTGTAAATAGATTTATCACACCATCTGCAGAATCGTACTGTGGTCTCCTCCGTATTTATTTCCTTTCCGTTTATATAGTACAGCTCCTATTTACTTTATTCCCTTTTTACGATTAGATACATTAGTTGTCTTTTTTCTTCCCCACAAAAAGAGTGCACTCTCTGTGGGAGAGAATATTTAATCAATCCAATTTGTTCAGTTTGGTGCATAAAAACACAAGCCGGTGCTGTTTAGAGAGGTACCTGCTTGGGTTTGTTTCTCATCTCTTCGCATCTGTGTGGAGCAGGTGGGGAGGAAAGCGTAATTCAGAACAAATCTGCCAGTAAACAGGATGCTCTGTCGATATTTCCTCTCTCCTGTTGCACTGGTTAAGCTTAATTTTCAGAAATTGGCTAAGCCTGAGGTCAATAATGCTACTGTAATCTCTCTGACTTTCTGTAGCTGATACGATACGTAATGAAGTATTTGTACAACTAGGAGCAAAAAGCCAGCCCGCTCTGTTATCTGGTTCGATAAGAAACATTTAGTCATATGCAAATAAAAGAAGTGATTTGCAGAGTATAAAAAGGTGGCACGCTGAGAGAGAGGGAGCTTGCGGTCGGCAGCCACTTCTGTAGCCCCTCAGCTGAACGGCACGAGCCACCGGCACAGCTCCGGGCAGGGCAGAGCCCGGCTGTGAGCTGGGAGGACCACCCACCTCCGACAGCCGCTCCTGCAGGCTTTCTTACCTGGTGGGACCACAACGCTCTTCTGTGCACACATAGGGCCCAAAACCAGATTCTCGGTGCACGCTTTCACTTTGGGAGAGGAAAGAGCCTGAGTTACCAGGAGAGCCAAAAGGAGGGACAAGTCCCACCCAGTGAGCCAGGGCTTGGCCCCACTGCCAGCCCTTGGGTTGGCAATGCCCATCCCCTGTGCAGAAGTAAAAAATCCAGGACAGTCGATTCCCAGTTCCCCAGGTCGGCAGGAGGCTGAGTGATCTTGGGCCTTTGGAAAAGCCACTGAAGAGCAGGGCTGGTCAGATGGTCCTCATCGCTGCCCCGTCCTGAAGGTCTTCACCCACAGGCACTGGAAGAGGACCACCTTGGCTCGATGCACAGCACGGGGCAGGATCTGGCTGCAGCTCCTTGGGAGCGCCTCTGCAGCCCCATGATTGTAAATTGGCTGTGTTGAGAGGTGCAGGATGTCGCCCCATCACCAGGGCTGTGGCCCTGGGGCAGGGCACTTTCGCTTCTCTCCCTGTGGGGAGGGAGGATTTCTCTTCTTCACATTGAGCCTAACCCGGATTCCTGGGCTTGGTTGCAGAGGAGTGACTGGGGGTGACTAACTCCAACAGGAATTTTACCAAGAGTGAGTAAGGGCTCTGGGCTGCAGGCAGTGATGACAAATCTTAGAAACTCAAGCCTGTGCTTTGGCGGGAGGGTTTGTTGTTTGGGTTTTGGTGTTTTTTTTTTATAGGGTCCTTTTTATTACGTTTCATCTGTACAGTGTGTTCTCAGATGGTATATTTCCAACTTCATGTTTTTCGATCGTGACCGTCATTTTTTTCAGATAACAGAACAGGGAACAACTGGGCGCTTGGCCAGCTCTTTAGCCTTTGAAGCAAAGGGAAGCTCTGCAAGAGGGTTTCACCAGAGCTCTCTAAAAGTATTTTCTGTGACCGTATCCTGCTAACTCCACCACCCCTCTGACCCTTACTCAGCACAGCCTTTGCTGCTGGGAGCCGTGAGCTGAGTGCCCCTGCCAGAGAGTCCCACCATCACCTTGCCCTAGGGGAGTTGTTCGAACTCTCTCAAATATCCCATCCCACCGCACTTCCCATCTTTCCAAGAGGCATGTTTAGGCCTATAATATCATGCCCTAAATGCCTACGGCAAATTAGTGAGCAAACTTTTTGGCTGTGTGTTCCCCAAGGCATGACTTTCAGGTAAAGAAGCAGCGAGTAGCATGGGGCACGTGGCTGAGCTGCGGCGAAGCAGCTGGGACCTTTCTCAACAGTGCAGTCCCCAGGAAAAATCACAAGGCAGGCTTTAAAATAACGAGATTATTTCTAACTGTTGTAAATGGTCCATTCTTTATCTTGGCTTCCTGGCAAAAAAAGCCTTTCAGAGATTTTTCAGTTCCGATTTTTCAAGCTTTTTCCCTACACGCTGCAGGGCTAGAAGCCCTTGTGCTGGAGCTGGTAAGGGAAGCCGAGATTGTCCTATAATCCCTTCGATCCTTCAAGTGCTGGGTTTTGGGGGCCAACTGGCCCCCGGGCTATTTTGAGCTCCATGTGGGCTCACCAGCCCAGGGAAGCAGAGCTCTTGGTGGCGCGGCAGGGAGAGGAGGTAGCGTTGGCGGCTGCCTTTGGTTCCAGCAGGTTTATCCCCTTTCTGTGGGACAAACTGTCCTCTCTGGGAGCAATTCAGCTGTAAAACGATTGCATTCAGCTTTGAAAAGGACTTGCGTTGTATAATTTAATCGCTGCACATCTGAAAAATAAGGATCCTGCCTAAAAACATAAAACTTGGCACCAAGGGTTAATTAGACTTGGCTTTGCTATTCCTCTGTGCTGGATCAGCTCCTCACCCTCCTTGCTGCTACCAGCATGGCTGAGACAGGCCATGTCCTCCAGGCAGATGGGCCTTGAGGAGACGCCTCCCATCTCTGAAAAGATGCAGTTTTTATAGTTTCATAGTTTTATGTTTTCGTAGCCTCCCACTGCTGTCCCCCGACTTGCAACCTGTTGGGCTCTCACATTATCACACACAAGCACCACATTTTGCAAACGTATCTGCTGTTAAAGCAGACAGGAAGAGATTAAGTGAGCGCTATAAAACTAACCTCCGCATCAGTCAAAAGAAACAAAACCAAAAAATAACCGGGTAATGGGATGCTCTTGTGAGCAGGATATGCTCAAAATGACTTCTCTATCCCATTAGAAATGCTTAGAAACTGCACAGCCTCTCCAGCACAGTGAGATGTCAAAGTGGTTTAATGGGCATAAAGAGTTCAGAGCTGATAATGCCGCTTCCAATCTTATCCTTTCACTGCGTGAAAATAGTGGCTATTGACCGGTGTAATTTGGCTGCTGTTAAAGCTGTATTTGCTGGCTTAGATGTGTTAAGAGTCTCTCTACAGAGTTTTCAGGGCCTGAATGTAATGTGTGTGGTTAAGGAGGGGATATATTGAGTTTCTTCAACAGAGGACTGGTCCAGTGTGTGCCCTATGTGCTGGAGACCTGGGACCTGCTGCAGTTGAGCTTTACACTCCCAATCACGAGGAGAAAAACCAGGTCTGCCAGAGGGTTGTTTGTCAGTCCAGACAAATTTCTTACTTTGTCTTTTTTTGTTTTTTCTTTCAGGACAAACTGTTCACGATGTCAATCAAAAAGGAAGGTGCCCACAAGAAGTGGGCTGCCCTGAAGGAGAAACTTGGACCCCAGGAGACTGACCAGTCAGAGGCCAACCTAGAAAATGCAGAGCCGGAGCTATGCATCCGTCTCCTGCAAATGCCATCGGTAGTGAACTACTCTGGGCTGAAGAAGCGGCTGGAGAACAGCGATGATGCATGGATGGTCCAGTTCCTGGAGCTGTGTGGGCTGGACCTTCTCCTGGAGGCCCTGGACAGGTTGTCTGGGCGAGGAGTGGCCAGGATTTCTGATGCCTTGCTTCAGCTCACCTGCATTAACTGTGTGCGAGCCGTCATGAACTCCCACAAAGGCATTGAATACATTGTGAGCAATGAGGGCTACGTCAGAAAACTCTTCCAAGGTGAGAAGGCATCTTCCTGTTTTACCCATCACATGCGGCATGGGGGGGACTTTTCTATTGCTTATCCTCCTGCCCTGCACCAGGCTTCTTGCAAGTTGTTGATTGCAACTCGTTAATGAAAGAGATTGTTTTCTTCTTTAAAATGGTATTGCTTGGAAATGGCATTGCCTTTGCCACTCAATGCTATTTAGATGGGCTCGTTTCCACACAAATGTCTTCATAGTTCACTGAGAAACCAGGGATAAACCCACCCTCAGCCGTACGCGGGCATGAGAAGTCCTCGACCCTTCACTTGTCAGCAGACATTTGCTGCTTAGCCTTTGTGAGCCCCAAGGGCAGAGGGAGAGGAATTGAAAGGGCTTGGAGACTTGTAGCCTGCAAAGCGGAGGGAGGGTGGCATGGTTTAGACTCAAGAGAGCCTGTTCTCTGTACTGCTCAGTGTGTTCCTTCTACAGGATGGTAGGTAATACCACTCACTTTCTCCTGCCCTTCACTTGGCTCGTTGTTAGGTATGAAACTCATCAGGGCATCTCCTAGGACTTATTGTACAGCGCTTAATGATGGTGGTGCTGGGAGGATAACTTCTGTGCTGCTCCACAAAGCTGAGATCACAGCTGTGCCCAGAAACCTTTATTGGTAGCTCTTTAAAATGCATTTAATCTGAAAGCTATCTTGCTCCCCTCTTCAGTTTTGAAGTCCTCTTCCTTCCTCTCCACGCTGCGTTTTCTTAATCTGTGTGAAATACAGAGCTGGCATTTTTGTGCTCTGAAAAACAGGGGGGCACCCTGGGCTTTTCAGCAGTCGAGCTTCTTTGTGCACTAATAAAGGAAAAATAAGATGGTCTGTTCCATTCCCTCTCAGCTCCCAGGGCTCACAAAGAGTAGTGGAGAAAAGGGAATACATGAGGACCAGTTAGAACAATTGGCCTACTTGATATGCATATTGTGTGTTTCTGCACTAAAAATAAGACTCATTAATTGAGGAAAATGGTTCATCTGCTGTTCTAGAAAATACCCATATGTGAAAATGGGAAATAAAATGTGTGATTGTGAGTGCTGAGATCTTGGCTGCCGTTGCAGCATGCCACGGGTACATGGAAGAGATGAACAACTACAAGCAGCACCAAAATGCCAATGAGGTACCTGTAGCATTTACTGTTCCCGCTAGAAGTTACTATCACATAATGCTATCAGGATGGGATATTTATACATTGGGATATTTCTCTTCCCATCTTCCAGGTAGTGGCTCCACTCCTTCAGTCTTTTTTCTACCACTGGTCATAAGCCATGTAGCGGAAGACACTGAGATTCAGAACATTAATATCATTATAAATTCTTTATTGTTTTGTTTTTCCTCCAGCACTTGACACAACTAATGTCATGGTCAAAAAGCAAGTCTTTGAGCTCCTGGCTGCACTGTGCATTTACTCATCAGATGGCCACGCTTTGGCTTTGGATGCTCTGGACCATTACAAGGCAAGTGTTGGGCTGCAGCAGGAGGTACAGCTCTGCTCTGATCCATGCAGGTAGATCAGTGTATCACAGAAAAGGTCTGGGAATGAAGGTCATTTTGCATCATTTTGGTAAGAGAGGCAGGAATTTATAAGGTGAAAACTGTAGGAAATTTGGCCTGGTCAGCATTAAGTCCACAGTGCTGCTGTGACTTGCCTGGACAGATGACTGCCCACCACAGGGTTCTTTCTGGCAGGAAAAGCACTACCAGGTGAGCAAAATAGGTAGTGCCACATCCATGGGTTTCACTGGCCACAAGCTCAGGTAGGTGCATCAGTTATCAGAAAGCGTAAAGGGATCCAGGAGGAGTTTCACTGACTTTGCTGACCAGGCCCTGCTCCATGATGGAGGAGTGCTGCTTTTACCCGCATCATCTTTAAGGTCCCTTCCAACCCGAACCATTCTATGATCTTCCTGTCTTGTGCACAGTGGGATAAACTGACTTTTAAGATGCTAATTCCATCTGAGAATCTGCATCAAAGTGGTAGACATTTCTGAACTGTCTGAACAGAAATATCATTTGTGTTATTAACAGAGTGTGAAGAACCAGCAGTATCGATTCAGCGTCATAATGAACGAGCTCTCCAATACAGATAACGTGCCATACATGGTGACACTGCTGAGTGCTATCAATGCCATCATACTGGGGAAAGAAGAGCTAAGAACAAGGACACAAATCAGGAACGAGTTCATAGGTAAGGATGCTTGTTGCACCTAACTCTCTCTGGAGAAAATCAGTTGCAAAGCACAGGGCAGTTTTATTTTCAGATGTATCCATAAGTTGACTAAAGAGGGATGGGGAGCAAAACTGCAAAAATATTAAAGGCAGAGTCCTTTTTTTTTGTCTCTGTTCTCTTCAACAACCTTTCTTTAACCAGATTTGTTTAACTCTGCTGCTTTTGCATAGCTTTGATCTTTTCTGGCATCCAAGCAGCACTGTATCCCTTGAGCTTCTTCAATACATTTCTATAACCAACCGTCTTCTGTGGCCACATTTCTATATTTTAAAACTCCTTATAATAGGAGATAAGGTCTCTTCACCTTGTGTCTACTGATCTGAGCCATAAAAGCTGCCCTGGGATTCAGAAATGCTTTCCAACTACTGGAATAGTGGGATCCTAGGTACCGTTGTTAGTGTTCACCTCACCTAATGTGAGGCGGTGAGCCTGGGCTCCATTTCTGTCTGTGGACAGCAAGGGACATCTGACCACAGCGTTCATCTGACTGATTTTAGATGTCTAGTTCGGACTGAGGTGAATCATGGCCCAGAAATGCTTGTGTCCCTCAGTAACTCCAGGGGGATGCTGCAGTGGTTCACACAGCTGCAGACGTATCCCGTGGGTCTCTTCGTCTACCAGAGGACCCTGCCCACTTTGACAGAGCCATCTGAGTATATTTTGACTTGTTCTCTCTGCAAAGTGTTTAGGAGCATAACATTATATAAAGATCATAATAGATGAGTTCAAGTAGGTCATAATGCCAATATATCCATTTTTTTGTTCTCCCAGGGCTTCAGCTGTTGGATGTTTTAGACAAGCTAAGGTAAGGATCACTGTTTCAATTTTCTTTTATAAATGAGATTCACAGTAATGTAGCTGTGGAAACTTAATACTTACCAGCCTTCGGTTGTGTGAAGTGTACCTGGGTGAAGTGGACCGTGCTTGTCTGCGGCCATTACGCAGGAAGCAGAGGGATTAGGCCAGCTTTAAGACACTCTCGCCCACCAGTGTCATGGGGACAGCTTTTGGCACAGAGGGCATTGACAAAGGCTCTGGGCACAGATGGAGCAAGGCTCAGTGACGTCCTTGTTGAGGCTGCATTTCAGACTGAACCTGAAGTGATGCTGTGGGCTCACTGAGCAGCTTGCTGTATCCAAACGCCTTCACTGCTGGTGTTGGTCCCAGCTAAGAGACTTCACTAATGCATATCTGGACATAACCTGTCTTCGCAGTTTCTTAATTTAAAAATGAGGCTTCTGCCAGAAGCCCTCATGATAAATTCTAGAATGCAATATATGTGAGTTGCAGTTTTGTCCTTGTAACTGGAATTGCTCCATTCAACCCCATAAAAATTAAGGAAGAGACAGTCTTTCAGTACTGACAACTAGCAAGGGCAGAGTTCCTGCACTGTGTGGTCTCTTGAGTGCTGAATCAGTTGGCTTTAGAGTGTTTGGGGTTTTTTTAATCCAATTTTGAATAACAGAGAAGGAAGTTTTTCAAACAGAAACATCACTGGAATATTTTCAATTTGTCTTGACTTTAAGAAAAAAAAAGAAGAAGGTGGCCCAGTTTCAAAAAGGTGGGAATGGCACTCTGTTGTTACAGCTCCAAGGAGAAGTCCATACAAAGCATATACTTGGACCAGGTTATGCCATGAAAGGTCCCATTCATTTGTTTGTGTTGACTGTAGAATGAAGTACATTCAGTACAAGAAAGGATGCACTGATGGCATTTGATCCTTTATAAATAAGGTAGAGTTGGGTACTTTCAAATACTGACTGGCTGAGTCTGAGAGGGAAAGAGATAAAAGCCATTTAAACAAAAGCGATCATCTGAAAATCAGTGAAGGGCTCTCCAGTGAAAATGAATGCTGTAATATTGCAGAGACATAGAGGAGGAAGATCTTCTTATCCAGTGTGATACATTTGAGGAGTTCAAGATAGAAGATGATGAGGAATTGTTGAAGATATGTGATGGGATAAACATGAACGATCATCATGAGGTCTTTTCATCTCTCTTCAATAAAGTAAGTAGGCCCTCACGTGGGGCGCCAAGTCATGCAATGGCAAAGTTAACACACTTTACTTGGAATCAGCCTTGCCGTGATGGAAAGCTGCCCTGTCTCCCAGGTGAGCCGCTCTCCGGTCTCCATCCAGCTGCTGTCCATCCTCCAGAGCCTGCTGCACTTGGAACCATCTCATCAGTCCAGCCTCCTGCTGTGGGAGTCCTTGGACGCAGTAGTGAACAGAGCCCTTTTGCTCGCAAATGACAGTAAGAATGATATATATATCCAGCCTTGCACTCTCCTCTTGTCTTCCCTCATCCTACTCACTGCCACAAAAGTCCTTCCCAAATGTTCAGGAAATAGTCTGTGGGACTTGCTAAAAGCTGAACAGAAGCTGGGACAAAGCTGCACCTCCTGCATAGGGTCAAGTCGTGATGCGAAGCCCAGCCATGCAGATACCAGGGAGAGCTGACCACATTTAGCCATGGGCTCGGGATTCATGGTCTTGCTTGGATGGTTAAGCCCTGAGCTTTGGGTTGTGGGAGTCAGTGGAAATCTGACCTTGTTGGCATTCTGCTGCTGGTGCTGACTAGTCTTGCTGGCAGGCATGCTCAAAACAGTGGTTTTGGACCAGGACCATGGGAAGGAAATTGTCTGGAAGCTAAAAGTGCAGGTGTGTGGGCTCTGTGGCTCCAGATCTGCTGCTTGGCGAGGGTTGAATAGCATAAACCAACCTTTGGGCCCCATCCCCTTCTCTGACCCCGACTCGTTTCTCTAGTCCAAGGGAACACAGTTGAAGAAGTCATTGAGAGGCTGCTATCTATCAAGAAACATCCAAGCAAGCAAAAGCGAGCTGAAAACCGGCTGTCCGGGAGCGCAAATGAAGGCGTCCAGGCTGAGCTAGAACCATGTGCACGTGCAGCTCGGAGCCCAGCGGGATCGTCAAACCCCTCCAACACACCAGCACCTCCCTCAGGGCCACCTGCCAACGAAAAGAAGATCTCATCCTCCCAGCTCACAGCCTGCTCTGCTTCGCCAGAGACATCTAACCCTCCACCCAACACTGCTCCTGCCTCAGCACCCCCATCTCCACCCCCACCCTCTGACACAGCAGCTGTGACCCCCACTTCCCCCATGATGAATGCACCTCCAGCCCCTCCAACCCCTGGCATCCCT
>VWZL01004318.1:80468-94103 GCA_013396915.1 Stercorarius parasiticus | reverse complement strand
GTGACCAGGTCTCCTGTCTCCTTCCTGAGAGGGCCCACATCTTCCCTAGTCTTGCCTTTACCCCTGACGTACTTATAGAAGTTTTTCTTGTTATCCTTGATGCCCCTAGCCAGATCTAATTCTATGTCTGGGCTTTAGCTTGCCTAATCTGGTTCCTGGTCACTCGGACAGTTTCTCTGTACTCCATCGAGTCAACCCGTTCTTGCTTCCACACTCTGTAGGCCTCCTTTTTGTTTTTGAGCTTGTCCAGGAGCTCCTTGTTAATCCACGCAGGCCTCCTGGCATTTTTGCCTGACTTCTTCATTCTTGGGATGCACCGCTCCTGAGCTTGGAGGAGGTGATCTTTGAATACTAACCAGCTCTCTTGGACCCCTCTTCCCTCTAGCACTTTTTCCCATGTTACCCTGCCAAACAGGTCCCTCAAGAGGCCAAAGTCTGCTCTCTTGAAGTCCAGGGTAGTGAGCTTGCTGCATGCTCTCCTCTCTGCCTGAAGGATCTTGAATTCAACCATTTCATGATCACTGCAGCCGAGGCTACCCTTGAGCTTGACACTCACAACCAGCCCCTCCTTGTTGGTAAGGACAAGGTCCAGCATAGTTCCTCTCCTTGTTGGCTCCTCTACCATTTGAAGAAGAAAGTTGTCATCAACACATTCCAAGAACTTCCTGGATTTCTTGGACCTCGCTGTGTTGTCCTTCCAACAGATATCAGGGTGGCTGAAGTCCCCCATGATGACCAGGGTTTGTGAAGGCGATGCTGCTCCTATCTGTCTATGGAGGGCCTCTCTGTCGTCCTGGTCAGGTGGCCTGTAGCAGACCCCTACCGTAATGTCCCCTGCCTCTGCGTTCCCTTTAATCTCGACCCATAAGCTCTCCGTTGGGTCTGCATCCATGCCCAGGTGGAGCTCCATGCACTCCAGCTGTTGGTTTCTATATTCTTCATGCATTTATAGGGTAGCAATACTGAAGGAATTTTACTGTTACAGGTTATCTACATGATATGTAAGACTTAAGAACCTACTTCAAAATTTTGTGCAGTCTTTTGTAAGCAAAATGGAAGAATTAAAATCCCAAATTTGAAGATGCAAATGGGTATGTTAATGTAGTTCGTATCTCTTTCAATTTGAAGGAAAATATATCTCTTTGTGAATACAGACACCTGCAGTGGGGTTTTTAATTGATTCTTATATGGTTTTGTGTGATGACAATGCATCTCTCAAACTTTGGATTCATCAGAAAAATTACTTAAGAGATCCAGCTTCTCTTTGGTAATGCATGTTTTTATTAGGCACTTAAGAATTCGGTGTAGGAAAGGAAATCAGTTTTTTCTTTGTTTTCAAATGGTTGGAGTAGCACAGGCAAAAAATAAAGGTGCTTTATTTGAAAGATTCTCCAACAGAAAGTGGGTTGCTAATTGTTGTTGATTTTTTATTCAGTTTTTAATCCACATGGGCAATACCCTTCTTAATATTTTGCATTGATTAGGTGTTTTATTTTCTGCTCAGTTGCACACAGCTCTAAAGGTGTTATAAAGATGTAAAGAAAGTAGGAATTTAATTTCAGTTACTGCTAAATAGTCATAGTAATTCCCAGTCCAAATTCAGTACCTACAGTTCTGTCCTTCACCTCCATGAAGTACACAACCCATCCCCCTCACCTTGCCATGCTGTCTCCCCACTTTTCATCTATTCATTCATCTATAATCAAGAAATATTTTTCATCTATTGAAAGATGCAAACCAAATGCTGCCTCTTTGCAAATAAAAAAATACATCTTTGCAAGCATTCTCTAAAGTGTGTCACTTATGATTTTAAACCCAGCATGTGGCTGATTAGCCCACCACATTTAAACATAAGGGAGGAGACCAGACAAATGAAGGATTATCCCTGCTCTTGCTTCTCAAACAGCTGAGTGAGACGGAACTACACCAGGAGCACAGATTTACTCACCTTATGCATAGGTGTTAATACCAAATATTTCAAGACCTTTTTTTTTCCCCTTCACTCCAAGCGAATGTATACACAATCTGACTTATTTTAAAAGGCTTCCAAAAGTTGCTTAGTTGTGGTGGTGGGCTGTTGCTAATTTTTTAAGTAAACCCAGATTTAACTTAATTACACACAAAATCTCTACAATGTTCATTTCACTATTGGATATTATTGATAGTGTCATGGTAATGTTGTAGAAGAGTAAACTTGTGAAATTTGAAGCCACATGAAGTCTCCACAAGCAATCTGGCACTAACTCTCCATCTCTGCAGGAAAAAAAGTACTGTCCTTTTGTTATCCATTTCTAACTCCTTGTTCTGCTAGAGAACAGCTTGTTTTCTTCTAAACTATGATCTTGTTTTTGCTTGTGGTGTGAGAGTGAACCCACACGCAGCGCACAGGGGGTCTCAGGCTAAGTGCATTGAACTAGCTGAGAATAAGCAGTGCATCTGACATGCACATGGTGGGACAGGAGGTTGCTTGAAGCTGGAGGGTGCTAGCAGCTGTGGCAAGGCACAGCATGCATCACTTGTGCCAGGGCTGCTCTGCATATGCCTCTGCATTGAGGCTGGGAAAGCAAGGTTTCTCTCATATGACCATAGGATCAATCACATTGTTCTCACTCCTGGAAAACCAGAACTTTATATAACTCATTGAATAAAATCTAGAATGCTCTGAAGTGAATAGGGTTAGATTCTTGATTTCAACGTAACTATGGTTAGGTAAAAGTCCATCATATCTACCATTTCCTTAGCATTAGAATATATATTACTTTCTTGCTTAAGTGATCAGATGCTACTGAATTGATGCATCTTGCTGATCAGGAAATGCACCATAATAAAGGGTGAAATTAGAAGTGTGATAAAAGAGATCCAATTCTCTGTCCCAAGTAGTTATCTGAGACATGGGATGGGAATGCATTTCTCTAAATAGACAAGTGAAACAGCCTTTTATTGTTTCAAAACAATGAACGTAATATGAGAAATCGTGTAACTTAGTAACTAAAACTACCCTTGATATTTGACTGGTATTCATTTTATATAGCAAGAGCATGGTCAATTAAGTTTTTATTCTGATCTAATTCTTGGCCAAAATGAGGTAAACATTCCCAAGTGTTGCCCTCTTCTTTTTTAAGAAACTTCACCAAATCATAATAATAACAAATTCTCCCCCTCATTAGTTAGAATGTGCTTCTTAATATAAAAATTATCTGTCAGCCAGAGTTACTGAAGTATTATGAAAGTCACCTAATTTGTAACATTGATGTTTTACTCCTTATTTGAAATATTCTAGTTACCACATACAAAGTTAATACTGAGTGAGAAAGAAACAATGACTATTTGGATAGGAAATAATTGTCAGATTTCCACTTAGCAGATTAGAAGCATTGGTATAAAATAAAATTTATATTTGCTGAGTTTCTTATGGTAGTAACTTGTGCAGCTTCAGAAAGGAACTGAATTTCTTCTTAGCCATCCAGCATGCAATTTTAAAGGTTTCTGTTTAGGTCAACAGGTCCTGAAAATGAATTGCTTTGTCTTAGACTTTTTTGCATTGCTTTTAAAGTCTGCACATACTCCCTGAAAGTAGCTACACTGTGGATTTATGTGACAGAATTTCTAACCAATCACATTCCCAATGGACAGAATGATACTTTTTTATATCTGAGGACTAGTTTGTAACCCTTTAGAGCATTCTTAGACTTTTGATCGTGTAGTTTGTTTTTTGTAGTTTAGCTATGTCTGGCTCTCTTTTTCCAAAAAGTTCACATAATCCTTTTTCTCTAAGTCTAGTACTTATATACAGAGTAAAATTTCTTTTTAAATCCCACTTCTGGTTTTGGACAGTTTCAAATTGTTTATCCAGAGAAACCACTCTTATTCCTAGGTTATATCACTGTCAAGCTGCATTTCATTAGGTGATCCTGTGTCTCCACAATCATATTCAAAATACTTAGATTATTTGATGAAAAAGTAGTCACAGATACTCCAGAGGTAACCATTTGTTTTAAACAAAATTGAAAGCCTTAGGTAGAGTATTGAAGAAATCCATTTGCTTAAAACCAGACATAGCCATCAGAAGTATTAATTATTATGTGTTATACGTTTAGGACAGCAGCAGGTTATATCCTGTAGTTCTGTTTCCAACCTTTTTAAAAATACCTAACACTGCTACCCTTCATTTGTTCACTGATGTAATTCAGAAATAGATACCATTTACACGCAAAGAGAATTAGTGCAATTTAATTATCTAAGTGAATAAATCTAGTCAGATATTTTCCAGTTTATACAATGTAATTCTGGATAATAGGTACTTTATTGGATAAAGAAAGGTGATCCAAGTGCTTGTTATAATAGTCATAGGTGATTCATTAATCACAGCACTTTTATAAATTAATCTCTTTTTAGATTTCAAAACCAAACTTCAAGACCTAGATGAGTAAATTTTAGTCAGTGAAACAAAAAGCTGTAACGCAAAATGCTTCCTGCCTGTTTATATAAACATTAGTCTTCAATAATTCTTCAAATATAAAAGAAAAAGGTAAGTACATTAGCTCTTTACAATTAGGCTAAGTTAATATACTGAAAGGTAGGTATTTTCTTGTATTTTTCTCATTCTGTTACATGACAATAATTGTAGATGGATGGAAAATTACTAGCCTCCCTCAAATAAGATGGCCACTCTAAACCAAATAGGGCAGATGTAATTAAATTAAACTACTCGTTTCAGATAAATTACCTCATGATTTTAGTGTTAATTTCTGTTCATGAATCATCTATTTTTTGGCCATGTGTTGACTATACGTTATTTATAGTGAACACAATTGATTGCTATAAGTGGGGATTTTTGAATGAAAAACACTGAATCACAAATAAATAAGATGGATTTTTTTCTCCAAAATATGCCCTTTACATACCAAATATTTATCCATATAAAGAATAATCGCTGTCAGCTTTTAAATAAACAAAGAATAGTATTAATTGTTATGAAGTCGTAGGTTTATAGCCCAATGAGGGACCCACTGCAGAAGACAAGTATTTGCAAATACATGATTTGTATTGTTTCGCTGTCTAAAGTATTCAGCAGATTACGGAATGTTGTTTTCATGCCTATTTTGTTGCATAAGATATTATATTGTTATCAATTACAGTAATAATTTGTAGAAGACACCTTTTTTCTAGATGAAACATGATGGTTTCTGACAACGGTAACTTCCAGGTACTTTATGTTGAAGTTGTTTCACTGTATGAACATTCCTCTTCTGTAATTGTAAATTTTCATGATATTATTTATATTCAAGATGATTCAGTAGATGTGTATAGAGTCTATATACTTCAACTACTTTGTATATCCCTCAAAGTCTAAATCTACCACAGCAAGAGTTAAGCTATCCATAGAATAGTTCTGAATTGCAGTATCTTCTGTATTCTGGCAAATCAGTATTTTATATCCAATGCCAAGATCTGACATACCTGGAGGTACAAAAATATAGCACATGCTTCTGCTGCCATTCAGAGGGACCTCGACAGGCTGGAGAGATGGGCTGACAGGAACCTCATGAAGTTTAACAAAGGGAACTGCAAAGTCCTGCCTCTGAAGAGGAATAAATCCGTGTGCCAATATACACTGGTGGCTAACCAGCTGAAAAGCACCTTGACAGAAAAGGATCTGGGGGTCCAGATCCAGACATGACCCAGCAATGCACCCTTGCAGCAAAGAAGGCCAACAGCATCCTAGCTGCATTAGGATGAATGTTGGTAGCAGGTTAAGGGAGGTGATCTTTAATGTCTCCACAGCATTGGTGAGACATACCTGGAGTGCTGCATCCAGTTCTGGGCTGCCCAGTACAAGAGAGGCATGGACATACAGGAATGAGTCCAGTAAATGTTCACGAAGATGATTAAAGGCTTGGAGAATCTGTCTATGAGGAGAGGCTGAGAGAGCTGGGAGAGCCTAGAGAAGAGAAGACTCAGGGATATCTTATCAATATCTATGAATATCTGATGAGGGGAGTAAAGAAAATGAAGGCTCTTCTCAGGGGTATCCAGTGAAGGGAGAAGAGGTAAAGGGCACCAACTGAAATAAAACAAATTCATTTAAACATTAAAAACCTCTTTTTTGTGATGTGAGAATAGTCTAACACTGAAACACATTGCCCAGAGAGGCTGTGGCATAACTCCATTCCTGGAGGTATTTGAGACCTGACTGGTCATAGCCCTGAGCGACCTGCTCTAGTTGACCTTGTTCTGAGCAAGGTGGTTGCATTAAAGGATCTTCAGAGGTTAATTCCTGCTGCAACTGTTCCATGATTCTGTGACCCTATGAAGTATCTTTTTTTTTTTTAAGTAGCATGTTGTGATTTCTTGATTTCTCTTACTAGTACCTGAATAATTTTTCATATGACATTTTCCTCATGTTTATCAGTTTCATAGCAATTTCACCTCTCCGAAATGATTTTTTTAACAAAATCTGATTCCATAAATCGTTTTCATAGAGAATTTTTGTTTCAACTAAGCCGTCTCTCTGGAGGCGTGGCTATTGATCAATCAAGTGATTCATCCAAGGAAACATTTCTTCATTTGTTTCACTGAGGATTTTTTCTAAACTCAAACCCCTGTTCTCTTTAGATGAACTATCAAACTCTTAACTCATGCCATTAAACTTACCTGAATCTCCTTACATGATATCTAGATAGGATCAATATTGGAACGTTCAGATATTTGAGTTTAATTCATCCCATTTTTTAAGTTGTATGTTTATCAGTAAATTAGGAGTGTGGAATTTCACCCGACTATTCACTAAGTGATATCAAACTGCCAAAATTTAACCTTTCACATTCCAGCATTCTTCTTTTTTTTTTTTTTTCCTTTCTTCTTTGGCATCATCATAGCACTGAAAGAAGCGCTTGAGAAGTTTCCACTGCAGTTTTGTGTAGCTATTGTTTTCTTGATGCACTAAAAACCAAACTCATGTTAATATGCAAGTAATAGACATCCAGTGTCTTGTATCATTTCAGACATTTGTGGAAGCTATTCGTTTGCAGAGAAATGGGATGAGAGCCTATGTAGACTTAAAATAAATTTATTTCTTTTTCAATTATTTTTGAGCTGGATCAGTTTTCCAATCCATTTCACCACATGGCCATTCAAATACATGTGTCATTTTAAGCTGTATTGCTGCCTAATAGCTTACAAAGTTTTTATTTGATGCTTTAACAGTGATTTTTCTCAGATGTCTAAACCAATGGTGCATTATCTGCAGAGATAGATGCAAACACAGCCTCCAGAAGGTGTGGTTTGAATGCCTATAAAAAATATATGCAATACTAGGAAGCATGGAAAAAATAGTAGCCTGGCATCTCAGTTTAGCATCCAACTGAGTGGACATGTTTATCCCCATCTAAACATGCCTCATTCTGTAAAATATAAAGGTCGAGAAAGAACTTCAGGAAATAATTTTACTGGTATTTCTAAAGCAGTTAGCCACAGGAGAGAAGAGCACCATTGAAAAATCATATGGAAATTAACGTTTCTACTTTATACATGTCCTGAAGCAGTGTGAAATATACACATCATTGAGCCATACACTGAACAGTAAGAAGACACAATCTTGCATAAAAGATCTTTCTGAATGAAGGAGGAGTCCCACATAGGAAAAACTGCCTGAGCTTGTATCATAATGCATAACCATAAGAGGGACAAATTAAGGTTATTCAAGCACTTTTACTGCTGCTTTTCTAACACAATTTTTTTGTGTACAATAATTTTTTTTTTCTAAGTAGTCATGTTCTGCCCATATGCATTTTGATACATTTCGTTGTAATAACTATGGGACACCTTCAGCATATTTCTGCACTGTTCAGACCACAAGTTTGCTAAGAGTGCAAAAGAAAACAAAATGAAATCCCCATGGTAAATTAAGGCTCTGTGGAACCCATAACACTGTAACTAATGATTCTGAAAGGATTACTATAATTTAAATCATATTAACAATTAGTAATATCTACAGTTAAAAATTAATTCTATGGCTTTAGGGTTGTAAAACAACTCAACAGCTGTTGATATATTATTAAAATTACTTAATTACAAAACGTCTAAATATAAATTATTCTTTTTCTTGTTGGTAGTATGTTTTTTTCAGTGTGAATATGAAAGATTAGCAATAGAAATGCAGAACTAAGGCATATGGAGGAGGTTGAAACTATTTCCTTCCCTTCCCTTCCCTTCCTATAGTGAACGTGTTTGTAAAATTTTCTGAGTAGCAGTGATATCAAGAACAGGATTTTGATTTAGTGGCTCAGAAATAGACTTCTAGTGCTGTCTTGGGCACTTTGGGAGATCTCTCTTGGTCAATCTTTCCTGACAGACATGTGTGGACAAGTAAAGGAACCTAAAAAAAGCACTGAATTATTATGTTTCCACAGTGGACTCCCAGAACCACAGAATGCAGAATGGTTGAGGATGGAAGTTGTCTAGTCCAAGCCTATGCTCAAAGCAATGCCAGGTAGAGCAAGTTGCTCAGAACTGTATTCAGTCAGGTTTTGAATACCTCCAAGGATGGAAACTCCACAACCTCGCTAGGCAACCTGTTCCAGTGTTCAAGCACTCTCAGAGTAAAAGTTTTTCTTGAGTTCAGATGAAATTTCTTGTGTGTCAACTTGTGCCCACTGTTTCTTGTCCTGTCACGGGGCACTATGGAGAAGAGTCTGGCTTCATCTTTTTCATTCCCTCACATCAGGCATTTACAAGTGCTGATAATATTCTCTTCTCCACTATGAACAGTCTCATCTCTCTGAGCTTCTCCCCGTATGTCAGATGTTCCAAGCCCTTAATAATCTACATGGTCCTTTGTTGATCTTGCTCCAGTAACAGTCTCCCATAACATCTTCATAGATAAGCTGAGGAAGTGTGGGTTACATGAGTGGACAGTGAGGTGTACTGAGAATTGGCTGAATGGCAGAGCTCAGAGGGTTGTGATCAGCAGTGCAGAGTCTAGTTGGAGACCTGTAACTAGTGGTGTTCCCTAGGGGTCAGTACTGGGTCCGGTCTTGTTCAACATACTCATCAACGACCTGGATGAGGGGACAGAGTGTACCCTCTGCAAGTTTGCTGGTGAGACAAAACTGGGAAGAGTGGCTGACACACCAGGAGGCTGTTCAGTGAGACCTTGACAGCCTAGAAAGTTGGGCGGTGAGGAACGGAATGAAATTCAACAAGGGCAAATGTAGGGTCCTGTTCCTAGGGAGGAATAATCCCATACACTGGTACAGATTAGGGGCTAATCTGCTGGAAAGAAGCTCTGCAGAGAGGGACCTGAGAGTCCTGATGGACAACAAGTTGGCCAAGAGGCAGCAATGTGTCCTTGTGGCCAAGAAGGCCAATGGTCTCCTGGGGTGCATTAAAAAGAATGTGGCCAGCAGGCCAAGGGAGGTCATCCTCCCCTTCTACTCTTCCCTGGTGAGGCCACATCTGGAATACTGTGTCCAGTTCTGGGCCTCCCTAGTTCAAGAATGACAAGGAACTACTGGAGAGAGTCCAGCGAAGAGCTCCAAAGATGATCAAGGGAATGGAGCAGAAGAAAGGCTGAGAGACCTGTTTAACCTTGAGAAGAGAAGACTGAGAGGGGATATCACCAATGCTTATAAATATCTAAAGGGTGTGTGTCAAGAGGATGGGGCCAGACTCTTTTCAGTGATGCCCAGTGACAGGACAAGGGGCAACGGGCATAAGATGGAGCACAGGAAATTCCATCTCAACGTGAGGAGGAACTTCTTTACTATAAGGGTGATAGAGCACTAGAACAGGCTGCCCAGAGAGGTGGTGGAGTCTCCATCTCTGGAGACATTCAAAACCCATCTGGACATGTTCCTGTCCAGCCTGCTCTAGGTGAACCTGCTTTGGCAGGGGGATTGGACTAGATGATCTCTGAAAGTCCCTTCCAACCCCTACCATTGTGTGATTCTGTGATTCTGTGATATCGGCATGTGACACATACTCTAGGCTTTATACCCTACTTTATGCCCTATTTTAGTATCCAACTGAAAAAAAAAAAAAAAAAGAAAAATCAAGAAAAAAGATCAGATGGTTTGAAATAAGAGAGATGAAAAAAGAAGGAAAAAATGATAATCCTCAGTTATTCGTTACCAAATGGAGTCATCCTAACAAGTGATACTGTGGTTGTGAACAATTTTATGAAAGTAACAAAAAACCCCCACAACTGTGCTTTCTTAGAATGAGGGAGTCTGGAAGATAAGAATTATGTCTAAGGGCTATAGGAGCACTCCAAGTTAAGAAACGATCCAGGCCCAAAAATTACACATTATGGATACCGTCAGTCTGCCCTACAGTGTGTTATCCCTGTTGGGGTATGATAAATAGGGATTACTGACATAAACTTTTGCATGCCACTTGCCCTCAGAATTTAAGACCATCTTTACCCATCGTTCATGTAATGCGAGACACTTTCAGCATCCTTCCTTCCAGTGAGTTATAACATTGTCTTGTACCTACACTATCTGATATTTGGAAGAAATATTTGGCATTCAAAAACAGCTGGTGTTCCTGTGTTTGGAAGAGTAGCACAGGCTGGTAGAATCAGAGTTTTCCAAGTCTGAGATAATCAACAACGCTATCTTTATCGTGTAGTACATTTTCTTGACTTCTCCTTCTACAGACAGAGTTCATGCTTTGCAGTTCAGAGATTAGAGTGTGAAAGAAGCCCTGCTGACACAGGTGAAAATAACAATTGCAAAGATGATGGCATATTTTTTGTTGTGTTTTTTTTTTTTTTTATTTCATGGAAAATTATCTCATAGCAGAAATTCTTTGGAGAAATTATTCCCATTAGGCTTAGAAGAGCTGTTACTTAGACTCTTCTATCAACGATATCTTCCTGGTAAACATAAAGATAATAATTTATGGCATGAAGTGATCAGGCTTTCAAGCTGTTGTAACATCATATAAAGCCTCACAGAAGGAAGGAATTGTTTCTTCTGAATGATTCAGACATTGAACCACGGGACAAAATTTACAGACATGTCATCAAGGAATGTCTGTGCCAGTTGCATTTCCAAGTACACTGATATCTTTCAGAAATTGCAAGCAGAAGATTCTCAACCCATCAGCACAGGAACTCAAATACTTCTGAGGAATACTACTTACCTTTCCACTGCATGATCAGACAGCTGCTTTAGTATTCTAGAGTGATGCTAAAAATGTCACTCTATGAGTGCTTCTATATGCCATACTTCCCCAGGGTACACAGGTACACAGGGTACATTTACTCCACAGGACTTTTATTCTGCTTGATTTCAGCAGCTTCTCACTGATATCCCTCTGAAGCATTTCTTTTGTTTGCTTGCTCCCGAGCCTTGCTGAGACTGTGGCAGGCACATCTCATAAGGCCACTACACTTGAGGGATAATGATATAAAAAAATCACAATAGACTAATGGTAGATTTGCAGAGAAGAAAAAAATGCTAACACTTCTCTGAAGTTATCTTTTCAGTTGTGGTCAAAAACCCCCATTCTGCTTGATGGAAAGCTTTCTTATAGAGACCGCTAGCCAATAGGAGATTTTTGGGCTAATACAAATCTTTTCCTGCTATTTGATAATAAGCAGCATCTGTCAAGAAGCGCTACGACAGCTCAGTAGATATAAAAAGTCAAACTAAGTCCCAAGGCATTGTTGCATTTACTGATGTTTCTTTGTTATAGTCGAGTGAAGAAAGTGAAAGTACTTTAATAGAAAGAAGAATATAAATAAAGGTAAATACTTCAAAAGGCCAGGAATTTTCCTGAGATAATTGTTGCTATAGACAGCAATAGCATCTGTACTAGTACTTGCAGAGTGGAAGGGAAACTGTGCTATCAAATAAAAAAAACAAAGACATTTCTGCAACATCAAGAATCTCGCATATGACATGTTTGGACAGGTTTCTCAACATAGTGCACAAGAATTTTATATGCATGAGCACTGTATTGCATATTATTTTCAATCCTTTGTCAAATCACTAGGGATCACTAGGGACTAGTTTACCTTACAGGATGAAAACTTCAGAGAACCTTCAGCACCTTTGCTAGTGCAAATATTTTTAGCTATTCATTACCAAATGAATAACATCCATACAACTGATATTGTGGCTGTGAACAATTCTGTGAAAGTACCAAAACAAAAAAAAACTTTTTGAACGAAAGAGACTTTTTCTGGAAGCTCGTATTTAATTATTTATTTTTAAAGCAGAACTCCTGATAGTATTATGACTTGTATAAGGATTTTCAGCAAAACAGCACTAAATGTGCATATTTTTGTACAGCTTTTCGTATTTATTGTAATGCTAATGCAACCTTTACTTATAATTCATTCCACAGTACTCATCAGAATTAATTATTTATATGTGGGAAAAATATTCACTAAATTGCTTAGAAATGAAATGTGAATTATTCTGAAGGTTTTATGTCTGCAGATGAAACAGATATCTGCAGTAGCTATAGTAAATTTATGCTGAAATGTCAGTATCTTAATTGAATACTTGCTATTCCATTATTCAATAGTTATTTTCCAACTAAAACTAATAAATGCCAAAAATTACTAAAATATTTACATCACATTTATTAATAAATTCTCAGTGCTGTTTTCAAGTAGTCATGACTGCAAAAACTTGATCAAAAAAGTGTTTGCTAATGAAACATTTAGATATTTAAGAGTCTGATGAGTATCATTCACATATTTGTCAATCCTGTTTCATTGTTTTATGCACTTCTGTTTTGAATTAAGTATGTTTCATAAATAGTGTCCCCTAACTAATTCATGATCAAGAAACAAGACTGAAAAGACCCTGAAACTCCGCAAAACTTTCTGGCAAGAATACAAGCATTTATTGTGAAGAGGAAAGCAGAATACAAATTGATACTGCCAATTTTATTCTACAGTATTTCCAGGCACACCATAAATAATGGGGTTTGAAATAAAAAAATTAAATTGTGTGAACAGAAATATTAAAACACAGCATGTTCTTATGTACTAGCTCAACCACAGACATGAACTTCATGTATGTCCAGTTGACTGTATATCCATTTTCTAAGAGTGCAATCAGCTCCTTATTTGGAGACAGCTAATGATCACTTCTATTTCATGTATCAGTATATTTTAAAAATATGAATTATTGAATCAGCTGCACAATCATTCCCTGATCCTGTATTTAACTTCTGGGTGATAAACCAGCTCTGGAAACATATATAATAAGAGTTACATCAGTTATATAGCATATGTGTGGTGAGGCATCTAATGTTTTCTACCAAAGACAGCTATTTGGAGAGAGACAATGCCATCTGCAGCAACAAGGAAGTATAAAGAATGCAGTCCTTCTCACTATTGCCTTTCTGCTAACACATTCTTGAAAACTAAAAGCGTTTATAACCATCAGAATGATGTGCAAAACTTTCTTCAAAAGGAGGTTAAAGAAAACAGGGTTAAGATTGACTTTGATAAATGGTGCATCGCAGTTCGGTTTACCCATTCACCTGCAACAAGGTCTATATTGAGTGTAGACTCAATGACCCAAGATATCCTACATTACTAAAAATACCCTCTTGCCTCTAATTTAATAAAGGACAAACAAAAAACTCTATTTCTTAATATTAATATAT
>VWZL01004318.1:0-80154 GCA_013396915.1 Stercorarius parasiticus | reverse complement strand
TTAATATTAATATATATATAATTATGGATTCATTTTTACAGAATCAGCTGCTTAGTATTATACAAACATATCGGCTATCTGCTTTTTTCATAGTACGTGGAAACTACTAAGAGGGAAACACCAGAGGAAATGAAGAAAACATGGTGAGATGAAGCTCATAAAATTCTAAGGTGTCTAGTAAATTTATCCTATCTAATGGACATCTAGAATCACTGGAGTTGCCCTATGGATCCACATTGTACATATATGGGTGGACAACTGAAATGATCCTGGAATACATTTGTCAAATGTAGGGACTGGATTCAGTAATATATGAGTAGATATTTAATGTTGTTTTAAACACTTTTGAATGTACTGCTTAGCTTTCACTTGTCGCTCCTGCTGCACATTGGCTTGGCTATCCTATCTGACCTGTATCACCTCTGCTAGACCTGTGTACCTGCCTTGGGTATTCTAAAACATCTCCTGTGGCACCTGAATATTAAAAACTTACTCACAAGTAAACATCTAAGTTTTGGCCAGTTTAGTCCTGAACAGGATCCCACCCCTAAAATTTTGGGGGTAGCCTGTATACAGGGCAAAAATGCATATCATAAGGGCTTATAACAATTTCTGATTATGGTGGGCAAAGGAGGGATACTTAAAGACAATCACAGGTCCAGCCTTCCTCTGGAGCTAGCCCTAATAAGTCAATGCCCAAGCCATATCTTTATTGGTTCACACCTCTGGGTCAGTGAAAGGTTCAATTTGAACTTTTAAGGCTTTCACAATTTGAAAAGAAATAAATACATCTTTCACAACATAAAAAATACAATCTCACTACCCAATTTTGAAAAAGAACTCAAAGTTCAGTCTCTCATAGCTCTGGAAGGTATTATTCCAAGAAATTTTGTTCCCCAGAAATTCTGGAAGCACTGGGATTTAAGAAAAGGCTTTATAAAATTGGAATCATACAGACAGAAAATTTCAGGCAAACTTTTATCTATTAAGCATGTAGAGAAGATTTGGAAACTTTACTGTATTGGGTTGTGAGATCTTTTAGTGGCGTACACAAATGGTTCAAAATCTGTTTTATTTCCCACCATGAATGCTACTAATGTATTCTGTACATAATATTATCTTGCTCTTCATATAAAAGACAAAAAAAAAAACCCACAGAATTTTTGTATTTATTTTAATGAGTTAGTGTGGAATTTTTTTCTGTATACTTCCCTGACTAATTGTTCAATTTTCACTTTTAGGAAGAAGATCAGCCTGGCTGAACAAAGAGCTTTGGCTGGAACTCAGGAAAAAAAGGAGAGTTTATAACTTTTGGAAGAAGGGGCAGGCCTCTCAGGCGGACTACAAGGAGGTTATGAAGCTACACAGGGAGATAATTAGAAGAGCCAAAGCCCAGCTAGAACTTAATCTGTCTACTGCTGTAAAAGATAATACAAAATGTTTTTATAAATACAGTAGCAACAAAAAGAGGGCTAAGGAGAAGCTCCATCCTTTATTGGATGTGAAGGAAAAAAATGACAAAGGCTGAGGAAAAGGCTGAGGTACTTAATGCCGCCTTTGCCTCATTTTTCAATAGTAAGACCAGTTCTCAGGGTACCCATCCCCCTGAACTGTAAGACAGGGACAGGACCAGAATGAAACCTCCATAATCCAAGGCAAAATGGTTGGCAACCTGCTGCACCACTTCCACACACACAAGTCTATAGGGCCAGATGGGATGCACCCAAAGGTACTGAGGAAGATGGCAGAAGTGCTCACCAAGCCACTTCCCACCATTTATCAGCGAAGCTGCTGAGAGGTCTAGAAAAAAAGTCTTATGAGGAGCAGCTGAGGGAGCTGGGATTGTTTAGCCTGGAGAAAAGGAGGCTGAGGGGAGATCACTCTCTACAACTACCTGAGAGGAGGTTGTAGCAAGGAGGGGGTCAGTCTCTTCTCCCAAGTAATGAGCGATAGGACAAGAGGAAATGGCCTCAATTTGCACCAGGGCAGGTTTAGATTGGATATTAGGAAAAAATTCTTCACCAAAGGAATGTCAAGCATTGGAACAGGCTGCCCAGATAAATGTTTGAGTCACCAACCCTGGATGTACTTAAAAGAGTTGTAGATGTGGTGCTTAGGGACATGGTTAAGCGGTGGACTTGGCAGTGCTACGGTAATGGTCGGACTCAATTATCTTAAAGGTCTTTTCCAATCTATATGATTCTATGATTCTATTATTCTTTGAATATTCATGCAAAGAAGATATCAAAGTAATCTGATGCTCATTTTCTGCAACCATGTTGAATGCTTTCTAAGTATTAAAATGTGTTATACTTCTGCTGCTATAGTAGTAATATAAAACCTTTAGGACAGCATTAAATTAATCTAACTTTCAATGCCTGCAATACAATGAAAAGAAATGTGTAAGTGGCATTTCTCTCTTTTGATGATAACTGGAACATAAGGGTGGGATTCTTATGCCTAAACATAAGCATCTCATCTCGTTTTATGTGCTGCAGTTTAAGGACCTCCTACATGGTACCTGAAAATACAAACACTTAAGTGCAAATAACGATACATCATGGCAGTATCATAGTGATGGTTGGCTAACTAAACTCTGCAGGTGTGAAAATGATAACAGTCATAGTACAAGAAGTAATTTTGTGACATATTTTACAATGGAATACAGGATAGCTTCTTATATTTTCTTTCTGTTCTTCATTCTTTGTCTTAAGCACCTCACAGTGATATATGAGATATTTCAGTAAATTTGAGATAACTGCAGGAGGCTGAAAATTATGACACCGAAGACACACAAATGTCCAGAATAACAGCTGGAGATCTAGGAGAATAACAACTGAAATATCAAGCAGCACCAGATATGCAGCTTTAGGTAACTGAATGAAGATCTAATTCTTGAGCAAAGAAAATTTTTGAATTCTGTCTGCAAAGAAAAGATTTAATTCAAATCCCATAATCTATGTTTAGCTCCAATAGAGATAATATTTACAAACTTACTCCTCAGTTGAGTGTTCCTCAAATAGTAGGATGCAGTTGCCTAGCATATTAAAATGGGGTCAATGAGAAGTCAGGTGTGATAATCCATAGCATATAAACTGTCATAAGTCATCTGTGCTTAAAAAGCCTGAATTTTAAACATTTCTAGATTTTTCAAAGTTTGACTGTTTATTTAACAGTTTAATCATTAAGAAGCTAAAAGTTCAGTTTGCCTCAAAATAGGCACCTGAGATGCTCCAGTGCTATCATCCTGTCTAGCCTCTAGCTGATGCTCAGTTAAGGTATGAATACTGTATTAGTGTAAGGAGTGATGCTTCAATTTCCTTGTGGCTTCACAGCTGTGAGTAACAAAGCATGCAAAACTAATTGATCCAGAGGCATCAAAAAAAAGAAAATGTGACTTTATAGGCTAATGATTCTGACATTCTTCAGAAAACACAGAAAGTCCTTGATCTTGTTCTTTCCCTTTGTAACTTTTTCATTTTTTTGAAGTACTGGAAAAAAACACATAAGCAGTCTTCAGACCAGAGACTAGAATTCCCATCCTTATAGCCAAGTGAATTATATTGCCTTCCACTTCAGGAAGTTCACATTTTTGTCTGCTTAGTAGCCTAATTTGAATGCAGGAGACTAGAGCACTCCAAGCCTAATTATTTTATTTTCTTCCTAGTACTGTTTTTGCACTTATATTAAGCAATCAATAAACATTGTAGGGAACAGTCTTCATAGGACTATTTATGCACATATGCTAAGCAGTGGATATGTAACAATCTAGAAAGCAGTCTCTTATTTCATTAGTCTGGAATCACCCTTATACTTGCTAACTGTTCATCTAACCCTGCAGTCATTGCACTCACAGCTGTATGGTAGTTTAGCACTAAAAACTTTAAATTAGAGATCATCCTTCTAAGTCAATCAACAGAAAGATAGCAAGAATGACTGATGAAAGCAATACTTTACTTGGATTCAAATTTCTTCAGTAAATAAAGATTTCAAACTTTGCTGGGTCTGCTTGGATGGAGTTAACCTTATTCATACCAACCCACATGACATGTTTTGGATGTGTGACCAAAATTTTGTTAATAACACACCAATGTTTTGTTGTTATTAATTATAATTAAATTAATATTATTAGTATTTGTAACAGTGTTTTCATAGCATCACCACATTCTCGTTTCCCACTCTATGCCTTCCAGAGAGTAGGCTGGGGGTAAACAAGAAGTTGGGAGGGGACACCGCCAGACAGCTGACACGAATTGGTCAAAGGGGTTTTTTATGTGATATAACATCATATTCAGCAATAAAAAAAATTGGGGGGGGATGGATAGTGTTTGTCTTCCAGGGTAGCTGTTGCTCAGAGACTAGCATGGTATCAGTCTGCTTGTGGGAGGGAATGCGTAATCACATTTTCATCATTTTTTTGTTTTTTCTTCTTTTTTTCTTTTTCCTTCACTTTTTGAATTGTCTTTATCTCAACCCATGAGTTTTCTCATTTTTGCTTTTCCTATTCTCTCCCTCATCCCACTGGGTGTAGGGGAATGAGCAAGCATCTGTGTGGGTACTTAGGTCCTGTCCATTGTCAACCCACAACACAAACCTTCTCCTTTGCTTTCTCCACAGACCAAGAGCTCCAGATGAGTCTCAAGAGAATGTACCTAGGAGTGTGCACTGGGAAAAGAAAGGAGGGAGAGGTCAGCACCAACCCTGTCATGGATTAGTTTTATTGTTCCTACTCATTTTCCTACTGAAGAATCCTACCATACCTGAGAGAAGAACTGAATTTCAGAAATAGCCCTCATGAGCAGCCTTTACTTAGTATCACAGCTGGTAGAATGTGGGTCCTAAAGACCTCAGATACTCCTAGAGATTTAAATCAGACTTCTAAGTGTCCCATCCAGGAACTGGGAACTTAATTACACTACTTTAGTTTCTACTTCTTCTCTGTTATATTTATTTATTTATTGCTTATTTAATTTATCACCATTTTCTTTATTCCCATTGAGACTGCTAGCATGTAACAGCTGGTGACATTTGTGTCTGAGTCCATATCCTTGTATTTTTATCAGCTAGAGTAGTAGACCTAATGATTCATCACTCAGTCATATGTATCTAGTACAAGAAGTCCAGGATTCAAAGGCTAGCCTGAACCATCATACTGCTTCCGTCTGTAAACTGTTCATCTTCTAGGAAGTGGAAAGAAAATTCATGTTATGTTAAGACATTCTGTTCACCGAAATATCTTTTGATCTGATTTCAGTAGTCTTTTTATTTTTTATCAGACTAAAAGGAAGGGGTCTTGACATGAATCCTTAATTATATAACATACTCAAATTCTCTAATTCCTATCTATATTCTTTGTTTGTTTCTCCATTGCTTTTAATCAAACTGGACTAAAAGAAGGATTACCTCATGACCATTTTGCTTTTTACTTTGTGTTTTCACTGTGTATAAATCAGCTCTTAATAAATAAAATACATCTCTTAAGCTGAAATAAAATGTGCTTCATATTGGCTTGATGAAAATCTATTTTTTAAATTGTAAAATCATAGCAAACAAGAGGTTCAGTAGATTTTTATTCCATGTTATTTTTCCATAGTGAATTTGTATACCACTGAATTATCAGTGAATTTGTATAAGAAGCCTCTTTTTGTCTTGTATTCTTAAAACTATGACAAATAATAATAAGTAGCTACTAACATTAAAATTGTATTGTCTGAACATTCCATACACAGCAGCTGAGCACATGCCATTGCATCATTTTGAACATGTACATTCGATTAAGTTTAACATTCTTCTTTCTATACCAAATAAAAATTTAGATGCGAACTGAATCATTTCTGTAAGGAAATAAAGATTATAAATCAGCTTAAAAAACCCTGAAATGACTCCTAAATTTAAGAAAAGGTGTACATTGATTTTCTGAATGAGACCACATTTTTTGAAGGAAATATTAAAAAAAAACGAAGTCATCATGATTAAGTTACTAATATTAAACTTCAAATTATAGTGAAGGTCACTTCACTAACACAGCTATATTCTTCTTGTAACCTAAAACTCTCAGCTACATGCAACTAGGTCTGCAAAGCACTTACAACTGATCAATAAAGTAAGGAGGTAGAAGGATGTCTAGGAAGTAAGATGTGTGACTCACCATTCTACTTGTTCCTGGAGTGTTCTAAAAAAACCCTTTTGATCAGCCTATTAAAATGGTTACCTGTGTAGTAGGGTTTTAAATTACCGAACATGCATCTGGTGAAATTTCAGTTGTTATAAAGTATCAAAGATATCTGCACAGCACTAACTGAGAGCCTCAGAGAGACATTCAGCATTCTAAACAGCATATAGAAGGTCACTCATAATGAGCTCATATATTTTAAATGTCACTACATGCTTATGTTTGCACAGCTGAGTCTCAACCTTCATGCTTATTTTGGAGTGAGCTGATGGAGTCAATTTTTTTCATCACAGCCTGTATGGTGATGTGTTTTGGGTATGTTACTAAAACAGTGTTGATAACACAACAGTGGTTTTGTTAGTGTTGAACAATGTTTTCATAGAGTCAAAGCCTTTTATTTTTCCCACTCTGCCACCTCCAGCAAGTAGGCTGGGGGTAAGAGAGAAGCTGAGAGGAGACACAGCTAGGACAGCTGACCCCATCTGACCAAAGGGACATCCCATACCATATGATGTCATGAACAGTAAAAAAAGCTGGGTAAAAGGAGGAGGAAGGGGAGATGTTTGGGGTTATGGCATTGGTCTTCTCACATAGCTCTTGCACATGATGAGGCTCTGCTTTCCAGGATGTGTCTCATAGCCTCAGAACAAAATATTTAATCACAAAAAATTATCTTTCACAAATGGATTAAAATAAACGTTCACATTAAAAGTATATTTTACAAAATGATCAGTTTGAGATCAGTGCACTGGATTTAAAAAAAATGAAATTAAGGTTCCATCATTAAAAAATAACAATTTGCCATATCATTATTAATTTATTGCTGAATCTCACCCTTTATCCTTCATAAAGCCAAATAAACCAGTAGTAACAGTTCCTAAAAGTAAAGCAAACATTACAATTTAGAATAATATACACTGACACAGACCAATGAGTTGTCTTGCTGTAGGGAGAGCCAGCTAGGAGACAATTGCCATTGTTCAATTACGTCAGAACAAACATTTAGAAATTTTGCTATCCATGTTTGAATGCTGCTCTATGAAATTATATGAAACAGATTTTCTTGTCTTAAAGGATGTGCCTCAGCAACTGAGCTGAGCTTACTAAAATGTTGCATTTTGATTCCTTACTGAATGAAAGACAAAAAGTCTGTGTGGCCTTTACAGGAATGCATTTTACACTTTCAAACCAAGAACCTACAGTTCAACCAGGAAGCCTTATATCAATTAAGACAAGTTGACTTTCAGATTTTACCACTATTGTTAAAAAAATAGAAAGTCTTGACAGAATTAAAACCAGTATATAGGCAACTGTTTAGTTCATAACATTTTACAACACATGTAGAAACATGCAAATATTATTGAAAAGTATTAAAAAAAAAAAAAGAGGACATATTGTAACACAAAGGAGAATGTAAAGAACCCAATACAAAGGCAAAAAGCCCTAAAACTTTACCAAAGAATTTGGAAATCGTTTGAGATATGTAGGCTGCCCTTCGTTCTCAGTGGAGAATAGAAAATAAGGAACGAGTTTGAAGAAAGTTGACAAAAAGGAAGAGGAAATAGTGGAAAATGTTATGTTAATCAACAAGGGGAAAGAAAAACAAATACGCAACTACAATAAAGTAGCACAAAATGACAAGTTTCAGCAGAGGAAGGCTTGATAATCATACTTGTAAAATAGCTAAAATAGAAGTGATGTGGCAGAGCTATTTTGCATCCTTTCTTCTACAGTTGAAAGACAATATGTAAGAGACCTACTTGTGGCTGGACCTGCCAGAAAGGAATACAGGTTCTCAAAATGGATATCTTTGGAATGTGACTGTTTCCAGAACTGTGATGCTGGAGAAAAATATTCATTTGCTGCATAGTTCTTGAAGTAATTGCTTCCATTTTTTCACCTTGAGATTTCTCATGAGGCAGGAGTACATTTCTGTTTACACCCAAAATTGCAGAATTTTGAGTGATGAAAATTTTGCACACAAGTTTTAATTACTAAAACTATGAGATCTATTTCTCTGTCTGAATAATTATTTCCTGGACTAACTAAGGATTTCTTGAGAGGCTACTTTTTCAGTCTTTTCAGGCTAAATGTTATTAGTTTAACAACCACACTGCTCTGAGTAATTCACTAAACCTAAAGCTTTTAAAGAAGAGTCATACAACCACAGAACAATTTAAGTTGTAGTGGGCCTCCTCCCAGAATCAAAGTGATGCTCCCTGGCCTGTAGTTCCCTGGGTCTTCTTCTTGCTTTTCTTGAAGATAGAATTGACATTTATTTCCTTCCAGACCTGAATACCACCACCTCCCCCCCTCACTGCCATCACTATGTTATTTCAAACATAATTGAGAGTGGGCTTGCAGTGACATCAGCCAGCTCCGTCAGCACTCATGAGTGCATTTTGTCTGGCTCCATGGACTTGTGTATGTCCATTATGTTTAAATGTTCCCTAACCTGATCCATCTCCAGTTAGACCAAGTCTCCCCTGCTCCAGACTTTCCCTCAGCTCTCAGTGGCCTTGGACTCCATGAGGGTGAGAGAGCAGTAAAGACCAAGATGAAGAAGGTATTGAGTACTTTGCACTTTTCCATGTCCTTTACCACCAGGGTCCCTGCTCCATTCAGGAATGGGTGCACATTTTTCCCGGCCCTCATTTTGCTGCATGTGTACTTGTAGAAACCCTTCTAATTGCCCTTCACATCCCTCAAAAGATTCAATTCCAGATGGGTTTTGGCTTTCATTTTCCCACCCATGCATACTCAGATAGTGTATCTGTATTCTTCCTGGGTCTCCTACACCTTATTCAATTTCTTTTGTGCTTCATTTTTATATTTGAGTACAATCAGGAGTTCCTCGTTAATCCATGCAGGTTTCCTGTCACCTTTGCTTGATTTCTTGCTCATTGGGATGGACCATTCTTGAGCCTGAAGGAGATGATCCTTGAAAATCTATCAGCTCTCCTGGATCCCTCGTCTCTCCAGGATCATATCCCCTGGGATTCTGTCAAGAAGATCCCCTAGCACACGCTGCTATTTACCTTCCTCCTCTTTCTCACAGTCATGAACTCCACCATCTATCTCACAATCACTAGAGCCAAGACTGCCTTTAACCTTCACATCACCAAACAATTATTTCATGTTTGGGAATAACAGGACTAGCATAGTATCTCCTCTTGTCAGCTCCTCAATCTTCTCAGTTTCTTGGGTCAGGAAATTGTCATCAATGCTATACCAGAAACATCCTGTAATGCTTTGCTTTTGTATTGGGTTTACAAGGCAAGGCTTTGGTAGCAGTGCGGGCTGTAGGGGTGAGGGCTGCAGAAATTACCTCTATGAGAAGAGATCAGAGGCTACCCAGTGCCAGACACAGACAGATCCAGTGAGCTCTGCAACAGACCCATCACAGGCCAAAGCTAAGCCAATCAGCAAATTTGGTGACACCTCTGTAAAAACATGTTTAAGAAAGGACAAAAAGTCACAGAGGCAGGTAAGGAGAGAAAAAAAGTAAGAAACAATCCTGTGAACACCAATGTCAGAGAATAAGGAGGAAGCTGAGGTGCTGCATGGTGTCAGAGCAGATATTGCCCTGCAGCCCATAGGAGAGATCATGGTGCTGCAGATATCTGTACTGCAGCCAATGGAGGACTCCATGCCAGTGCAGATGTATATTTCCTGAAGAAATTGTGGCCTGTGGAAAGCCCACACTGAAGCAGAGTTTTTCTTGAAGAGCTGAAGCCTGCAGAGAGGATCCACACTGCATCAGAGGAAAAGTGTGAGGAGGAAGGAGCTTCAAAGAGGAACTGCTATGGACTGACCACAACCCCAGTTCCCCACTCCCTTGCACCTCTCAGGGAGTGGAGGGGTAAAGGAGTCAGGTATGAAGGAGTGAAATGGGGTGGGGAGAAGGTGGTGGTTTTGAATTTTTAGTCTGTTTTTCACTACTCAAATCTATGTTAATTGGCAAGAAATTAAATTATTTTCTCCAAAGTTGAGTCTGTTTTGCCCATGACGGTAACTGGTAAGCAATCTCCCTGTCTTTACCTTGACCCATGAGGTTTCTCATCCTATTTTTTCCCCCTGTTCTGTTAAGGAATGTAAGTGAGAGAGTAGCTAGGTAGGCATGTGGCTACTGGTCAGGATTGATCCACCACACCCCGCTGTCTTGTCGCTCCAGAAGATTTAAGGGTGGTAAAAGTCATCCCTAAGGATCAGAAACTGTGAATGTGAGACTTCCAGTTATTGGAAGGTGGCATCATCATCTTCTTCCTGAACAGGCAGTCTTTAGCAGACATCCATCATGATGGTACCCACAGTGGTCTATGCACTAGTCCTGACTTATAAAGTTTTACTTGGTTTACCATTCCATCCCTAGGTAAAGCTTCACATATTCTCACATAAAGGGTCTGTCTCCCTGCATCCTTTCTACCTGTCCTTTATATAAAGCCTATATAAATCTATTGCAACACTCTAGCTCTGTGAGCTATCCTACCATGTCTCTGTAATCCCAATGAGATCATAGCCCTGCAACTATTCCCAGATATCTAATTACTAATTCATAACGTTCCCTATGTGTTGTGCATTAGTACACAGGCATTTCAGAGAGGCACACAGTGGTGATGAGTTCCCGGAAAAAATGTGAGAACTTCTTCCATCATGCTGCCCTCTCATCACTTCCTTATTTGTGCACATACACTTGAGGTAGGTCCCTTTCAGCCTTACTATGTTGAATATGAAGTTTCTCTTATTCATATCACCCTGACCCTTTGCCAATACAATCTGCCACTTCCTCAGTACTGTATGGGTTGTCATCTCCTATCTGTATCGTGCCTACTTTAAAGCTCTCCTCCCCTTGTCAGTCACCCTGCTGGCAAATATGTTTTGCCCCTACTTGGCCAGGTGGATCCTGCCTTTTCCTAGCCGTCCTCAAAGGCAGTTCCACAGTTGTAAAAGCTAAGTTGTTGCTGTCAACACCAGCTGTGCAATCTGTTGCTGACCCACAGGATCTGTCCACTCCTTCATAAGCCTTTTCCTCTCACTAAAAGGATAGAGGTAAAAACCACCTGAGCCTCCATGCTTTCAACTCTTTCCTCCATGCAATCACTTTCGATATGCTCCAGGTGTCCCCTGGCAATATCATTTGTGCCAACACAGAAGAAAAGCAGTGGTTAATGGTCCAAGAAGTGGACCATCATTGCAAGAATACATTTTAAAGAAGAGGCTCATCATTGGAAGAATATCTTGACAGTATCAGCTTGGGTTAGTACTTGACAGGTGCAAGTCCAGGTCTGACACAGGCAACTACTTTTTTACACACAGTTAGTATCTATAAAATTAACAATGGGCTATTAGAGACAATTCCTTGATGCGTAATCTGGCTTTTCTGATTGCATTCTCAAGTACTGTCCACTCTCTCTCTGTAAATAGAGTTTACTTACTTGATGCCAGGCTATATGTATCAAAAGTATTGTGTGTGATTGTTGTGATATGAAATCTTCTTGTAGATCTAATATTTAGATGCTAATCAACAAGTCAAATAAGATGGCTTTAGGATGTCTTATTTACCTCTGAGCTTTCATTAGAACTCTCAGTCCAGGTTTCAATGCAGTCAAATAAAGAAGTTGTCTATACTGATAATGGATTTTATTAAAATGGATTGTACAGCAAAACACACCAAAGGAAACATTCAGTTGCTGTAGTTTACTGTAACTTTATTAAGTTAATTAAAGATGCAATAGTACTGAAATCAACATAAATTCATGTTAAAGACTGAATCAACAAGTTAATAAATTCAAATTACCAAACCATCAAATTAATACAGAAAGTAATCAAATAAAACCCTGAGCTTGACACTAATATGAATTATTTTATGGTAATCTTGTTCAAGTAGATTAAAGGAAGGAACAGGTGTTTTTGTAGGCTTGTCTTTCATAGTAACCTATCTGCTATTTCAGGCGATGCAGTAGATATCTGGAACTGGCTAAAGACACACACTTCCAATGTAAATGCCAGTTCTGCTCTTCAACACATCCCAAAATAATGATGGTCCACTGCATAAAATAACTAGTAAACATATAAAATAGTTGTCCTGGTTTGGGGTAAAACAGAACCAATTTTCTGATTTGTAATTTTACTTTTCAGCTGAGCCTCTTCTAACTGACTAAAGTCTGAAATTAACAGCATGTTGTTCAGAAACTGTTCGCTCTCAGAGTGATAAGACCTGATTATACCAAGGAATGGTATGCACAGAGGCTCTTGCTTATACTTATTGCTATAACAACCAAGGTCAGCTAACTTCGCTTTTTGCCCATTAGAGGGTCAGAAGAGGAGAAGCGTAGAAGGGTCCCACCTGCAGGGAGGAGCGGACGGGACAGGTGACCCAAAACTGACCAACAGGGTATTCCATCCCATCTGCATCATGCTCAGTATAAAAGCTAAGGGATCAAAGGGGCAGGGCAGCTCTGGCTCGATTTCTTCNTCTCTTCCTCTCCTCTCTGAGGAGTGAGGGGGGAGGAGGGCCACCTGTCGTTCCGATTGGCCAATATGGCCAAAACTACGACAACAGAGTACTAATTAAGGACGCTTTTTAGGAAAATACATGTCTGAATAGAATAGCAAATCATGAAGGGATTTTGGGGATTATTATATGGAAAACTGAAATGTATATTTCAGTAATTTCTCTGAAGGAAGACTGAAGCCTAAACACAGGCAACATTTTTGTTATAAGATTCAAATATGTTGGGACAAAATTCTGAATTCTCAGTAAGTCAACTATGACTCTTTCCAAGAATTTTAGCTTGATTTATCACGGAATAGATAGCAAGTGTTAAATAATTCTATGTAGTCACAGTGTCATCTAATAGGCAACAATTTCAATTGATGATCACTTATCTGGGGATAAAAATGAATACAGAAGTGTAAACAGAAGAACATGAATCTTTCATTGACCAGTATGTCTTAATTTCATAGGTCTTGCTATCTATTTTCTGGTAGATCTATCTGTGGAATATTTGTATTCAGGCATGAATATATTCTCATCATTGTATGCAATGATAGTGAAACAATGCATTACAGCTCTACAGGATTGTACAAAACCCAACCAATTAAAGGGGAATTAAGGAACAGTAACCTCGAATAATAAACCCTCATCCATCCGTATGTTAATTTTTACTTTAGTCTATAAGAAAGTGTAAAATCTATTTCAGTGTATTTGGCCTATACAGGCTGAATCAATTTTAGGGAAAAATGACCTTCTAACTATAAAAACTCCACCAAAAACAAAACAAAAAAAACCCCAAAAAATCAAACAAACAAACCAAAAAACCAGCACATGCATTTATATTTCTCCCACAAACACTCTGTTAACTTTAAAATTCAGCTTGGATTAGAACATTTATTTCCAATAGTCAGTAGTCATGAAATCCATTCTCTGACCTCCACATGCTTGATCCTGCAAGAACTTCAAATGACTTTTCTATTAAATATCACTGAATCGATGCCTGTCTAAAACAAAGATTAGAAGAAGATGTAGTAGAAATCCCTTTTACCTGGCCCTTCTATTACTGCAGAATTGTCCTGAGACATGCCCAAAACAGGCACTTCTTCATTCCAGCAGAATGACAGCATGGCAAAGAAAGGCCTGTGCTTAACACATGAGCTTATCTGTGTGGTTTACATCTCCACCTTGTTTGCTATAAACAGATCTTAATATGGCTTGCAGACTAGTTCCTGTGAATTGTACATAATACTCTTCCCTCACATTTAAGCACGGCTATACTGAGATTTTTTGGAGTTGGTCTCCTTCCAATTCTAACTAATAAACTTTTCCTTTCAGACATCAGCACAAAATAGATATAATGGACTGAGTCTCCAGGTCTGAAAACAAAATAAATAATCACTACTTGCTAACTTAACTTATATCAACCATCTGAATAACAGCAAATTACCCAAATGGATTACATGTTGTGTTTAAAACAAGCTCACTCATTTCTGTGGAGATACTTCTGTACTGCTGGCTTGGGACTCCTACCTTTTGACTAAACAGTGAAAATGAAAGCCTGGTGACTGACATTAAGAAGTGTGCTATACAAACCTCTACTTTGATAAGAAGACAGTAGTTCTTTAAGTTAAGAAAAAAACAATTTTGTTTCAGCCATTTACCTCAAGATTTCATTTGTCTCTGAGAGCACTCCAGTGGCCTTCAACTTTTCATTCTTCACAGTCTTTCTGGTCTTTTCTTTGTAGTTACCTTAATTATAAAGTGCTGCCTTGACTATAAAATGTTTCTTTTGTGTATTTCCACTTTTAGATTTGTTGACCCACTTTTATTTGCAGTATTAAATCACTTTGTTTCCATAAATTGCTGTTAAAAAAAATGAACAAAACTAAAACAAGCAAAAAATTATCACAGTACTGACTGCTAGATTGGCAGAAACTTGTTTAACAACCAATCTCAGAAGACGAGTAGAATCCTCTTGTCTGTTCTGCCCTTGCTTCTGTTGATAGCACAGGTTTCCTGGACTTAGTGTCTATTCATGATGTTTAACATAACTCATTTCCCTTTATATTATGTATTCAATCATACCTCAGTCACAGTACCTAGAGAGATTTTTTATTTTTAAATATGGCCAGAAGTGATACTATCTGCCCTTTGCATAATAATATAATGATGAGAACATCAATTAAGATTGTTGGAGATCTGAGTACTGGAACAAAGACTCTTGGAATCCAGGACTTGTTTCCAAGTTTGCTAGAATAACTTTCGTGGTAACTGGTAATTCTTCCCTCACTCTTGTTGCAGTCAAATCACCATGAGGTATAGAATGTATGATATATGGAAATGGAAAAATAAATTGAAAAAGGAGACAATGACGTGGATAAAATCCTGTGAGGAGCTAAGGAATTACGCATGTGTTTCAGGAATTTGTGTGTATTTATTTTAGAAAACAAAAAGTCTTGAAGTACATGAACAGCAGCATGACTATGAATCAAGATCTAGGATCTCCTGCTCCCCTGCCAGCAAAGTGGTTCATCATAGAATCATAGAATAGTTTGGGTTGGAACAGACCTTTAAAGGTCATCTAGTCCAATACCCCTGCAATGAGCAGGGACATCTTCAACTATGTCAGGTTGCTCAGAGTCCCATCCAACCTGGCCTTGAATGTTTCCAGGCATGGGGTATCTACCACCTCTCTGGGCAACCTGTTCCAGCGTTTCACTACTCTCATAGTAAAAAATTTCTTCCTTATATCTAATCTAAATCTATCCTCTTTTAGTTTAAAACCATTACCCCTTGTCATATTGAAACAGGCCTTGCTAAAATGTTTGCCCCCATCTTTCTTATAAGCCCCCTTTAAGTACTGAAAGGCCCCAGTAAGGTCCCCTTGGACCCTTCTCTTCTCCGTGCTTAACAACCCCAACTCTCTCAGCCTGTCTTCATAGGAGAGGTGCTCCAGCCCTCTGATCATTTTTGTGACCCTCCTCTGGACCCGCTCCAACAGGTCCATGTCTTTCCTGTGCTGAAGGGTCCAGAACTACATGCAGTACTCCAGGTGGGGTCTCACCAGAGCAGAGCAAAGGGGCAGAATCACCTCCCTCAACCTGCTGGCCATGTTTCTTTTGACGGAGCCCAAGACACAGTTTGCTTTCTGGACTGTGAGCGCACATAGTCGGCTCATGTCCAGGTTTTCATCTAACAGTACCCCCAAGTCCTTCTTGGCAGGGCTGCTCTCAATACCTTCACCCACCAGCCTGTATTCATACTGGGGGTTGCTCTGAACCAGGTGTAAGACCCTGCACTTAGCCTTGTTGAACATCATGAGGTTCACACGGGCCCACTTCTCCAGTGTGTCCAGGTCCCTCTGGACAGCATCCCATCCCTCAGACAATTCAACCACATCACTCAGCTTGGTGTCATCTGCAAACTTGTTGAGGGTGCACTTGATCCCACTGTCAGTGTTGATGAAGATATTGGACAGTGCTGGTCCCTTGAGGGACACCAGTTGTCACTGATCTCATTGAGCCATTGACCACTACCCTTTGGATGCGATCAGTTCCTCATCCACTGAACATTCATCAAATCCACACATCTTCAATTTAGAGAGAAGGATGTTGTGGGAGACTGTGTCAAACATCTTGCAGAAGTCCAGATCTTGCAGATGTCCACTGTTCTAGTCACTCCATCACAGAAGGCCACTCGGTTGGTCACACAGGACTTGCCCTTGGTGAAGCCATGCTGCTTGTTGAAAATCACTTCTCTGCCGTCCATGTGCCTTAGCATAGCTTCTTGGAGGATCTGTTCCATAATCTTCCCAGGCACAGAGGTGGGGCTGACAGGTCAATAATTACCAGGATCCTCTTTTCTACCCTTTTAAAAAATAGGTGCAATGTTTCCCTTTTTCCAGTCACCAGGGACTTCACCTGACTGCCATGACTTTTCAAATATCATGGAGAGTGTCTTGGCAACCACATCAGCCAGTTCCCTCAGGACCCTGGGATGCATCTTGTCAGGTCCCATAGACTTCATAGAATCACAGAAAGGTTAGAGTTGGAAGGGACCATAAAGATCATACCTAGTCCCAACCACCTGCCCTGGGCAGGGACACCTCCCACTAGACTAGATTGCTCAAAGCCCCATCCAGCCTGGCCTTGAACACTTCCAGGGATGGGACATCCACAACTTCTTTGGGCAACCTGTTCCATCGTCTCACCACCCTCACAGTAAAGAATTTCTTCCTAATATCTAATCTAAATCTCCCCTCTTTCAGTTTAAAACCATTACCCCTCATCCTGTCACTCCACTCCCTGATAAGGAGTTCCTCCCATCTTCCTGTAAGCCCCCTTTAGGTACTGGAAGGCTGCTATAAGGTCTCCCCGGAGACTTCTCTTCTGCAGGCTGAACAACCCCAAATCTCTCTCAGCCTGTCTTCATAGGAGAGGTGCTCCAGCCCTCTGATCATCTTTGTGGCCCTCCTCCAGACTTCCTACAACGGACTTATGTATGTCCAGGTTCCTCAGCTGGTCACAAACCTAATCTTCTCTTACAGTGGCAGGGACTTTGCTCCCTCAGTCCCTGCATACAGTCCATCTACTCAAGAAGTGTGGGAAGAGAGGTTGCCAGTGAAGACTGAGGCAAAACTTCATCAATGAACTACAGAGAATTATTTTTATTCCTCTATGCACAGTGTTTCAGTTTCCTTAGGAAGGAGAGAAAACAGCATCATCACAATTTGATTTGATCAACTGATTTGCTCTCTAAAATCCATTCTTCATATTGATAAGATCTATAAGGACAAGAGAGGAAGGCCTGAGACCAGGTTCATGATTATAAACCTCATTGGGGATTTTAATATGGAACCTTAGATGAAATATACATTGAACAGAGACATTCCATCTACTTTTTGTTTCTCTGGGACAGCCACATAGGGCTGGTAGATTTGGCAGAGATTCTACAGGAAGCCCCTCTCAGGAGGGGTGTGCTGATATATCTTAAAAATTATTTGATGTTTTTGTATGAACAATTACTTTTAGCCCACAGATATGCCTATCTGAAATTTTTGCCATAGTCATAGCCAGACACTCTTAGAGAATGATTAATCTGCTGTATTTTAGAAGCCAACTTCTGGATGTTATTAACTATAACCTGTAAGTGCATATTTCTTCAGAAAAGGAGAAATATCAGATATCTACATTTTGTTAGATAAATATCTTCCTAGGTTAGAAAGTCTTGAAACAACCAACAAAGGAAAATTCAGTACTTCCAGAATGAGTAATGTTTGTAAATTCAAAAGTTCATTTAATTATTAAAGTCACACCCAAGTATTTTAATTTTACTTGAAGTCATACGTTCAACTTAATTTTAACTATGGAATCACCTGTATATGATCAAAGGTTGGCAAATTATCCATGGTCTTATTTTTCTGAACAATTTTATTTCTTTCTTTACGAAATACAAAGGAAGTTGTAATTTCATGACCATACTTAAGATCTTGATTATTCAAGTAGTAAGTCTGCACAACTAATGAATCCTTGTAAGTAGCTCATTCTGATGCAGGTAGGAGGCTAATGACTTTAGTGACTTGCCAAGAAAATCATCAGATATATAATCATCACCAGTTCATTGTCCAGACGCACAAAATGAAAACGTTCTGGACCTTTCCGTAATGGAGACAAATCCCTCATTAGAAATCCCTTGATATATTTCATTCTATCACTTACTATATAAAAGGTTTGACTTTAATTGGAATTAAAGATTAATTTCTTATATACTACTCTGTACCTTCACGATGACAATTTCAGTGCATGTTAATGCTAGCAAAGATTACAACACCACCAAATTCTTTGCATAAGCGAACAACAGGAACAGGCAAATATTTTTGTATTTATTTAGTATATATATTAAATGATTTGGGGGATTTTTTTCTTTTTCTTTTGATTTGGGTTGGGGGGTGTGGTCACAAGAACTGCAACAAAACCCCAAAAGGAGACAGTATTTCCTGAAGTTTAATGCCACCTGTATGTGAAAATAAATGTTTTGTTAAAAAGCTGAAGAGATATTACGGTAAGAAACCTGAAAAGAAGTATAGGAGACAAATCCTCTAAATTTTTTACATATATATATAAAGAAAAGCATATACATTATATATGTTAAACTAATGAGTTTGCCTTGGAAGACAGTTTGACTCCAATTCCAAGACAGTTTGACTCCAGTAAGAAAGCATACTTTTACCTAAGAACACAGAAATGTGACAACAGGGTTGCCATCATATCAAGAATCATTACCTTTGCATTTACCAAATAGGAACATAGGTGTTTCAACATTAGGAGATATGTCCAATCACAGAAGCTGACTAAAGGACACTGTGTGCCTAGGTCTAAGTGCCTGAAATGAATTAAAGATAATACTAACTAAAAAGACCTGTAAAGTCATAATTTAAAAACCTGCCGCTTATCTGTAAAAATAACAAGGAAATTTTCTGTAGCACTTTAATTCTTTAATAGTGAAATATTTACCAAAAATGTAGTTTTAGTGGAATCAGAAAAATAAGCAAAACAGTAAGCTAAGCAAGTACTGTACTACTAATTTATGTATTCAGATTTCAAAAATATTTATTTTTTCATTAAAAAAATATAAGGCGCACAATTCCCTATCCAATTATCATTGCATGTAAAGATCCTTTTGTACACCTCACTGGAAGGAAAAATTGTTATAAGGCAATAACAAAACTCAATTGCAAATATCTCTATCCTTACAGAATTTGAAAACACAGCTTAATGACTTCTTTAAGTAGGCAAACAATCTTCTACCTTTTACATTTGCTTTTCAATCCATGAGAAGAAAACATCTCTCATTAGCTTGTGGTAAGTCCTGAAATTAAAAAATACATCCTACTTTGCAAATAACATTTAATGCTATTTCCATTTCTTATAAAATCCACTTTCTCCTATACTTTTAAAGAAATTCACTTTTTGTTGTTGTTGTCTGGCAGTAGTTTTTGGCATTTTTTCAATTCCCAACTTAAACTCCTCCAGACTGTAATGAAGGCTTGTGGTTGGTTGTTTCATGTATTATTGACAACAAAATGAAATGTTATCTACTTACAGATGCTGTCTCCAAAGGAGAAAAACAGCAGCAACCTTTTCTAGGAAAAGATAAAACAACTTTTTTGAAATTAGGTGTCTTATAGAAGGCGAGTATTAAATTCCAAGTGGAAGAAAAAGGCTTTAGGGAAGTGAAGAATTAGCATACACTGGAAGAAGCTACGAACTGAAATCCTCAAAGATGTTATAACAATTTAAAATAAAGAATGAGCTGATCAGTACAGACAAAACTCTGCTAGACTAGTACGGCCAGACAACTGAACTATCTTAAAGCTACTGTGAAAAGGGGTAGTGTGGGAAGAGAGGTTTATAAAAGGCTTGATGGCAGATAATGAGAGAGCTGAGGTTCCTATCCAGTCTCCCATCAACAGTACACATAAAAATCTCTTTCAACATTATCGAAATAGTGCTTAGCAGCCCAGCATGTTCAGGTAGAGATATAAGGAAAGTCAATGTCTTTGAATAACATTTGGACTAACGATTGAAATAATTGAGTCATATCCATAATTTAAAAAATAATAATGTTTAATAAAATCTTTTTATTAAAGATCCATTATTAAAACCTTCCATTTCCAATGATCAAGACTGTTTACTCCTTAAGATATTCCAGTTAGTTGTTTTCTACCATGAAAACCTGCAAACACAAATGCATTGCTGCTCTCTTCTATGGCACTGTGTGACAGTTTCAGCTTTTTGCTTTGGTCTTCTCGCTGTGGATTATCCATAACAGATCTGAGAAAGGTGAATAAGAAATTTATGATTGAATATGCCATATAGTACTCTATACATGTGCAATGGGGCTTTTACATGCAACCTGGGAGAAAAGAAAAAAGTTATAGTTCCCACAGTAAAGTATTAAAATGTATTGCTGGAAGAAATTGGATGTGAGTGAGTGATACCTCCATGATGAGTTTTCAGAGGAAAAAGAGATCTTAACATGAGTTTGGATTCTTTTGGCAAACACTGTCTTTGAAATTCGGCCTATCTTTAAGAGAGGTCTCCAGACCATGAATAAGCATTATCATTATTGCTCTTTAATCAACAAAGTGTAGCTTTAAATCATTATTCCATGTTGTCTATTGATACAATTGTGTATGCATTTTAGGTGCCACAGTTTTTAATTTCAAGTTTCTGGATTCTATTCAAGCAGTCAAACTCCTGAAACTTACTGCTGCGATGCTCACATCATACGTGGAGTTAGCTTCATACGTTCATGTATTAAAGTATCCTTTCACTTTTCAGTAACAAATGTCCTAAAATCTTGTAGCATTATTTTAATCCTGTCTTGTGAATGCTGTAACTTTGGTGTAACTATTTAGAAAATAAAGTATTCTGAATATGAAAGAATAAGAGAAAAATAAAATTAAAAAAAAATTCAAGTCTCTTACAACATTTTAAATTGTGCAAATATTTGAATTTTTCAGAAATTAAAAACAGTAATAACATTTTGATCACTATAATCAACTGACACAACCTTTTGGAAGTAAGCAATGTATGTTTTAAGTAAAGATTTTCCTATAGTTGGAATATTTGGGAGGTATATTTGACTCCACTGAAGTCATGATCGGAAGGTACATTAATGAAATCTTACTAAATTTCTTCTCATGGTATTCTCATTTAAATTTATTTGCTCTTATATGTAGCTTAAATCACTACCAGAAGGAATTTACTTGCGGATGAATTAAACAAAATCTAATGTCTGTTTAATTTTGAACTGATACCTTTTCAAAGTAATGTAACAAGGTTTAACTCATCTTTTAAAAAGAAACATGTTATTTGTTTTATTTCCTGACAGTCACAGCTGTGACAGGACTGAAAAAAAAATAAATTTTTGACTTTTTTTATTTTTTTATAATGTTATAATCTAACATGTTTACAATCTAACTACTTTTATATATATTATTCATTTATAAGGAAAAGTACTGTTCACCTGAGATCACTCTGTTAATAATCAAATCATTCAAGATATAAATGTAACATTGCTTTGGAGTGCTTATGTGACGTCCTTGAAGGTTTGATTTTTATTTATTTTTTTTATCAGATAGAATACAAATTGCCCTCATGCATAAGTTATTGCAATTATGTTTGAATCATCAGAATATTTAGAAATTCTGAGACTATTCTAAATATTCTCTACAACATTATTACATCTTTCTGTTAATGAAGTTAAAGAATCAGCTTTTAAAAAACTATCTAGTAACAGATTCCTAGTTTTATTGTTAAAGTTTTGCTGCTAAAACATATTTGCATGCTTTTAATAGCTTGACTATTATTATAGTTGTGAGCTGAATGACAGCAATATTTAGAAAAAACTTCATTCTAAACCATAGCTTGCTTAAACTTGTAAGGATACTGGAGCTTCTTTAACCAGCTACTATCTTCCTTTATATTGTGTCACTACAGTGATGCTCACGCCTTTCCTCAATACCAGCAAATTTTGAAGTTAATTCTAATGAACTTTGAAAATTAATTAATTGGACTGACTTAACCCCTTTATGGACCTTTTTTTCCTATTAAGTGGCCTTAATATGATTTAGATGAAATTAATTCATATTAGGTTTATTCTGAAACTAAATAAGAATACCCACATAAAGATCTTATGTAGTTTAATGACTCTATATCATTATCATAGTTTCTGTGTAGACAGGATCTTACTTTCAAGGTCACTTTGTAGGTGTTAGTGGTGATGTTGGTTTGTTTTTTTTACTTTTTAAGTATGACAAGTTGACACACATTCATCTGTAAAAGTGGTGAAGATCATTGAGATTTTAAAGGCAAAAAGCTAGCACGAATAATCAGGTAAAGTTTGTCCTTGGTGTCATTGTCCACTGCTCATTATGAATATATCTACTAGTGTTGAGCTGCAGAAAGGGAGCTCCTGAATCACAGAAATGTAATCTCATTTAGAATTTAGGATATCGTTAGTGGAGTCTGAGAACAATTTTAATATGCAAATTACATACAAAGCTACAGTAATATTCAGTGAATCATGAGGATGATACTTTCTTTAAGCTTTTTTGGCAGTTACAAAATGGCTCTTAAAGTGGCTCTCCCTTTCTGAGAGGAAGGCTTCCTATTTGTCCTTCTTGAAATTCAAGACGTTCCAGTCAGCTCATTTGTCCAGCCTGCCGAGGTCCCTCTGAACAGCAGCCCCGCCCTCCAGTGTAGTGACTGGTCTCCCCAACAGTATTCAACATAAATATAGTTCAGCTTCTTGTGTTTTTCTTACAAAAAGGCTCTTTTAATAACTTTCAGTGTGAAATGATAACAATTTTTCATACATTTTGTTCTAGAATTTTGGGGATATGCTCATTTATTCAAAGGAGAGCTTTCTGGTCTGAGTATTGACCTACCTTACATTTATATGCATATATAAATGTAAATCAGAGTATGTAAATTTATACTTGTATAGAAGGTATATAGCTTTTCAACACTACAGTAGAACTGTTACATGTTCCCGTTATGTGGTCATTCTCTCTAAATAATAGTATCATCAGTCAGAACTTTCACATACAGAAATATTTCTGCTGGCCATTGTAAAACCTTCTGGATGAATGTTCATTAATTTCTTTGCAATTTGTTGAATGCTCTTTACTGGTAGATTTCCCATATAACACTGAATCAAGCTGTATATCTGAGGATTTATTGAGTACTTTTCAGAATGGAATGATGTAACATTCTAAAATATATTCAGTATATTATGTGAAGATAATAAAACCGCAAGATGAAAAGGAACAGAGATAATATAACTTCTTGTTTACTCAAGAATAGAGACACGGTGCCAGAAACTTTCAGTATCATATTTACAAATTTGAACTGAACATAGAAATGTAGAAATGTGCCAATTATGCAAGGGTAGTGTATTTTCCATATATTTTTTGTTACACGAGGAATTGACAGGACTGAAATGACATCTGAATACTAATCCTGAAGTATAGTTAGCTTATTTCCACAAATTTCAGAATAATCCTGAGGCTAATCACATTAAAAACAGCAAAGCACCTGCTAAAATAATACATGTGTTTCAGAGTGATGCTGAACCAAGTGTGACATCAGGACAGTAGCAAGCACTGTATGTAGGAGATTTGCAATGAGGCTTGCAGAAAAGCGAGCCTGTGGAAATCAGGGAATCACTCAGGCTGGAAGGGACCTTAGGAGCTCAGTTGGTATGAAAACATCGAGGGATGAACTAAGGATAGTGAAGTGTATGGTTAAAGTAACAGACTTCAGGCATCAGTAATACACAAATAGAAGGACTTATAAAACTTTAGTCTGTAAGGCATGTAAGACTCTAAAAAGTATTCTTGACTAAATACAATTCCAAAATGAAGTTTGAAAGAATTATAGGGAGATCATTCTCCACCGAGTATAGTAGCTATGTACCTGTATAATATTTTACAGAAAGAAAATAAAGGCAAAACAGATGGGTGGGGGGCAGGGCCAGGAAGAAAAAAAATTGCCACTCTTTAGTCTCCTGAAATTCAGTTTATGAATATGGATTATTATTAAACTTCATGGGTTAAGATATTGTACATATGATATACTGAATGAATTTCATAGAAGTTCTGGTGTTGTAAGTTATTTGTCATTATGCATTACATACTAGACATCATCCAAATGTGACATTTAAAATTATAAATTATTTCAGTAATGTGGCTTTTATTTTTGCCTTTTTTTTTAAATTATTATTATTTAGGGGGAGACGAGTAGAAACAAATGAGTAAAAGTCAAATTATTATATGGCATAAACCCATAAATGTTTTGAAATATGTGTGAATATCTCACCTATTTTACTATGACAAGTTATTGAACGTTTCTTCAAATATCCAGCAAAGGTTATTTTTTCTATTCTTTTGCAGTTTGAAGACTATGACATTAATTTCAGAGAGTGCAATTAGTTAGAAGAGACCCAGCTGAAAACTAAAATTACTGAGAAGAAAATTGGTGCTGTTCTATCTCAAAGCCAGACACAAACAAGGACAATCACTAGATCCAACAGTTGCTTCCCTCCCCACCCCCTACCCCCAGTTATTGTTAGCTATAAGAAGATGCTGTTTGTGCTTATTTCTCTTAAAGGCTGCCTCAGAAATAAGCACAATTCCAGAACATGAAATATTCAGAGGTATGGTAAAAACAAAATGAAAAGCAAATAAAACAACCTAGAGTGCTTGCATCTAAGCTCTATCTACAGAAATATCTGGAAAACTGTATATAGTTATATATATATACACATGTACATACACATATCTTGAGCAAACACTGAAAAAGTTAAGACCTTGGGAGTCTATCTAGTCCATCTCCCTAAACCATGATAGAATCGGCTATCCATAATCCATTTCTATGATTTTTTTAGTCTGTTTTTCAAAGTCTCCATTAAAGGAAAGCCTGCTGTTTCCTTTGGCAATCTATTCCATGCATGCATTTGAGAGCTGTTTCCTAGTATCTAACGAAAATCTCTGTTACGTCAGGTCAAGCCATAGCAGTTCTTATGTTTAGTCCGGGTAGAGGATATTTCTATGCATAATAGAAATATTCCAGCCACATTATTCTAAATATTACTAGAGAGATTTTGACCTTTAAATAAAAAGAGTGGAATTATAAATTTATTCTAAAGTAGTGGATACTCTGAAGAGATTCATTTTACCCTGTTGTGAGACAGTTTAAAAAAAATAATAAAAAAGGAAACACAAGGGGGTTTATTCTCTAGTGCTGTGCACACAGTATAGTCATTTGTATTACTACTAAGTATATGTAAATGGTTTATTTTGCAAATGAATAAACAAATAACAGAAGTGAAAGTCAGCAGAGAATCAGGCTCAGAATATAGCTCTAGGACTTGCTACTCACTTTGAGTTTTCCTAACAAAATTCAACTTTGTGTATCATAAGCTGTTAAGTTAGTGACTAGAATAGGGTTACTGAACTTAAGGGAATTAATGTAGAACCGTAGAAATATACTACATCTGTAGTTTGAAGTCCCCTTTCACACATAATAACGCACATTGAACATACCAGTTACTTTTCTTCATCAGAAAACTCCTAAAATTGTACTTGTACTTAGAACGGGTTTAGTGACAGATTCACATAGTTACTAGCTAGTACTGGTTTTGCCTCACCTTGGAGAGCTCAGTGAACATGCTGTGCACAAACAGTTTTACAAACAAAACATTGTAGATTTTTGGATGTTTGTGCAGTTTTGACTTTGCTCAAAATTTTCCTTTACTATGACAACATTGAAGTTCAGAAATCTCATCTCACAAGTATACCAGTACAGTTCAGTATTTTCTTTATGTCAAGCTGCTTCATGCATTAACCTAAATTTTTCTAAACATTACAAACTATTCCAAACTTTACAAGCCTTCATACTGTATTGAGCAAGCATTGTTCAACTAAGTTCTATGGAAACTGGTTTCACTTTAACTAATACTGGGTCTTTTTGGTTAAATCAGACCCACCCTGTCCTCCATGCACGTATCTGAGGTCTACAGCACAGGCACAATGTACTTTCTTTCATACAGTTGTGATGCCAGGCTTGGTGCTGGCATGTGTACTACTCTTGTCTGCCATTGTCTGTGCTTGTTTATGGCAAAGAAAATAACTCAAGAAGATTTAACTTGGGTGAACCTGTGTAACGTCTTGATAGTGACGGACTACGTTGTTGCCAATAGAAGAACTGTTCCTGTATTTATCACTGGCACAGGTCGCAAGTCCCAATCATTTTACTAGTAGCTAGATATCTAACTACCTTTGAAAATCCAGGTCTCTCACTTACTGTTGAAATAAGCATACATCCTGATGAAACCCCAGAAACTGTGCTTGTATATATTGGGAAAGGGTGCGTTTGCATAAGGTTTCCCTGTAGTCCTGTATTCGTAGATGACATAGTAGTAGATATACGTAATCACTCAAATCTTTGTGTTTGTAACTTTACTAACATCATTGGATGTGACTTCAATTATTCAGCTCCTGTTACATTTTTGCAATTGCTACAATCTAATTACACATTGATTCGAGATTTGTTCCTGTAGTTGTTTTACTAATACTCACTGTATTGTGCCTCGCTTTGACGATTGTTTTGTATGTTAGACTTTGGATTATGATGAAAAGCTTAACTCACTTGATCACTCCACAAGATGTATTTGCCCTTGATATCCCTCACCACAAGAGAATATGCGATATTCCCTATCAGTATCGAGTATCGTGGAGCTTGAGTGACTGTAGTCAGGGGGTGGATTATGTGGAATAATTACTAAATTGGCCAAAGAATACAAAACTATAGCATTGTTCACACATTAAGGAAAGTTATAAAATCAAGAGACTTCTGAGGTAGAATACAGCCGCAGCTGGCATGCGAAGAATGCAACATCTGCTATCCCTTGTACAAGGCGAAACTACACGAGGGATGGAAGGGAATGCGCTTGCTCCGTGGCCTTCCCTTGTGACAAATAGCAGATATGGGAACAAGATGGTACTACGGAACAGATAAGCTGCCTACGAAACAGATAAGCGGCCTACATGCTACTCGGACCCAACGTTTCGTCAAATGTTGATGAAATGCTGTCCTTTGTGCGAACTTTGCTCATCACAATGTACCAAAACACACCTCCATCCCGGAGGCTACCTACCCCCAAGGTGCAACCACTCCTCCTTGAGTACACCAATCATAATGAAAGTGTTTATGACTAAAGTCACTCAAACTCCACCTTGAAGAGATCAAATAGTATAAAAATAGCCTGAGAGAGAGGGGATACCCAGGGAAGACACCATCGCAGAGAATTACACCATCACTGACTTCTGGGATCAGTCGACGGGCTGAGCCTCTCTTCCTCCCCACAAGGATGCCTTTGGGTAAGACTTAGATTATACCGAATGCTTTCTCAGGAAACTTAGAGATTTCTCTAGGGACTCTCTTTTCTACATTTATAGCCAGGATATATTTTTCTAACTTAGTCGCATGTTTTGTATATGTAACAATACTTCAATTTGCACGTGCTTTGCAGACAGCGTATTTATCACCGGCAATCCTAAGAACCTGTATATCTGTTGCTTAAATAAACTGCACTGTTTAAGTAGCTAGTTGTTTTAGTTTCTCACTGAACGTGACCAAAGACTCGAGAGTGGCCATGCTAGTTCATGGGCACGACTAGACTGAAGGTGCAGTCCACTATTAGTGTATCCAAATCGTAATAGTTTAATACGTATTAAATGCGATTGGACTGATAGCGGTGAATTGGGCATCACTCAGAATTTAAACCTAACCACACCTAGCCTCCCACCTCGGTGAGGAGTGTTAGAACGCAAGGGGGTTTATTTTCTGCCAAAACTGCTTTGCCCCTTTTCACGCAACAGTAGCATACATTTGCAAGATTGTCAATCTGTCTTACAGAACTTTTCAAATGTGTTCATACTTAGCTAGGAGTAAGAAGTCCTTGGAAGAAATTCTTGCCTTGATGAAGCCAGAATTGTGTCATTGACTTCAAAAAGATTTGGAATTTTGTCTTCTGTTTAGAAATTATTTAATTAGGTTTCACATTAAAAGAAACCCAAACTTATAATCTCCTTTCTGAAAAACTCTTAATTAACCTCAAGAATTACAAATCTTATAGAGCATCATCATCAACAGTAAATGTTACAAGACTTTTTAGGTAGTAAATTTCAACAATTAAAAAAATTAGGAAATGATATATGAAAGTAGCCCACTGTAAGATAGTCTTCAATAATGTGATCGTATACCTCCCTCTTGCAAGGAAAGTAAAAATATTTTATATTGATTTCTATTTTCCATATTTACGATGTTGATAAACTATAACATATAATGCAAGCTGCTTATCATTTCTGAAAGTAGAAGTATTTATTTCTGCAAAGTTATCACTGCAGTAGTTTCACTACTGCATTTGACAGCTTTACAAAAAGCATTGTATGTTCAAAATTATCCTTTAAACAATAATAAACAATATTCTGCATTTTCCCATTTGCAGTTGCTGAGTCACAGTAAAAGGAAAGGAAAACAAAAAACTGTGGGAGATACAGAGGACATACATTTTTAAAGTACTACACATTTTTACACTGACTGGTATTTCAAAGCATATTGTCAAACTGTGCTGGCAAAAGTCTCCTCCATATTTAGTCTTACGATGCTTCTTGTTGAGCACGCAGAAAACAAGGAGCACAAGATTAATGAATATCTGTGATTTAATGGCTTGCCAGTATAAGACATCTAAAGAACAAATAGAGAGATACAGTCATTTTCCCTAGGAAAGATTCCAGCTCAACCACAAGACCTTTTGTCTTCAAGATTCCCTCATAACCTGCTCCATTTTCTAACTTCTTAGCCAGGGAGGATACAGGAGAGTAATCCTGAACATTTGCTGCCATCACTTNATAAACTATAACATATAATGCAAGACTTCTAATTCTGCTCTTTTCATCTTCCTTGGTTGCTTTCTGTCTTTCTCTCCACAGATCCCCAGTTTCTTCCAATATCCTGCAGTCTAGCAGGGACAGTCTTTAATTGAGAACACCAATGCTCAACCATAACAAGTTGATCCAGTTAAGTGTCCAATCTGATTCATATTTCCATATGAAAATTTCCATATTTCTTTAATGGGCACAGAACAAGGAGTGTTCTATAGATAAAAATTAGGTATGTTAGTATAAAGAAAATATCTGAACTAGAGAATTGACCTTAACTTAGGAGCATCTTCTCTTTGGTAACTGGTGCATAGTTTTAGGACACCAGTATTCTAGGAATTTAAATGCTAAGATCAATTTGTGCGTGCTTTACTGAAAATTGTGAATCTTTCCATGGAGATGTATGAAGCCTGATTCACACTTTGAAATATTGACAGTATTTTTAATTTTTAATTTATGACACATTGTGTTTTGGGATGAAATGTTGCTGGACATGGTAGCTGGAATTATAACTTAACTATGTAGGATTTATAATTATTTTTTTTTAAAAGTACTTTAAATAGATTTTCTTGCTTATTTGTTGATTCATGCTTGCTTAACCACATGGTTTGGTTAAATTACTTAATATACTTGGTATAAATGAGGAGATCAATTCCATTTTTCATAGAATATTTTTATTTAATTTCATTTTTCAGTATTTTTCATAATTACAGGTAAAAAGTAAATGAAGTATTATTATTCTTCATTTTTCATTTTAGTCACTGATATATATCACTGATATATAATGGAGAAATCTCTATATAGAACTACAATTATTAAAACTGGTTTGTCCCTGAAAACACAATATTCCAAACAGTGCAAATGTACACTTATAAAGACCTTAAGTGGATTTGAGGGTTTCATTTTTGGAAAGCTGTACTCTATGAAGACAGCTAATAGTATCAGGGAGCCACGCTTCATGCAGTGCTGAGTTATTACATATTTTATAGACTGATTATTTCCAACACTACTGCATTTAAAAAAGGAGCATAATAACTCAGCAAGTGTTTCTTAGCTTTACCTGTTTCATCATTTATTGAACATAATGAGTGCTGGTTGCTTGAATATTGTAAAGTTCTCTCTGCTTGAGATTTATTTGTATTTTAAAAGAGTCATTTAATATTTTTGTATTCATAATTAGTTCTGCGTTATATGCTCATTTTCCCTAATCAGATCCTAACTGTACAGTACACCACCTTATGTAGAAAGCAATCTTAAAAATGAATATGTTCCTTTGGATAAAGCACAGCTTGCAAAACATAAAACCATGAAGACTACAGGGAAATTTCAGGCTTCGTTATACTTGCAATCATGACATTAGAAAATCATGATACGTGCTGTGCTGTTTTCTAATCTATGGTTTTGTTCTTGCTTCCAAGGTTTAATTGATATAAAAAATGAGGGGGTGGTATCTATCCCGCCTTAGATGCACTTCAACTCCAGTTGCCCAGCTGTCTTATTTCCTATGTGCATCTGTCTGTCTGACACTGATATAATAGTTTTAATAATAAATTCTATTCAACTGCCAAAAATGTGCATGATACAAATACACATATTCAATATATGAATATATGCATATTAGATATACACAAATGTTTTAAAACAGAAAACAATTATTAGCGTCGCAGAGTTAAGTCTTACAAGCTTGGGAATTTTTTTTAATTAACCTTTCAATGCAAACTGAATTCAGTTCCTCTTCTCTTTATCTTCTGAGAAATAAAAGTACATAATTAAATATATTGGTTTTTTCCATCCTGCCCTACAAATGAGTACAGGGGACTGTTGCAGACTCTTACTAACATTATTTGCTGTATACATGCATAGTAAAAAAGAAGACTGCAGAGAGAGAATGGTTTTAGTAAAATCATCTCCAAACCATCTAGAACTGTTTTTCTTCATCTTATTTCTCCTCTTCCATGGCAGTCATATATTCTCTTTTATAGGCAGGAATATAGGGGACCAGAAGGAATCTCTTATGTCCTTAAATCCAGTTATATGCCAGTTAAGGGAAGAAATCTCTGCTGGCAAAAAGGCAATCCGCATTGTAATATAAGGTGTTTTGTCCTTTCTACATCTAGTAGTGGGTTATTTTCACCTCCATCATTTAGAAAATTTCATTTCTAGGATAAATATATTCCAAACAAATATATATTCATACATCCTTGTATCGACATGTTTTATTACCCTAGATAGGAATTCTTTGTCACTGGAGCTTATCCCATGTATATTTAAAGACACCTATTACATCCCCTTTCAAATTTTAAATTGCTAAATTAAGCATATTAAGATGATTTGATCTCCAATCAGACATTTTCCATTCTTCCGATCATAAGAGTATTCCTTCTCTGTACCTACCACAATTCAAATTCACTTTTATAAAAAATGCAATCAGAATTATAGATATTATTATGGAGACTGCATTTGTAACTTACACTATGTCGTAAGTATTCATTTAGCGTTACAGGAAATTATGTTGCTTGGTATAGCCTAGATGTATATTTTTATCTTTCTTAGCTGCATTACATAAACAATGTCTTGACTTGTGATTGCAATGTATGCTATGGCATGTCTCAGAGAGGATCAGCTAATCCACTATTTCTTAGTAATTTCTTAAAGAAAACTTCTAAGCTTGTAACAGAAGTGGGTTTTTGTCCCCTGACGCATGTCCTTCCTTTCTGTATTGTTAAATTTCCATGCATTTCTATTCCTCCCGCCCTCAAGATCATCCAGTTCTTCCTATGACATTCAATCATCCTATATATTGATCAAACCTCTTCAGCAAACCCATCTTCAGCAAATTTCATCAGCACTTCTAATTATTCTGGCAAGACCATTAAAGAAAAATTCAATCAATCTCAAATCTGATCCTTAAGAAAAACTTCAGGTAGCTTCCTCCATTTATTCCCCTCACTTTATTTCTTCACTCACTTCTTATACTAATCATCAATTTCAGCATTTTACATAAAATTTCTACAAGTGAGATATCTACTGAAGTTCATATTCTCAGGATTTACCACATTTCCTATGCTAAAAGAAACTAAAAATCTTACCTAAGAGCAGTATTTGGATTTGGCTTGCCTGGCACAACCTGCCTCTGGAATACTCGTGATGGAGTTTATTCCATTCTTCATTCATCCTCATTCTGTATTTTTCTCCCTCTTAATTTTAATCTAAAATTTAGCTAAATAGTGAGACTGGACTAATAGTCTTGCATTTGCCTAGGTAACTTTCCTCTATTTCTAGTAAAAGCTGTTACACTAGAAGTATAATAGTCATATGAGAACCAACAGACACAGTGATTCTCATAAATATATTTGCAATAAACCTTGTCAGTTCTTTTTTCAGAATTCTGAAACCGAAATTGTCTATGTCTCCAAGCTGAGTTTTCTTTAACTTTGGCATCATATCTATTCACATCAATACGTGTTTACTTCATAAGTCTAGGTTATCCATAATCTCTCTCCTTCTCATCCACAGTGCATAAATGCCCTTGTGGGTTTGGGGTTGTTTTGTTTGTTTGTTTATATCTTTATATATTTATAATTAAAGAAAAAAATTCACTTATTGCAACTTGCCTTGTGATGTACAAGTTAGATTTACTTAATAATTTTAGGGATTTTGAGGTTTTACCTGGACTTCCAATACTCCACATACTCCAATTTCAGGGTATGCAAACTTCCCCAACTATTGTAAAATTCCTGCTTAGTCACAATATCATTATAAAGTAATTATTTATTCTTTTAGATCTGGGAACTTTCCCTACAAGCTTGCTCTGCCTTCCTGCTTGCAATTTAAATCCCAAGCATAGCATCTGCACATTTGATCCAAAACAATTGCAAAAGTCCTTATTTAAGCTCTGCATTTGACTTCGGCAAGGTTTTAGTAGCTTTTTATGTTTCATGCTAATAGATAAGCAGAAGTAAACAAATTATCCTAGTGAGTGTTTCCATTATTTGAGAGAACATGTTTAAACTTGCAGTTGTGTGTGCTTAGTTTGCCAGGTATATGAGAAATAAAAAAGAATTTGAGCTGAATTTGAAAGCACAGGACTTGATTCTTGCAATCTTTCATCTCAGGTTTTCATCTATAAAATCCGTTTATGTTTGTGCTGCATGACAACATAAAACTGACGTAAGAATAAAGGGTGCTGTTTATAAGTTCAAAATGTAGCATTGCATCTCCAAATTAATCAGTGATCATGTTAAAGGCTACACTTTGTGTAGACACTGAAGAGGAATTAATTTTACACATCTGAGTGGACAGATAGCCTGCCTACTTAACAGGGTGAGCAGAAGTCCTGAAGCTGTACAGAAAAGAATGGAGATGACTTTCATCAGATACAGCATATCCCCTTCTGTCTTTGACTGCCTTATTAACAGCATTGCCAATAAAGAGTTGATAGCCCGATGATTAATTAATAGAAGCAGGATCAGTACCATATTCGAAATACAGATTTTTGAAACATAATGCTTGATACAGTGTTTTTACTAGTTCTGAAATGTCAATGATTGAACCTAGTTAATAACAATTTGATATTACTGGAGTCCATTTCCCAACAACACTTCCCAACTACACAATTCTGTTTGCCTAGTTTGGAGAAAAGGGTGCTGAAGGGTGAACTCATCGCTCTCCACGGCTTCCTGAGGAGGAGAAGTGGAGAAGGAGGCTGATCACCTCTCCCTGGTATCATAGGACACAGGGGAATGGTTCAAAGCTGCACCACGGCAGGTTTAGACAGGACATTAGGAAGCATTTCTTTACCGAGAGGCTCGTCAAACACTTGAACAGGCTTCCTAGAGAGGTGGTCGATGCCCCAAGCCTGTCAGTGTTTCAGAGGCATTTAGACAATGCCCTTGATAACATTCCTTAATTTTGATCAGCCCTGAAATGGTCAAACAGTGGGATTAGATAATCATTGTAGGTCCTTTCCAACTGGAACTATTCTGTTCTGTTCTATTCTGTTCTGTTCTGTTCTGTTCTATTCTATTCTATTCTATTCTGTTCTATTCTATTCAAATCATGCTTAAGAAAACTTTTAATCTAGAAAAGATATTCATATAAAAGACTTAGAATTTCATTTTAAGGAAACTTTATTGAAGTAGAAATCAAATAACTAAACTATTTAAATAGCATTAGAAAAAAAAAGTGTGAAATTGTTTGTTCATTATTTGTAAATGCAGTATATTTTAATACATTGCCTAACATTTCTAGTACTGGAGAGGAATTAATGAATCATTTACATATCTAACTCTAGTATAATCTTGGTACTGTTATAGCACCAATTTACAATTGGTCAATTTATTTTTTAAATGCCCTCACATATTGCCTTGAAGAACATTTGGATTTCTTCAGTGGTGAATATCTCTGGGGTTTTTATTGTTGTATTTTATTTTTTTTTTTTAAAGCAAAACTTAAGGTGGAAAGCATACTGACAAGGATAAATCTATCACAAGTTCTTAAACTAAGTGTGCAAATTCCACAGAAGATAATTAGACATCCGAACTGGAACATGTTCAGGGTTTCTGACAGGACCCTGAGCTCATCCTCCACTGGGGAGTTTGTCTGAGCCTATTGTGAGTTCCTCTGCAGAGAAGAACTCTTACAAAGAGAGCCAGGAGTGAAAGACAGGAACTTTGTGACATGCAGTTCAACAAAGGGAAGAACAATGTCCTGCCCCCAGGCAGAAATAATGCCATGCATCAAAATATGCTGGTGGCTGACTGGTTGGAAAACAGCTTTTCAGAAAAGGACCTGAAGGTCCTTGTGAACATCAAGTTGAACATGAACCAGCAATGTGCCCTTGTGGCAAAGGGGGCTAATGGTATTGTGGACTGCATTAGGAGTAGTGTTGCCAGCAGGTCAAGGGAGGTGATCCTTCCCCTCCACTCAGCACAGGTGGGGCACACCGGAGTACTGTGTCCAGTTCTGGCCCCCCCAGTACAAAAGAGACATGGACATACTAGAGAGAGTCCAAAAAAAAATTACCACCAAGGTGACTAAGGTTCTGGAGTATTTCTTCTATGAGGAGAAGCTGAGACCTCTGGGGCTGTTTGTCCAGAAGAGAAGGCTCAGCGAGGATCTCAATGTACATAAATACCTGAAGGGTGGGTGTCAGGAGGATGGAGGCAGGCTTTTTTCAGTGGTGCCTAGTGACAGGACCAGAGGCAATGGGCACAAACTGAAATACAGGACGGTCCTTCTGAACATCAGGAAGCACTTTTTCATGGTGAAGGTGACCAAATACACTGACATAGGTTTCCCAGAGAGTTTGTGGAGTCTTCCTCCTTGGAGATATTCAAAAGCCATCTAGATGTAGTCCTGGGCAACTGGCTCTAGGTGGCCTTCAGCATGGAGGTTGGCTGAAATGACCTCCAGAGGTCATCAAAAGGGGACTTTTTTTCTGTTTTTCTTTGTTTTTCTACAGACATCCAAGTTCTTGTGTGTTATCTTTCAGAATAACGTAATAATATTGTAGTGGATTGTATCCTAATATTTTTTAAAATTTTCTCATTTCAGTCATGCAACAGTTAAAAGGAAATGGTTTGGGGTTTGGTTGGTTGGTGTTTTTTTAAACTCCTTAGCACTTCATGAGTGCCAACCAGTTCAACCCAAATATTACAGCTCAAATCACAAACTACTTTCTTAACTATCAGTGTCATTGAAGACTAGCTGTTCTCCAAGTTGTAGAAAAGATTGTATTTCTTCAATTTTGATATGGAAGAATACAAAGCAGCTTCTTTGCCTCATTTACCAAGAGGGAGCTGTATCATTACCAGCACAGAATGTGAAGGCTGAATATTTAACAGAATGAAACGTCAACATTAAGGCCTTTAATGTCATTTAGACAGTCCTGTGGCAACTCTTGCCTCTGGGATATAATTTATACTTTATAGATGTATGTATGCAGAAAATTTATTTTTTTCATTTTCCAATATGTGTTAGCTGTTTCCACGTACAACATTTAATTTTGTATTTGCAAAGAACTACAAGGAGTACCAGGTAAATGCTACTATGCTTAAAGCAAGTTCACTATATAGAATGCTGTATTTTCACCCAAAACATTACAGAGCATGAAAACAGTGCTGAGTAGAGCATTTTTATTTGACAATGACATACGTCATAAGAGTAATGCTATGAGTAAAAAACACATGAAGTTAAAAATGTTAGTAGTACAAGGTATGTGTGTACTCACAAAATCATGCAATACAGAGATCTGAGTGAAAAGTAATTACAGTTGTACAGACTTTAGATACACAGAATACTGAGGATTTTAAAATGTATAGTATGTACCTATCTCAAGATTTTTTGTACCTCTATTAAGATTGGAATTTTCAAAGTGTTTATCCATGGACTAATTCTACCTTTTCTATATGTCTGTATATGTATATATTTGATGGATAAGAAGTACTAGAGATCTGAGCATGATGCAAATGATACGGAACAAGGGGTGGAAGCTTACCCTGGCGGCTTTGAGGGAGTGTTTGTCCCCTTCTCAGACAGTTTTTCAAGCAGTTCGTGAAGGAGTTCATAATTTTTCTCATTTTGCTCTGCTATTGTCTTCGCTATTTTCTCCATTGTCTCAGCCATTTTTTCCACAGCTGCTACCATGGAGGGATGAGAGAGGCTATCTTCATACCGGCTTATGCTGTTAGCCACTTCATTTACAGTTGGTGCATCAACATCGGATCCTCCCCAAATTGTTGACAATGTATGGGAATGCACTGATGGTGCACTCTGCACAAATTTTCTTAGCAAAGATTGTTTGTATGGCATTTCATCAGGGTCTACATTCACTTGCTAGTCACCATAAATCACCTCCCACACAGCCAGTCCCCTCAGGTACTTGATACCTTTTTCCATGCTCGTCCACTTACTTCGACAGCATTCAATATCATCTTTGAAGAGATACCTGCTCTTTACAGCAGTCATCTCCAGAGACTGAGAGTGTTTGATTTTCTCCGAATCGCTTTATCAATACCTCTATCTTTGGCCAGGTTTCCTAACTGCCTAGCTTCTCTACCATCTAAGTCTATGGAATCAGCTCCATTATCCCAGCATTGGAGCAACCAGGAGATAAGTGTCTCCCCTTCTTGATGACTTGATGAGTCCTTCCTCAAGTTTCTCAAATCCTTCATAGAGAAGGATTTAACTATTATCTCTACATCCAAGTCCTCCTCCTGCATTGACAGTGGCCGAGAAGGACCCTCTCCTGGATCTTCACCAGAAGAGGCAGGGGAAGGAGATAATTTCCTTTTCTGCTTCCTGATCACTGGGGCAACTTGTACCGGTTCTGTTGGAGTTTGAGTACCGGCAGTACTCATCATTGAAGCAGCCGAAGTAGTGACAGTAGTGGCTGGTGCTGATGCAGGTAGCAGAGTAACTTTTACTGCATGCTGCTGAGTGGCTGATGGGGGAATGTCTGGCATGGCCAATGCTGCTGGGGCCAGTGCTGCAGCTTCCCCCATTACGGGCAGGGGCAGAGGCTTGGCCGGTGCTGGTGGGGGAGTAGCCTGGGGAGTGGTTTGTGTCCGTGCCTGCTGCAAGTTGGCCCATGGGATTTGAGTAGCAGCAGCATGTGTCATACGATATGCACTCCCACCCTGATTTTTAACACAAAACTACCCCTGCAACACATTCAGGAGAACCAGCAACAAAAACACAATCTTTAGTAAGTAACATTCATTTTCTAAGCAGCTCAAAAGGTTTCCATCCCCTAGCTCTTTGACATAAGCATTAAAGGGCAAGATAAACCTTTCCCAGGTGAAACCGAAAGTGTAATTAGTAAAAAAATCCATCACATGATGCCCAAAATATGCAGATATAGCCATTATCCAAATAACTATTTTATACATCTGAATGACAAACAATACAAAAATAGCACATTTAATCCACTACATACAAATACAAAAAGCAAGTAAACCATGCAACATATTCAGCAGGTTAACAGCATTCTATCTATTAACTTCACAGAAAGCTCCCTAAAGGCACAATATAACATTTTGCTTACAAACAACATTCCCTGAGCAATTGGAAGCTCATGCCCCACATTGGGCACCAATAAATCTGTCACTGTTTGGGCCAGGTTGGCCAATGACACCGGTGCTGAGTAGAGGGGAAGGATCACCTCGCTTGGCCTCCTGGAAACAACGTGTCTAATACAGACCAGGTTGCTCTTGATCTAGTTTAACCAATAGTTATTAAGTGAAGCTCAATAACTTGTTTAAGGTGTTATCTTTTTGGTGATATTTGTTATTCTGATTGCTAATTTTGCCATCTGATCTTTACCTAAAAAGGGCACCGTGCACCCTTTTGTCTGAAGAATGCAAACACTTATGTAGTCAACACAAACAACAGGGCTGTCCCAGATGTCCAATTGGTTATCATGAAAGGAATTAAAATATAAAAAAGACTCAGTTCCATGGCAGGAACAAAAGGTTTCTTATTTAGAACTAAGAGAAAGAGGTGGGAAAAAAAACACCATTCTGAAAAATTGCATTTCATTTACTAACAAAATACTTAAGAGAAAGCACAGCAACTGGTGAAAAATGAGCAAGAAAGTTCAGTTAGACAAAAAGGACCAAACTACCCTGATCAGTAGTTTCCTCATTAGTATGAGCAAAAATATCCTTGATGTCAAGAGACAGAACAGTACACCCTATTTAACTTGAATTGGGGTTGTTTTTATTGGTAGTTATAAACAATCCATGTTCTAAAAAAAACTATGTTTATTCCTCTTGATTCACTCATCATCTTATCTTTTCAAAATGTGGTGAGCAGCTCCCAGAAGTCCCCAACATAGCTGCTACTGTAGCATTTCAGGTTATTCTATAATCACCTTGAGACAAGATTGAGCAAATACCCTTAACAAGCTTAAAATTAGTTTCTGTGAAGGCATGACAATAACATGATAGTAATTTCAGTTTGTTGATTTCAGGATGACAGGTGAATGCAAAATATCACCTGCTTGCCATGACAGTCTGAATTTGCCTTACAAACCAAACCTAAACATCCAGTTGAAATGGCTGTCTTCCTGTAGGATCAATATTTACAGACCTAAGCCTTGCCTTTCATGCTCTGAGTCTTTGTAGTCTACAGTGGATGAGAGTACATGCCAAAACAGAGAAGTCTTCAGAAAACAAAACCTAGCAGTTGTCTTTCAGAGGTAACTTTACCTATGGGTGAAATATGCAATATTATGCAAGCATTATAACTCAATAATATGATCTTAAAAAAAGAAAAAAAAGTATAATATACCCATCTCAACCTTAAACCTACAGATGAAGTACTGTACACAGAACTAATAATTTTTAATTATTAATCCAATGAACTTTGATATCCTCTTAGCCTGTATGGAATGAATAGAGAAGCCACTCAGCTACTGTGTCTCCTCAGAGACATGCATTCATAATTTCATATGAGGAAACCACTGAGCTATCACTTGCCTAATACTTTAAAAGAGCAAAGGTAAGCACCTTCTTTTCCTAGGTCATGCTACTGCTGTGACAACCTCTTGACTAGCCCTCTTCTTTCAAATCATGTTATTTAGACATCATAGGCAACCCTGCCTAAGCTAAAAATGTGAAAAATTAAAGAGAAAATGAAAATGCAATGAGACTATCACTCCTTCATGCCCTGTAAACCCACTCTACCAAGTGGAAAGCTATTTATAACCAAGAAAGGGTGTGTGATGGTGAAGCTGATGTACATCCCTTGTTGTTGGCCACTTTCGCTGACTTTCTGTTTTGACTTTGTTTCTGTTATGAGAGCAGGTACTGGGCTGTTGTTGGAGACTCCAAGTCTCTATGAATGTTTCCAGTTACTGATCCATAGGGTGAAGTCCATCAAATAAAAAAAAAAGAAAAAGAAAAAGAAAAAGAAAAAGAAAAAGAAAAAGAAAAAGAAAAAGAAAAAGAAAAAGAAAAAGAAAAAGAAGAAAAAAGACTCTCCTTGTGCAAAAGAGTTAATAACTTTTGCAAGAGCAATCTAATTGGCAGAAAGACAGGATATGCTCCTTGTTTCCTGCCCTCAGAGGTGCACCCCTGGTTTTTTGCTGCTGTTGCTGTTTGACCAAACACCTTTAAGTGTTCAAGTACTGACTTTACAAACTTTCTCAGTGAAAGACTAGAAACACTTTGAATTTCAATCTGGATTTCAAAGTACATGTCTTCAAGGTTCAGTGCAAACATTCTGCACAACTCTAGGTGAAATTTTCTACAGATGACTAAACAGAAGGTAGATTTATATAGCTGTAATAAGAACAAAATAGTTATGCTTATATTAAAGTAGAAGGTTTTCAGCAACTGTTTTACAAGCTTGCTTGGTCTGAAGTGTAGCATGAAATATGATTTTCAATGTGAGAAAACTGTTAGGAATGCACAACCAAACAGACTATTACAGCAGGCAGGTAAGAGCCTTTAGCTTACTGATTTACTTATTACATGTGTCCTTACTGAAAATAGATGTGTCTTGTTTCTAGTTTGATCAGCCACAAGGTTAGATTTTAGAGTTTTGAATTGGAACATAATACCATAGAAATAGACGGCATGCCGTATTGACTCTTCATACCAGTTTATAAGAAATAAGTAGGATAACAAGGCTGAAAGTTTCAAGTATTATGGAGTAAATATACTATTTATTAGGGTTATACTTGTTATATGCTAGAACTAATATTAGTCATTTTTGTATTGTTCCTTCAAGAACATTGTATTTTTCCTATTAAATTTAAATATGTATCTCATATGCTGCACTTTTTCCATTTATTACTAAAGCAATAAGTAGACTGAACACCTATTAATGTCATCAGAAAAAATTAAAACCTTTACAGTTTAAAAAAATCCATAGCACTTTATTATACTTACTATGTCTATGAATAAAATCATACTTCTTTAGTCCAATACAGAATGACTAAACAACAGCAGGATTCCCTACAATTGATGCACATAATGTGATTTTCTACAAAATATTTGTTTGTGAAATTATTTGATGGTAATAGAAACATAAAAAACAGATTGAAAAAGGTGCACTGATTATTTGATCCATATTACTTGATCCACAAAACCCATGTGAAAGGCCCTTCCGCTAAAAAGAAGATTTTAATAATAAATCACAAATATAATTAACCACTAACTTCCAGTTGATAATGTGCTTGAAGGAAACACTTTAGCAAATCCCTAATTATTAAAAATAAAGTTAGAAACTCCAATATCAGCTTGCAATTTAGCTTCATTGCTGTTTGGATCTTTGGATGCACAGTATATAGGCAATGGTCAGGGACTTCAATGTTATTGTGAAGGAATAGAAACATTGAAACAAGAAATGTCACAATATGAGAAGCAAGAAACACAGTGATGTAAAGTTCTAAATTTAATGGTTAAAAATTTAAAAAGGGATTTACAGCCCCTTGCCTTGCCTTGCCTTGCCTTGCCTTTCCCCTCGCCTCCCCTCCTCTTCTTCAAAGTATCTATGTTGAAAAGATGCAACTACTGTTAAGAAGCAACCCTGGTTTTAGGACACAGGTCCAGGACTGTTTCAGACAAAGTACAGTGTGCAGGAGTCACCTGCTGCAATTTTAACTTATGCTAAGCGTCTTTATAAATCTGCTGACAATTTTTTTTTGATGATATGGAGTGTTTGGGGTGTTTTTTTCACAAACTCAGAAAGTTTATAGATGGAAAGGGCATCTTGACATAAAAGTCCTGCTTCTTATCTCTATAGCAGTACAGAGTTATGAATGACCGAAAGAAGAAAATCCTAATAAACATGCAGAAAACCACTGTAGTCAAAGAAGCCAGTAACAACTACATGTTTCTGGGAATTTGCACATTAAAGTTTGTAAATTGTTGACATTATACTCAGTTCTGTGTTTGATATGAAAGAAACTGAAATAACTAACCTGAACAGTATGTCTGTGTAACAGGCAAGATTAAAAATCAAAGCACTAAAAGCTGGATAATTTCACTTTCCTTTTCAGCCATTTTGCTTCACAGCAGGGAAGAAGTAGCATTTTTAGTAAGAAGAGATGTAGCTTCTTAGTTCCTGGAAGAACATCTTAGTTGAATCCCATACACTTGACAGCTCTTGAAGCTGAGGATGAAAAATGGTAAAGTTGCCCTTATAAAAAGCCATTTCCCCACAGGGCAGTCACGGGGTTTGCCAGGGGTGGAGAAGTCGGGATTTAGCTCCCAGTTGCCAGGCAACAGGTAAGGAAAGAGCAGACCTCCTTTCATAAAGAATTTGAGTGGTCCTCCATGAGCGTTTGCACACGAAGAACCACAGCTTGAAAACAAGCTACAACAACAGAAAACTATTTCTGCAAAGACAAAATTACTCTGAACACTTTAAAGAGGGAAAAGTTCTGCAGTCCACAAACTACCTCCTGAGATCAATAGGACCATCACTTCTTTTTCCTTTATGTGACCTTAGGCACTGGTTTTGTTTGTTTGTTTTGCTTTGGTTTTGTTTTATTTCTTTGTTGGTGGTGGTTGATTTTTTTAAATTTTTCTCTTTTTTTCCACTTTAATCTATTAATTTCCAGAAAGGTGAATTTTTGGATTTGTTTTGTTTTGGTTTTTTAATCTTTTAATACTATGACCATTGAGATGACAAGAGAGTTAAGACTTATTGCTTAAACAAACATGCTTAAAACAGTATATTGAATGCTTCTAACAAAAAAATTTTAATGTCCAGTCTTCTCTCCTCTCATGCAGAAATAAACAAAAATACGTACAAAACTAATCCACTGTGAAGTTCCACGTTTTGATCTTATATTTTATCACAGAATTTATTACTTTCCATGCTAATCTAATTTACCATATGTGGCTGCATTCAAAGGGGAAAACAAAAGGCTTATCTAAAAGAACAGGTGGTATTTTATGTTGAATTTTTATTGAGATTTGTAAGTATATTAGCAGAAGTCATCCAGATATACACAACTGTACAAAAATTGAAATTTAAGTAAGGAATTGTGCTATTTAAGAAAACACTGATGTTTTTGTTCGTTTCTTTTGTTTACTGGACTGATTTATAGGTAAACGAATGTGATGTTACACATTAAAAATGTAACTGTTCAGTTTTTCCTATCTTTACTTAACTTTCTGATAAGGACTGGTAGCGGACAAGATAAAACTGCCTGAACGTCAACGTTAGAAGGAGTGATATAATTACTATGAAAATTAAGGTATGGTTTTAAAGATTAGAAGTTAACTAAAACATAACGCTTTTCATCTGCTGGTAACAGAACAATGCACACTGAGGAAACCATCTTCCATCACATCTGATGCAGATAAAAACATTATGCAAAGTTAAATGAGATATGTTGGTCCTCAAAAATATATAAATTAATTTCAATGTAGCCTGAAACTTATGTGACATAAAAGAAAATCAACTTTCTACTGTAATTTTTGTGAAAATTTCTATTGTGAACAGGGGAATTCTTTTTCTCTTTAAAAAAAATCTACTAAGCCGTGTATTGTAACATCCTGGCTAGCTGTCAAAACCAAAATCCATGTAAACATGTAAATCACATATTTATCTTTGTGAGGGGTTTGGGCCTCGGTTTCTTTTCTTTTCTTTTCTTTTCTTTTCTTTTCTTTTCTTTTCTTTTCTTTTCTTTTCTTTTCTTTTCTTTTCTTTTCTTTTCTTTTCTTTCCCTTTCCTTTCTTTTCCTTTCTTTTCTTTTCTTTTTCCTACCTATAATTTTTTTTTTTTTTACTTCAGTTTTCTTAAGACCATCAACAGTTGATTCAGGAATATGGAATAATGCTGGGATATGTGAAAGCACAAACATTTTCAAAATCATACAACTACATGACATCTTTCTCACTACAATCTCAGCTTCATATTAAACCAAGGAAAATCATCTACCTAACCTAGAGGCGTATTTGAATCTATGTTTTAGGAAAAAAAAATTAAAAATCCTGAAAAAAGTTCCTTATGTCTTATAAAAGTTTCCCAAGATAAGAAAGTGTTTATGAACTTAGGCAATTTCTTCAGTGAAACTGGCAGATCAGACTTCTTAAATTTAGGCATAAACTAGGTACATAATTAAGACCTTGTTCAGATCCCAAATAAACTTTCAAGATCAGTTTCCTTCATCTATATAGTTGGCATACAAAATAGAAAAGTAAAATATTTTGTTGGAAAGATGTGAACTTTTTGAGATTCCTGATACAGTTCCTATCAGAAAGCTTTGGGACACCTCTGGCTCCTCAGGTTGAATAAATATTATTCATACCTGCTTGTTGAATCCAAAATAGCAGTTTGTATATTTTAGGATGTGTACAGGGAGCTCTCTGGATTATTTTGAATACTTTAATCTGTTTAGAACAATAAAGACGTATTCCCTGAGCCTAACTCCTGTTCCTTTCTAACTTGGCACGTTCTGTATGACTTGTGCACAGTTACTCAGCTACAACCAGGAAGCAGCGGGAATCCTGACCCGTAACAACAGCTGCTGCATGGGACCAATGTATCCAATCCCACCATCACTTTTTAATGAGCTATCCAGCCACAAAAGTACTAGAGAAGCAGTAGACATTTAACCACCGATATGCATTGTGCTACAATTGTTCAGAGCAAGTCAAGACTTCCATGAGATTTAGTTGGGAGGATGCTTCCTCTGAGGATTTCACGCGAGCTTGAACACTTAGGTGATCACTTTATCCATGGCACGGCAATTCTAAGAATGAGCCTCTGAGGAAGTTTTTAGTAGAAAACATCAGAATGATTGTTATCCTACATAACTAAGCAGGTTAAGATTTGGCATTGTATTTTCAAATTTGCTTTCCTAAATATCAGTGATGATATTTAGGACTCTGCCTGAGTTTTGTTTCTGATCTCATCCATTCTCATTTGTCAACCCTTCTTTTCTTTTACAAGCAAGTCAGATTTATATTTTTTTAAACAAAGAATGCCTTAGCTTTCCTGATCATCCATACATTGAAATTAATGATCTGTATTTTACAAATTATACTCTTTATTAACAGCAGATTCCATGAATGATCTTTGAAAAAAATACCTTTGGCCTAGGACAAAAAACCACATCGACATAGAAAGCTTTTAACCTCTGTCTAAAGACGCTTCCTCATTCCTCAGATATTCTGACATAGTCCTAAAGTTTCTTTCCTCTGGTGGTTTCTTTGTTTTATATTCGGTATACATTGCCATACTTTGATTTAGCACATCATTCTGTATGGAGAAAGCATGACATAACTGAAAATTTCATAAACTTCCTCTTCTTTTTGTTTTGTTCACTCTACATAAATTCGTGGGTTTTCAGTGTTTTGCCTCATAATGACTAATTAAAGGCATATGTGTTAATATGAGGTTTTACAAATATTTCATTTCATATTTCAAGCGTGGATTTTCACCGAAACTAAAGATTCTTAAATGATTGAAGTACTGAATCACCACTTGTGAAGTCTTAATTTTCAAGGTTTACACTGGTGTTTTTGCACAGGGAATTTATAGATGCATTAAGCTTGCATGGCTGTATGGATTTCATTTGGGAAATAAGATAAATTTTACTAAATTTTATAGAATATTTAATAATTTAGTTCTCCCTTTGTCATTTAACTGTTTAACTTGGTATTTAGCAATAAAAAATAATCTGCGAAATCACATGCTTTTTGTAAAAGTCCTTTATAAAGTCTGTAGGTTTCCTCTTCAGAAGACATTATATTTTTTATGCCAAAATGCTAAATAGAATTTTTTTAAACACAGTTGGTGAAATATTTCTAAAAGTTCACAGCCATCAGAGGCATTCAGTAATGCTAATACATTCCTCTTCTTTTCTACCCATGTATGGAGAGCTTTACTTTAAACCTTGTTGGTTTATTAATTTTTAAAATAGTCCTAGGAAATTGTGCTTAAACATTCTTTAAGTTTTCATTAATTAAACACCTCTTTGCTAACCTGTTTAGAGTTGGTGGAAGAGGTGCAATTTCTCCACAAAACCTCCTATATTTTCTACTCTTCTTTCTTGTTTTCATCCCACCAGACTTCCGGCCCCAAAGGACATTTTGACAGTAACGTTTTACTTAGAAAAATAAAATAATAAAACCATAAAAAATAAAAATGTAGAAAAGTAAAAAAGTAAAAAAAATTAAATGAGAAGGAGAAGACATATATTCTCAACAATTTCAAATCAAGGCCAACCTGTTGAGTCTATGACAAGGAAAAGAACTTTTTCATTTGTATCAGTTATTGGTCTTTATGAAAATATTTGGATATAGAGAAATCACTGAAGCAATAAGTTTTCCATGTAGCAATTCCTGACCATGGTAAGAATTCACATCAGAAACTACAAATCAGTAATTCTCAATGGTGGGATGCATGATACTCTCAAAAAAGCACAAATTCAGTTTTGAGGAATATTGTTGCAAAACCAGATCACTTTTTTCTTGGATGTTAACAATATTCCAGACAGTAATGCCAGATTGGTTGTAGATATCTATGTTTGCAGGCATCATAAAAAAAAGTTAATTGAAATCCTCATGAGAAGCCTCAGAAGTAAAAAATATTTGCTTTTAAAGGGCAATATCTTGCAAGTCTCAAAATTAACTTCATTTAACAATATGTTAACTGCTAGCATAGCCCAAATATCTGCTATCTCTACCTATTCACCTGCTAGATAATGATTATCTTGACACACAGTCAGTCTCATGCAGATAGTATTGCCTCATTTTGTACTTGCTTCATCGTAAAATGTTTAGCTGCAGCAGTTTATGCCCTTTGAGAAAAGAAACAGATTAGACTCAAGGGCATATAATGTGGGAAATTATAAAAAATATGTGACATTAGAGCTTTGTTAAATTATTTGACAATAATAGGAACATCAAAAAGGAATTGAAAAAGGAGCACAAATTATTCGATCCATACTACTTAAAAAGGCCATGTAAAAAATGGTAAACATTATGATTTTTATAATAATAAAAATAATATGTTCCACCAAAAAAAACCATTATTTAAAACCTATCAGAAAACAGATGTCCATATTAATTTCCATTGATACTTTCATCACAGCCAAAACGTATATTATCTATAAAAACAAAAATGGAACTGCAATCAAGTAATTTGAAACTTGCCTGACAATGACAAACCAGATAAAGTCATCTCAGTAAAGATACTGTTTTTCCTGTGAAGCTATTATTACAGTGCTTACACAATTGAAATGGAAACCCTAATGAAAGAAGATTAGTAAAGTTTCAAGTGTTAAGGACATTAATAATTATAAAACTTAGCATTTAAAAGGAAAGTAATTTTAGCTCTTTGCATAAGTTTATTCTGCATTTAAAGGGCTAGGAAAAAAAAATCCTTCTATTCTTCAGAGGTGCTGGGAAATTCCCTTAATGGAAATAAATAACTTATTCTGGGGGATAAGGGATATATGTTTTTTTTGATATTTTATTCTTTATCACGTTGTTTTCTTTTCACTAGCTTACATTAATCCTACTCCCTGTGGGTGATCTCCTTGTAGAAATGTAGGACAGTCTGCACACGCGAGACTGAGTAAATCTTACACAAAGGGACTCATGTGGGCATTATTAAGGAAGTCACTAAGGATCACAAACAAAGGAAATCCACAAAAAATTATTGGTAGTAATTTGAGAAAGTAAGAGTTTTACTTCATCTTTTCTTGTTCCAGCATATTGTGAAAATATATACTTGCAATATTTGTGCTGAAAATATATGTAAACATAATAATGAAGAGAAATAATTTTTTTAATAAAAAATTAAATTCTGAAAGTTGCAAAGAGAGCAGAATGTCTAAGTATTTCTCAGTCATGGATTTTTATTGAAATATTATGAATTATGGAGTTTTCAGTGAGTTTAGAAACTTGCCCTTGCATGTTCTCACCTTATTATATCACTTCTACTTTGTGATTAAAAGGTGAAATGAATATATTTTGTAGATTTGATGTGAACCCTTTGTCCCCTTTACAAAGGCTAAAATAATAAGAAAAATTGTCCCCTATTATTTTGGAAGGGAAAAATACTTACACCCTGGCCCACTATTCAGCTTTCAGAGTTACTAAGAAATAATGCAAAAGTTGAGATTATCTCTTAACTATGAACAAGAGTCATATATTTATACTAAAAGTTGGGTTTTTTTCTGTGACTTTGATCTAGATGGAACAAATTCTAGGGAGCAGATACAAAATAGAAATCCTTCTGTTCTTACTATGGATGTAGCAGAATGCAGTTGGAGAAATAGAGGTGCATCTTTACTACTTATACTTCTTACTTGTGCATCCTCAGTGAATCAGTGCCTTTCAAAATTCTTTTCAGCTTCTCTATGAATTTTGAATATGTTTTGAATCTCAAATCCTTCCATGAAGAAACTTTGGTGTCTGTGAACATATAACATGAAGTGTGAAGTGCATTAATATAATATAATTATATTTCTAATATAATATAAACAAAACAGACAATGCCTATCCTCATAAAATAATTAAAAACCCAGGCTAACAGAAGAAATCCATCATTCTAGAAAGCATGGAAACATCTTTAGAACAAAGACTATTAAAGAACAAAAAAGAAAAAAAAGAAAAACCAGAAATTTGCAACTGTCTTGAAGAACAAATCCTTCTCAGAAAAATAAATAGGAAAAAGGGTTTTGTTGATTTGTTTTCTGGTGGTATTTTTTTTGTGTTTGGGTTTTGTTGTTTGGTTTTTTTTTCACAGAAGTGCCATTTCAGGAGAAGACTGATTGAGTTGAAAGGAGAAAATGTGCAAAGAAACACTACAAATTAGATCTTGAAACAAGTAGTCATTTAAACCAATAACTGTATTGTACCATTTTTTTTTCTCTTGCTCCCCTCCCTTTTCCTTCTCTTATTCCCTCTTCCACCTTCCCTCTTCTTTTTCACAAATAAGAAGGGTCTACTAACTTCTTATTGAGGGTTTCATTTGGTCACATGCAGGCGTCTATTGTCATCTGACTTGTTCCAAGTCAGGAACAAGTCAGGCTTTCAGTTGCCCATCCAGATGGGCACACAAACTTCCTGGATGCCTGAGTTTAAAGTCACTGGCTGTGTATGAATTATTTTGAGTAAGCCAGTTGTCTTGGAAGGTACCAGACACCTCTGTGGGGCAACTGAATGACATCCTAAGGGCCTACTTCAGGGTGAGCTGAATAACTCACTGGGCTCAACTGAAGTACATTTCCATTGACTAAAGTATAAGTTTAGACCCTATCTGACATACACACCTTGAGGTACTTTTAGATAACTCAGGCTTTAACAAAAACCCACTCCCAGGTTTTAGACAGGCAAAAAGATGTGCGATTGAAGTCCACTTATCTGGATATTTGATTTATAAAACCTATCTGCAGTCTTACTATCTCCTTTTTTTTGTTTGTTTATTTGTTTTCTCTTCATGACAGAAGGGTTGGGATTCAGCTTGCCTAATTTTGGGAACTTGATTCAATTGCCTAAGCATTTGCATTGATGGCCATTTGGGATGCACTGGTTTGTCTCTCCATACATCCAGCTTATAAAGTAGAAAATAACAGATCTCCCTTAAGTTCTTTGTCATATGTGCCAGCTTTGTGCAGATGTCTTCAGTGTCCTACGGCATCTCAAATGGCATTAGATGTCTATCTTTAGCAACTGAATCAACCCTTAGGTGTGAACCATCTACATTTGAGCTAACCATTGTAGGCTGTCTTTGTAGCTAACGAAGAGAAATGAGGGACAATTTATTTGACTTCCTTAAATAATCTATAGTATTACGAGATGACTGGCAATCTATCTTTGTTTCCGTTTGCTATGAAGAGAATCTAAGATGACTAACCCAGATGTAGAGATCCACATTTTGATTTATTTGATTTATTGGTATATTTGGTCTATATTTTGTTAGATGACTTCCACTCCAATGTATGAAATAGTTTGCAATCAAACATATGGAATAGTTTCTTTTGGTAGCATTAGCTATGATTGCATAAAGGAGAAATTCCATAATACTCAATAATTTCTGCCAATATATGTTTCTTTCTGTATTAAGAGTGCATTTTTAAAAATTCTGTTCTCATTTATTTTAATGTTCTACTTCATTGTTCCCTGGACATCAAAAACTTCTATATAAATGGAAGCATTAATATATTTTTTCATTGATTCTGTCTGATTCACTGAAACTAAAATCAATACCTACTACACAATAGACAGCATAGAGATTATTTTCTCTTTATTAAATAGATGCTAACTAACATTTCTGTGAAATTCAATTATTTAAACTATAGTTTACATGATACTTCCTTTCCAACAATGCAGGTGTAATACAGTAATATGCCTACAAGGTAGAAAGGTTTTCACATTAAAGGGGAAAAGAATTTAATCCATGAAAATCCTGCCAATGCACGGACTTAAGTGCCAAATTGTCCTGATTTACGACAAGTATTCCAATCTGCTTATTTTCTAGTGCTGACTAACTCGTAGGAGAATAGACTATTGAAGTTGTTCTCCATTTAGTATGAAAATGTCCTAGAAACGTGACAACAGGCGCACATTCATGTTCAGTTATCTGTTTTGGCTACAGAACTGCTTATGACTTAGCTTTTCTGCAGTGCAGGCTGCAATGAATAACTCCAAAAAAGTGCTTAGTGTCTTATGAAGGCTGAAAACATAGCTTTGCTGCCCATATTTTTTCATAACGGATAATGGAAGTGAGTGATTATTCCACGTGAAATGCAAGTCCTCTTCAATTTGAGGGACAGTACAGTATTTCTTCAGTTTGCAGGGTGTTTCTGGGTTACATTGTGATAGCTTGTCCCACATCCCTTTCCCTCTTCGTACCTGGTAGGTATGCAAGGGTGACAGTGAGCAGGCGAACAGGATTGTGGCTTCAGTTGTGATAAAGCCATTCTTATCAAGGTGGGGGATGGGGAAGAACAGACTTAGGATCTTGATCTCATCTGCCAGTTTCTGTTCTATAGACTGTGAAATGTAAACTTAATATGCTTATATCTTTCAGGGAAATGAGATCCTACTTCTTTCTTCTGCAAAATATCTTTTTTGCATACCATCAATTCAATATTCAGAGACTTCAAATCATATATCAAGAAATTATTAGCTCAGTTTCCTTTAAAAAAAAAAAAGAAAAGAAAAACACTATCGTTTATCACCTGGAAAAAAACCCAAACCAGAACAAAAATAACAAACTAAAAAAATCCTTCTGGTTACAATATGCTTGGCTTGTACATGAAAAAAAGGAAGTGAAAGTGTCCCCTAATTTAAAGAACATATTAAGATTTCATGTAGGCAACCAGGGCTAGAGCTGCTAGCAAAGGATTGGAGACTAAGGAAAAGGAAAATGAAGGAGAGTTAGAAAAATGTTGTCCCCTTGCAGCCCATGGAGGACCACAGTGGAGCAGATACCAATCCTGCAGCCTGTGGAGGAACCCCCACTGGAGCAGGTGGTCTGCAGCCTTTAAGGAAGCTGCAGTCCATGGAGAGCGCAGGCAGGAGCAGGCTCGTGGCAAGAACTGTGTCCTCTGCAGAGGAGTCCACACTGAAGCAGGTTTTAATAATTTCTTTAGCTACCACTTTAAAAAAAAAAAAGAGATTTTCTACAGTTACTAACAATACATTGTTGAATAGCAGTTTTGATAAAATATCTGCAGTCTGTGCATATACATAAATAGAAGTAAATTTAACAAAAAGAAAAACATCCTGTAACTTGCTACAACATGGCATCTTAATAGAAAATCATTTCATGGAATTTTCACTTGTAGCTGAGGAAACAATCCTTTGCAGTATTTTTTCATTTCTTTTCAGTTTAAGAGGATTTTCAGACAACTGTTTCTGTTAGAGGATCTATTTGTATTCTTAGAATTATTTGATTTACCAGGCTGGCAAATTCAGTATAAAAATAAAAAAAAAATCTTGACAAATGAAAGCCTCCCATTCATTCATCACAGATCTGCAGAAAGCATCATACAGTAAATAAATCTCCATTGCTCTGTAAATAAGTTTGTTAGGGTAATTACATATAATAATTTGATTGACTTTCAGTACAAATTTCAGGTTCATGAAACTTGAAGTGAAAATGCAGAGTATGAAATCACATTGATCTAAACAAATAATGTTTGCCTGAAATGCTGAAAGAATGAAATATTATTTTTCATAAACTTCCATAATTTTATCAGTAATGATAATTTGCAATAGTTTAGCTAATCACAGAAGTCTTGTACTAATGGTGATTGTTCAAGTGAAGCTAGTGTTCAATCCTAGGGAACCAACTTATTTTACCAATAAATCTTTTCTTTCAGAGATGGAAATATACAGTATTCATCCTGCTAGAAGGCTTTTAAACACTTGCTAATAATAGGCACAAGACAGGAAAGACATAGTCAAAGAGAATTCATGATATGAAGTAAAGATCCTACTGCATATACTACCCTATCTTTGACTCCTGGGAGTAGCCTTTCCATGCATGTGCTCTTTTAAACAGACACATACTTCGAGAAAATGTGTTGTCTTTATTTCTAGAGTGATAGGTGTCCTTTTCTTCCTTCCCTGAGAAAATATGCAAGCACAGAGAATGTCCATTAATAGGTCTGTGTTTTGGAGAGGAGATCACACAGTATCTTGCTACTCTCCAATAGCACAGTATTGGTTGTAGGTGTCAACGTTTTGGCAGCAGGGGAGCTTTGGAGGTGGCTTCTGTGAGGAGAGGCCAGAAACTGACCTGTGCTGGTCACAGAGAGTTCCAGCTGGCTCCAACAGACCCACCACAGCTAAGGTCCTCAGCCAAGCTGGTGGCGCCTTGGGGAAAACATATTTTAAAAAGGGAAAAACGCTATGCAGTGGTGTCTGAGGAGTGAGGAGAAAAAACATGTGAGGAACAATCCTGCAGACATCAAGGTCAGTGAAGGAGGGAGAGCAGGTGCTCCAGGCACCCCTGCAGCCACTGGAGAAGACCACTGCAGCCCATGGAGATAAGCACACTGCAGCAGATAACCACACTGTGGCCCATGGAAGACCCATGCGGAAGCAAGTTTATCCTGAAGGACTGCAGGCCATGGAGAGTTTCCATGCTGAAGCTGCATAACAGTATGAGGAGGAAGGAGCAGCAGAGACAAGCTGTTATGGACTGACCGCAACCGCCCATTCCTCATGCTCCGCCCCTCTTGGCGCTGGGGGAATGAGGTAGAGGAGTTGGGCATGAAGAAGTGAAGTTGAGCCTGGGAAAAAGGTTGGGGGGGGAAAGTGTTTTATTTTTATTCTGTCTATCTTTCTCACCATCCAACTCATCTTTTAATTAGAAATAAATCACAGAACCACAGAATTGTAGGTGTTGGAAGAGACCTTCAGAGATCACCTAGTTCAACCCTCCTGTTAAAGCCAAAATTAAATTAACCTTCCACAATTCAAGTCTGTTTTGCCTGTGATAGAAATTGGCAAGTGAGCTCCCCTTCTTTATCCTGACCCATCAGCTTTTCCATCTTGTTTTTAGCCTCTGTCTTGTTGAGGAGCGCAAATGAGAGAGCAGGCACGTGTGGGTGTGGCAGCTAGCCAAGGCTGACCCATCAGAAGCACCAAAAGTCTATATAGAACCAAGAAGTCGTTTTCCTGCAGATCTATGGGGTGTTTTCTTTCTTGTGTAATTTTACTTTCTGTTGTACAGATGAGAGGAATATATGACTTTAAGTTTGTGAGACATACTTTGCTCCACTATTCTGACTTTTCTTTTTTTTTTTTTTTTTCTAGGATGAAGACTTCCTTCAATGTATTTACCTCCTAACATCTTCCTTCTGGCAGCAAAGATTCTTAACTTTTCAAGTTTGTCTATTCCACAGGAGTATATATCTCTATCTAACATCAATTACTATTAATTTAAAAATATCACCTTAGCTACACCTGCTAGACTAATGAGTTTCTACATACACTTCCCATTATGAGTGTGTTCGTCATAAGATATTATTTATTTTCTTTCTTTTACATATACATTAAAATATAAAATATCATACGCTGGATTTTGAAATTTTTAAATAAATATTGCAAAGCAGTTCTTGAAGTGAAACCAATAAATTTTATAACATAACAGACAAACTTTAATGAAAAGAAAAAAAAATAAGGTGAATGGAGCACATCCTCAGGACTACAATATGTCATATTTATTCTTTGATGTTTGGCATATTTTGTGGGGTAAGAAATTACTGGCGTGTATGGATGTCATAATATGTTTCAAAGTTTTATACATTCAAATAAAACCAAAATTATTCTTTGCAACTAAAGATTGTCCTAGTTCATTGTCTTACAAATTTTTAAAGAAGTAATATGATGTTCATAATAACCTAAATACATGTAATCATTCTTGCAATCACAATAATTGGAAAAATATAATACTATGGAAACATTTTTCTTTTTTTGGAGTTTACTAGTCTAAGTAATCTGTCTCTTGTTTTGTGCTTTTATGTTCCCTTGAAAGTGAAGGGAAAACCCTCCTCTGCTCTCCTTCTGTATAAAATCATTCTTCACCTCTTTCTTATATACTTTCAGGGCTTCAGCAACAATTTCAAGGAAAAAATGCCCTTTTCAAGTTTTGACTCAAAACTGACATCCAGACTGTGTGATCAATGGCCTATAACTTAAATCCAGTGGATAACGTGTTCAAAACAGTTGTTGACATTGCAGGTAAAGAGTCGAAGCTCCAGCATGATGTCTGACAAAAGTTGCAAGCAAGTTATGACCGTGTGTTATGAGACAAACTGAATGACCATCTTCCTCTCACCCATCATATTTGTTCTTGGCAATCTGATATAGCTGTGTTTCCAACTAAACAATTTCCAAATCCTTATGAAAGAAATTCAGACCAACACGTCTACTTCCACATATTGTTGTTGCTGTTCAAACAGCAGATTCTTGTGAATATCCCCAAAGAAAAAATACTCTGCAATATTTCCAATATGGCTGGTTTATTAAGCTTATCGATGGAGCATGAAAATCTTCCTTTTCATTTACTGCAAAAAGAGTATTTCTATGCCTGTGAAAGTAATATTTATTTGGACTGTATATTAAACTGTTTCCTAAAGCTGAAAATCATAATTAGGTATGCACTGCACATATCAGTTTCAGTAAAACATTTTTTGTTGGTTTTGTGTTAGAATTACGCTAATTTTCACTGAGAAAGATGAATTAGAGATAGAAGGATCTTCTATATGCATTAAGTAACTTTTATTTAAATGAGATTTTTGATATAAACTGCAACAATCAGTTCAATAAATAGCCTGTGAACCATGAATTATAAGCAAATCCTTCAGAAAAATACACAATTTAAAGAAAAATGTCCCTTTTTCCACTGGGACTTCTATGTATCAAGAACATTTTCCCTGGGATGTTCTTGTCTATCCGGAACAATTTGGCAATAATGTCTGCAATAATACTATGAGATATATCCATACTAGACCATACATTTCCATGGCAAACCGAGGCCATTAACATAAGTACAGAATTTTTCCCAGCAGTCAGTGCAGCTGGGGAGCACAGAAGGACAGAATGCATCCTCAAGACTCTGCAATGACAGTGGTGGCTGCTGGGCTGTGTGGATGAAAGGTAATCACCCAAAACACAGAGCACGGGGAACAGAGGAATGCCAGTCACCTCATCAGTGAAAAAGGAGCTCCCTGACCTGGCTGCTCCCAGGGCCAATGGGGAGAATGTTCACATAGTTGCAACCGCTGTGAGACCCCCAGAAGGCATCAACCAACCAAGTTCTCCCCAAATCATTCTGCAGACCAAAGGGCTTATTTCCTATGGGGCTATAGGACTCATTATGGGAGGCAGGTGAGGGAGCATTTTTGAACTGTGTATAACTTCTTTTGGGATGTTTTTAAGCAGATTGCAGGAATGTAAGTGACTTCTTACGGTATATGTTTAGAGGTAGGAACAAAGACAGGGAAAGGGAGATATTAAGGAGAATCAGAGAGGAAAAAGTGTTGGAAAATAAAGAAAAAGGAATAAAATGGGCCTGCAGAGTGCTAATGGGTTGTTGGTCTGCACACTTGTTTGAATGAACCTTATTCTCATTAGATCCTGTTTCTACTTATCTTCTGTGTAGATGCACCCTGTATTCTGAGTATGTGTGGCCATGAGTGAACTTCAAGCTACAACAGCCAGCAAGCAGGCATGTTAATGTTCAGGCTTGTAGGTACAACCAGCAGCACCTGGGCAGACCAGGGGTAACTGAGGCCAGCTGGTGGGTAGGTTAATTGTCTAAGGCCAGCTATTGTGAAATGTGAGCATGTATGTATACACACAAATATATATATATTCCACTAACAGAGCTCAGTTTGAACAATTTGATGAGATGGACAGAAAAAAAACGAGTCAGGCAGTCCATTCAGTTCATGATTGTGTGAGCGCTGTGTAAGGTGCAAGGGCTGGTAAATGTCAATGTTCGTGGTCTGTGTCACTCTGTACGCTGGCATGCTGTATATTCATATTATATATATGTCTTTATGTTTCTATCAGAAATTTATACTCAGTCTTGCAACTGGATGAACCTGCAGATATAGACCCATCATAGCCTTGCATCTATGGGGTTACATAGCTTAGTCTGCAACATCAGCTGAAGTAACTGTTCCCACCATGTCAGAATCAGACACTACCCCCGAGGGAATGTGTTGCCGTCTTAGTTTCTAGCGGTGCCTGCTGCTCTGGCAGTACCCTAGCAGTGCCTGGTGCCTCTCTTCAGGGCCTAAGCAGTGGCCTCCCCTGTGGGAGGTGTGCTCAGCTTGTGCTGAGTCACAAGCTGAAAGAGCTGTAGGGGGTGAGCAAGCTGTGCACCGTCAAGAAGGGTGAACAGGAGATTCATGGGGTCTCCAAAGACCAGACAGAGCCAACAACCCCAGCCCTTGCTCCAAGAACAGAGAGAGAGATGGAGACTATCCTAACAGGGAACAGCAGATGGAGGTGGTCCACAATGGAGGAGGCTAGATACTTGTGACTTCTGGCAACACAGCAAAGTTCCTCTTTCTGCATTTCTGCAGTTACTGAACAGCGTAGTGCCATGGGAATGGGTGAGGAAGATGACCTCTATTTATGCAGGCATCAGAGAAACAAAGATATGCAAGGGCAGTGAAGAATGTTTTGGAGCACTGCATGATGGGGCTGGTTCTTGCACTTTCCCTGTGAAAGAAACACAGCTGGGGTCTGTATCAAATGCCTGCACACAAACACAAACATCATGGGATATAAACAGGAGAAGTTAAAAGTCTGTCCATAGCTGCAGAGCTATGACCTCACTGGGACTACAGAGAGGTGGTGGAATAGGTTGCATGATTGGAGCCTTAGTGGCTGGGTTCAGACTTTTCAGAAAAGATAGGTGAAGAAAATGAGGAAGAGGCATTGCGCTCAATGCATCTGCGTTGGATGGAGTGCAGGCAGCTTTGGAAACAGGAATAAGCTACTTGAGCAGTTCATCATGGGTAAGGATAAGAAAAGACACCAGAATGAGACATAATGATGTGGGAATCTGTTACAGAAAGCCTGACAAAGAAGAAATTATATGAAGCCTTCTTTATAAAACTGGAAAAAAGCCCTCACAATTGCAGATCCCTTCACTATCTGCTCAAAGGGTAAGAGGGCTCGATACAAACAATACAAGAGATTTCTGAAATGTTTGCAGAAAATTTCTTGAACCACATGATCAGTAATTCAGGTATGAGACACTGCTCCAGCTTTTAGTCAGAAATCATGAAGAACTGCTGAAGATGTGAAGGTCAAGAGCAATCTTGACTGCAGTGACCATGAGGCTGTGGAGTTTAAAACAGATAGTATGTAGCAAAACAGAGGCCTGTGATACCTGTATAATTACAATAATCAGGATACAATGAATTTGCTTTAAACCCAATATAAGCTACTAAAATATTGTAATCAAACCCAGTATATAACTATCTTGTAACAGTGTCAGATACACACATGTGTTTTATTCAAGTATGTGAGCAAGATGGACACCAAAGGGGCAAAGATTTGTGTAGCTGCACGCAGAATAAATGGGAGAACAGTGACCCAAGTAACAGAATTTTCAAAATAAAGAACAAAAAAATAAGATAAGCAAAGGGGCTGCAAATAATCAGAACATTTTGTTCAATATAGAAGATGACTGGCAAAAGTAGGAAAAAGATAAACAACACTGGGAGCACAGGAATATGCTGGACAGCATATCCCTAACCCTTGGGAGCTTTTGGACATCATTGCTATTAACGGTCAGCTAGCTGGGATGGAATTTCTGTCGACATATGTAGATGTTTCCATCAAATTTTTAAAAGGATACAGTGAAAAGAAGACAGATGAAGCCCACCTTTGAAGTGCTTATTTCTCCTTATTATCTATAAAGAAGCTTATATGTCAGCATCAGGTCATATAAGTCACACCTTAAGAAATAATTGAATCTCAAAAGATACAGCTTTGAAGGTAAAAAGGGACAAAGGGCACTAGAGGGTTAATTACACGTATTAAATATGAGATAGGGATATTTTCCACTTCAGCCCCAAAATCTCAAACAAAGCAGAACAAAGCAAACAAAACCAACCAACCAACCAAACAAAACAAAACAAACCCACCCAAAAAAACATTGGACAGGATCTGCTTGCTGTGTTTATTTTGCAAGAAAAGTCCTGTTCTTGTATGTGGAAAGTGTAAATGATATGTTGTGCAGTATCCAATAGAGTATGGTTGAGATTCATCACACATTGGGCAAAATAAAAACAAACTCAGTGATTTATCCTGGAACAGATCTTCCAGGTAATCAGAGAAGAGCAATCAGGCAGACAAATAGAAGTGCTAAAGTTAATTTCCTGACTGGAAAATTGATAGTTTTGACACAATTGTTGATTTTTCTGGCAACTGATCACCTGATTATTAGTTTTGGAGGACTTAATAAAGAATTGGTGACAAACAAATGTTTCCTGTATAGTTCATCACTTATTTAAATAAAATTTTAATTTCACACGTGTATATATGCACACTAAACTGCCACTCTTAAATGGTGACAATTGGTGGTGACATGCCAAGAAGATTTTTTCCTGATCTTTGTAGAGGTCTTTTAAGAAAGGCATTTTAGCATTACTATGAATTTAAAAGTCTTTCTTAAATGCAGTAGGGAAGTCCATTTGATTTCACTGTGTTGAATGTGTTGAGCGTTAGTCTTTCCAAAGCATATGGTTGTGCCATTCATTCAGCACAGCTGAGGGCGGGTCTGTGATCAAAGACTGAGACTGAATCCTCCTTTCTTCAAGCAAGTCTGTTCCAGTAGCTTGCTCAAAAACATTTTGATCCTAATGATGACTTGTGTGAAGGCACACAACTACACCCATTACAGGCATTTCTAGAGTGTTGTAGCTATAAAGGTGTTTATTTTAAAAGTATTTATACTAAGAGCTGCATAGATTTGATGCTGACATACAGGGTTCTAGACTGCCCCAGAAGATATGTCTCTCCTGTGTCATTAAATAATGCTCATCACTCAAAAGTTTGTTTATTGCTTTCTCTCTTTACTAGTCTGATTAATGATTTATTCAGGCTATTACTATTAATAGAAGCATTATTTTAATGCTACTATTTGGTGTTGGGGACCATTTATCTTCATTTGCCTATCTTCTTACAAACACTTTTGTTTAATCCCATCATGTCCCTTCAATTTAGTTTTCTTTCTTTTGTAGTTTTTGTTGTTGTCGTGGCTTGGTTTTGTTTGTTTGTTTGGTTTGTGTTTTTTTTTTCCTTTTCCAGAGGTGGCTTCATTAGTAAACCAACATATTTGATCAGGAGCTAAATTAATTTAGTTTATAAAGGAAATGTTTATGCAATGTTTATTGTGTGTTCTGCTAATGTCCCCTTTAGTGTCCTTACACTGCAAGGGAGCTTACACTGTAGGACATAACTATTCTTCTAGAACTTCTGCACTTAAATGCTGCTAAGAGTTCGATCTGAAAAAGCAATAAAGCTAAGAAGCACCCTACAGGATTAAGTAAAGGTAGAAAGAAGATACACTGGTTTATTATGTGGGACCATAGGTAAGCTTTTAACTGCCAAAATGTATTGTGATGCAAGTTAAGGTGGCCCCACCAGTTTATGGTTGCATTCTATTTTATCCTGATAGCAAAATTAACTTTCTAAAAAATCACTTCCTGTGACTACATGTTGTCTTGTTCCTTCATTTCAGTTTCTCTCACGAGTGTGTTTCCTCATTACTTTTTTATATCTCCTACTGATATAAACACTGTTGTTTGGTTACTTTCTGTTATTTTCTCTCTTCACATGGTTCATTACACAAGTCATACTAGCAAACTTGCTATCTGAGGCTAAGGATCCACCTTCCCAGTCTAAGTACTCTGTACTACTTCCTTTTTTTCTAGTGGTTTGATTAATGAAAGAATAAGTTTACAAGCTACTGAAAAACATTCTTGAATATATTGTCTTTTCTACCTGGATGTTAGCATTATAAGCCTTCCCTTTAGCAAATTTCATTTTCTAGCACTCTGTGGCTGCCCATAAAAGGGGTAGCCCATAACTTAGTAGCTTCATTCCTCTTACTCACTCGCTCACCAACCATTTCTGGAATTGTCCTCAGTCATACCACTGTTTCTCTTAAGACTGAAGAAATCAAAAATAGTTTCATAGGAATAAATGTTCCTTTATAGTTCTATTACAACAGGAACAAAGACAGGTTTACCTTTGGACACCCTTGCAAATACCATAAAATCAGAAATAAATAAAATAAAATAAAAACATCTAGTTTTGTTTGTTTATTTAAATAAAATCTAGATTTTTTTAAAAATAAAATAAAATAGCCTAGTTTACTATAATAGAGATTTTCAAAGCAGATTAGCACTGGGACTAACAATAAACCAGGGGAAAAAAGTTACTATGTATTAGCAATCACTGGATTTTATTCTACTAGGAGATAATTTAATAATAATAATAATGATCATAATAAACAGTAGTTAGGAAACTTTGTTTGTCAATTTGGTCTTCCTCATGCACATAATAAATAGTCATATGGTATCCTACACATGTCTGTGATATAACATATCCCTACATCTTTGGGAACAAAGAAAAGAAACACAAACGAAAATAGAAAGAAACAAAGAATCAACAGCAAATAAACAATGTCTGGAATGAGGCAAAAAGATATCTGCTGTTTGTAATCTCCTCTCTCTAAATACTTTTCTTTCAATTTGTTGATGTTGTATATGCAGTTGTTTTATTTCCTTTTTTCATTAGTGTCTCACTTTTTTTCTGAAAAAAAAAAGAAAAAAGAAACAGCCTAGCTATTTCATGTTCAATTAAATGCACCATACTGTTGAAAAGACACACTGTGTGCTCTCCCTGGGAGAGCTGATTTCCTTTGCTTTGTTTTTTTTTTTTTGTTTTTCCATTCAGCAAAAAAAGAAAAGAAATTCAGAATGAAACTTTCTGGTTGTGCTTTGTGTTCAAAAAGAGTACACCATTCAGAGTGGATCATTAATGCAATTCTCTTATGCATCGCTCTCATAGACTAGACTGGTGAACTACTCTGTGACTAGAAGGAATCCATTCCCATGGTCATGAGTGGTTCATGTTGTTGTATAATAGGATGTACAGTGATGCTATAGTCTTCAATTCAATAATTCTCAGAATTATTATGGTCTGCCGAATTATATATTCTCTGTAGGGGAGGTAGACTCAGAAGTTGTAAGATTGTATAATACAACTACAGTATGGTTTAGGCTGGAAGGGACCTCTGGAGATCAGCTAGTCCAAACCCCTGCTCAGAGCAAGGTCAATTAGAACAGGTTTCTCAGGACTGCATCCAGTCAAGTTCTGAAAATCTCCAAGGATGGAGACTCTACAACCTCTCTGGGCAACCTGTGCAAGTGTTTGGTCATCCTTACCATAAAAAAAAAAAAAAGTTTTTTTTCTTATGTTGAAGCGGAATTTCCTGGAATTGAATCTATTCACGCTGTCATCCTGTCACTGGGCACCACTAAGAGTTTGCACCCATAGGTCTCCCCCGCACAATTGGCTTGGCATTAAAATATGCAGCAAAGTGGATATCATAGCAGAAGACATGTCAAAGTAATTCTGTGTGTAGTGAAGACTTTAGTTAGTTATAACATTAGCATTGTGGAAAGAAAAATTAAGATAAGATAGTGGGGAAGGCATGATCAATGAAGACCAGGTACAAATGTTCGTAAATGATCAAAGGCAAAGAACACATATAAATATTTAGCCACTCATCAAAAACCAGAGGAGGTCCCTGGTGTTGCTCAAATTGTTTCAGTCTCCTAGAGCCTTGCCTTGGGCTATCTCACCACTGTGCTCCTCACTCCAACAGGACAGAGCTAATAGCCAAGTTCTTTGTTTTCCCAAAGAGAAATCATGTAGGTCTAGAGGAGGAATTTATTCTTTCTGAGGCATATTTCATTTTTTTTTTTTATTGAATTCATACTTCAGCAGATGCTACATCTGTAATCTCTGTATGATTGTGACCCAAATCACTGTGCTCAGGTCACAAATGACTAGCTTCTCTGCTTCATCTTCCTGTTCTGTTCTGGCCTTACCCCTTCAATATAGTTCATGCTGCATGACAATTTGTCAGTATGTGAGAAGCCAGAAATAAACTATGGCTGTGACAAATGCTGTGTAATGGAGTATTACCTTATTACTAGGAAGTTGATGTCACAAACAAGAATGAAAAACTTCTTTCTTTGATCAAACTGGTAACTTTTATGGCTTCTTTATGGTTTTATCATGAACTCTGAGAATGTGAAACTTGACTTATTATTCTGGACTTTAGAAAAAGTACCTGCAGCTACAATATCATAGGTTAGCCTAAAATTAAAGGCACCATTTTAAATCATTCATCTCTCACTGAACCTGTAAAACAGCTGTGCTAGAAGTGTAGCACAATTACTCTACAGCTATGCTACCTGGATCTTTTCACCTTTTGGCTGTCTGACCTAAGCATGTAGATGTAATACTTATGAGACAGAACTTACTTTCAAACAACTGAAAAAAAAAAAAAAAAGTCTTGTTCCTTCTGTAGCTATTGGAGAGGGAGGTGACTCTAGTGGGAAACAACACATTCAAAGTCATAAGATTGGCCACTAAATTAAACTTTGCTGATTCTGAAGGGAATCTAGTAAAATAGTTTAAACTAGATGATTCACTTTAAATTGATCAAAGATGGGGAAAGGTCAATCCTAGTCTCAGTATCTAGATCTCATGCCATATTTCACATAACATACTGTGTCACCCTCACAATCTCTGTAGATCTGTGCTTTATGAAGAATGAGAAGTGTCTGTGTGGCTTCAGAGCTGTATGTGTGGTTTGTCATATCTCAGGAAGTGTTTTCTGATCATTTCTCGGTGGTGATGTTTTAATTGTATTAGAAAATAGATGAACTAATTAATTTTCTCATGGACAGTTTTGAAGAGGGGCAACTTGTATATTAGAGTTTCTCACAATTGCCTGGTATATCTATATTGTATTTCCAATTCCAATTCTCAAATTTTACCTGAATCTCAACTGATTCTTAAATATAAAATGGACTTTGTGTTGAAAATTTGTCTGTCTGCAAATACTGACATCTCACCTGTTTTTTATCTGTCTTTTTGCTATTTGTTCTTCTGGGCTTACAGAGGCATTGGATTAATTGGAATTTGCAATATACTAAATTCCTAGTTGGTGAAATAATTTGTATCAGAAGTTGCAAGAGTAGTCCTATAAACAATAGTAGTTTATTTGCATGGTTTTTAATCTGAAAAGTTATCTAGTAGTCTAGTGCTAAAAACAGTGGAGATCATGTGACTGACCAAGCAAATAGAACACAGAATTGTATATTAACCTTCCTATCATCCCTGATCTTAAATTGGAGAGATATGGATTTGATGCACAGGCTATTCCATGGATAAGGCATTTGCTGGATGGCTCTATCCAAAGAGTTACAGTAAAGTGCTCAATATCCAAATGGAAACTAGGAATGAGTTGTATCCCTCAGCAGTCCATATTGGGACTGATACTGTTTGGTATCTTTATTAATGACATAGATAGTGGGATTGAGTGCGCCCACAGCAAGTTTGTGGATGACACCAAACTGAGTGGTGCAGTTGATACACTGGAGGGAATAGATGCCATCCAGAGGAACCTTGACAGGTTTGAGGAGTGGACCCCGGTGGACCTCATGAAGTTCAACCAGTCCAAGTGCAAGGTCCTGCACCTGAGTTGGGACAATCCCAGTATCAACGAAGGCTAGGGGAATTAAGGGATTTAAAGCTTTAGCCTAAGAATGTAACCATCTTTATAATGTCTATATATTAACTTTCACCTCCAGAATTATATCTGAGGAAACATAATCCTATATCAACAGTGTGGAATGACTGTAGGATGTAAATATTTCAACTCAATCAGATAGAATAAGGAGTAAAACATTCTGCTCTAATATCTGTCCAGCCAGATAAATACCTATTCAAAACTCACTTTTTTTTTTTTTTTTAAATGGAGGAAAAGTGAAAGTAAACAAATAAAATAAATTTTAAAAAAAGGAAAAATAAGGTGACATGGAGGACACTTGGTAGGGACATATAATGTTCATAGAAACTTCTGAGCAGAGTTCATAGACATATAATGTTCATAGAAACTTCTGAGCAGAGAACATGCTAGCTTATACTGTGAGGATGTCACAAGGTATCACATTTACAAAATCAAAGTGAAAGCAGTCTTCTGGACATTATTTTATTGTGTAAGAGAAGCAATAAATTAGAGAACTTGTTATAACCCAGAAACCTATAAAAGTAATTTTTTAAGAGTTTATGAACCACTGAAAGTAAGTAAAAAAAGAATTTAGCAATAACTTTCATAAATATCTAAAATAAGTGTTCAGAGGACAAAATACAGTACAATTAAAGCTTAACAGGAGCAGCCATTTGTTTGTATGTGGCTCCTAAGATTTAACATGCATGATAACTGTTGTCTGGCATAAAGAGAGAATCACATTTAGGGAGTTTATGTTAAATATGAAATAAACTTCCTCTTGGTAGTCCAAACTGGCAGGTACAATCTTGCAGCACTTATATGGTGGAGGAAATAGGAGACATTTATCATTTACTTCTCAGTAGTAAACACAACAAGATGAAGAACCCCTCAAGAAAACTCTTATACTTTGTATTGCTGTACTTGTTCTAGGAAAGGATGATGTGTAGCATTTCTATTCAGACAAATACAAGCAGTACCAGGTTGGACAGTGGTCATTTTTTATTCTTATTTGTACCAAGTAGCATTCACATACAAGTTCAAAGACAGTTGTCACTACTGCGCGTAAGAAAATATTCAGCAGTATTCATATATGGTCTTAGTTAAAGCCTAAGAACCAGCTCAGAGCAAATCTTGATGGAGGTCTTCAGGGAAGAGTAAAACAAGACAATCTCATTTTCTTTTGAGTAAGTGGTTCAGGGGTGTCCTGAATCATATGATTTGTTAGAACCCCTGTTATCATCTATGTGATGATAGAAAACTCCTGACTGACCTATCTTTCACGAATTTGTCCTATCCTTTTCGAAGATTCACACTGTTCATATCTACACCACCTCTGGCAAAATATATCAGAGGCAAATTATGCAGGTGCTACACATGAAAAATGATTCACATTTGTTTTAAGCTTCAATTACGTAATAATTCCAAGTTTTTGCACTGTGTGACATAACATACACTGATTTCTGGTTCACTTTCTGTATAAAGTTCCTGATTTTATAACTGTGTATTGTGTATGCTTCAAACATCTCTTATTTACACTGAAGAATCCCTTTCAGTTGAAGAATACTCGTCAAAATGTTGTTTGTTGCTACACTTTTCTGAGTTTTTTTTTGGTTGGTCTTTTCTCTTTTCATTATTGGAGTCAAAACCATACATAGTCAAGACAGAGGTGATGCAAGTATTTATTCACTGTCCACTCCATAATAATTTCTAGTATTTTGTATTTTTCTCTTTGGTTACCACTTCATAGTTAACTGATGTTGTAAAGTAACTATGTAGTCAACATCTTTTCTAAGTTGCCAACATTTTTAAATGTCAGTCATAAGTATACCTCAGAAACAAGGGGATAAAGAGAGTTGTGTTTCCTGAGAATTAACCTGTAGCTTTCATAGGATTGCTTTTTTTTTTTTTAACAATCTTAGTCTGAGCTTAAGGACAGTAGGAATATGCTGTAGAAGTTTTTTCCAAACTTTTTTTTTCCGTTTTTAATAACTGCTAAACTGAAAAAAATAAATTAAGGCTTCAAATTTTATTTTGCAGTGCAACTGAGACTTTTCTTTCAGCTAAATAATGAGTGAAATAACTTCTTATCTACAAAAAGTCATATCTCTGGTCCACAGCTGTGATAATATTAGTTTCCCCAGGAACTGGTCAGGTAGTGTGAAAAATTTAAATATGTTGCCATGTATAATGAAACGTAAAAAGAAGAAAAAGTAAGTTTCTGAAATAGAAAAGATAAGTGAGATCCAATCTAATTTAAACACCTGCATGAAAACTGTAGCTGTCTTTTGAAATTATATTGCTTTTAAAAGTTTCCTTGATCTTCAGTATTTAATCAATAGAGACATTTGTCCTGGTTTGAGGTAAAACAGAAATAACTTTCTGCTCAGTAATTTTACTTCTTAACTAGGCCTCTTCTAACTCTCTGAAATTAACAGCATGTTGTGCCAAAAATGGTTCATTCTCAGAGTGATAAGACCAACGTTTACAATTTGTGCCAGTGAACGACAGACAGAGAGGGTCTTGCTTATACTTATTGCTATAACAACCAAAGTCAGCTAATTTCATTATTTGTCCCATTGGAGGGTCAGAAACAGAAAAGTGTAGAGGGGTCCCACCTGCAGGGAGGAGCAGACAGGACAGGTGACCCAAAATTGACCGACAGCGTCAAACCACTATGTTTATTTCTACTTCTAAAAAAGCTTCCCACAAAATAGTGTATTTAGTTATATTGCATATATTAGTTATATTATATTATTATATTGCATTTTTAGTTACATAAGTGCTACCTAGCACTTTTTTCTAGTAACACTATGTTTCTTAAAGGCTAGAATTTGTTTAGAAGTTTTCATTAAGCATAACAAAATTGATAAGCATAATATTTGGATTGTGTATCTGTTTCTTAGGACAATTAACAAGCTTTAGATCCATAATACTGATTTACTAAAAGATTACCTTGCTCAAGCAGCACAAAACTTTCACGTATGACAGTGCTAGTTTTTTCAGAGTCACATTTTGCCACAGATCTGACAAGTGTATTTCTTTGAGCATTTATACAAAAGAATTATTATTCCCACAGCACTTTTACTGCATAGCTCCACCCCTTTCCTATCTGGTTTGTACTTCACAACTTAGCATACGTGCTACTGACCTTTTCCGAAAACAGTGGAAAATTGGTTGCAAGGCTTATTACATTCACAAATACATTTTGACTATGTCCTGGGTTATAGTTCCTGCATGCCACAAATATCTAAATGAATTGCAATCTCTCTTTACTTGTTTCTCTTTAACATTACAAATAAATATGGCGTTAGATTGAATTCCTTCCAAGAAAACCTTATTAGCTTTCACTAAGTATCGATATTTTGGGGTTTGCTTGTTTCATAGAAATAAACATATTATATCACTGCTATAAACACAGATTTCTGCTCCCCTGTCCTTGAATGCCATATCACCCTTTACTGTATTTTAAAGTATTTACAGTAAATACATCACTCCCTTTAACAGAAATTTACCAGGAAATTTTCATATAAAAAGAAAGACAGACTTTCTGCCACGAATATTGGGGAAAAAATTATAAATGTGTTATTTTTAATATTTAGGCACACTGTTATTAAGTAATCCCAAATTTACTTCCATAGCAATCAGCTTTCCCTTCCAGTCCCTCTTACAGTAAAGACCTTCATGGAAATACAGAATATAAGTGATAGGGGGATGCATTCCATAAATTCTACTGAGATTTTGGGAAAGCAAAAAGGATCTGATTATGATTAGCAGTGAACCAATTTGGGGGGGAGGAAGGAAGGGGAAGATAATAAAACCAGAAAATATTTAAAAAAAAATTATGGAGAACAAATGCCTGAACTCTATGAATTCCTGAATGCATAAGAAAATATGATTTTAGCTACATTTTTCACGGATCAGCAAACACTATAGCAGCTCAAAGGTCCAAAATTTTTTGGAGAAAAAAAAAAAGGCTGAAGAAAATAATAATAATAGATTTCACTGATCTACTGGTAATGATGCTGTAGAGAGAAAAACTATTTTGGAAAAAAGCATGCACTGCAAAATTAAGAAAAAACTTCAGGAAACTAAAGTCTCTCTGGAAGCTGAGTGGATCTTCCTGCTGATGTTGTCCCAAGCTGGGCACTGAACATCCTTTGGCGCAAGCTGCATCATGAAAGAGCACCCTTCATGCAAGCTTAGGCTTTGTTTATTTTTAACAAAACTCTGAGAAAATGAAATTCAGCCTTTTCTATATTTGACTCTTCACCATCAACAGCTACAATGGATCTACAGATTGTCCCTAATGTGGCTTTAAGTAGGCACAGTGAAAGAAAATAAACATTATTTTTATTCACTTATCTTATATCCAGATGAAATGAGATATGATGGAGTATAATACCAAAGCCTAAACCAAAATGTTAAGCACGTGCATCACTGGTATAATATAAACCTTCTTCAAATGTTTTCAAAGTCAGTGGAAGTCTTATCATTGACCTCAACAGTTTTGTAAACTGTCCCCAGATTATTATTTTCTTATTACTATTTAATGGGATATTCAAATGACATATGAAAGCTGTCAATGGTTTATCCACATATTATTAGAATGATCTCATACAGGAAATTAAATTGAATTAATTAAAACTGTAGTATTATTGTCAAGGATTTGTGTTCTCTGCAACAGCCACAATAATCTGATGGAACTTGTCATAAATAAGCAACTGATGCTGGGGCTGTCGCTGGCAATTGTCAGCAAACTGAAAATAAAACCTGCAAATATAGCTGTCAGTTAGATCCATTACATCTTGTGTATGTTAGTATAAATGGCATTATTTTTCTCCATATTTTCAGCAGTCAGCGTAATAAAGACAGAGAGAGTATGTCAGTTCACTGGTTAGGATGCTTACTCACTCTGAATAGGCGTTATGACAAAACAAACCCAGAAAACATAGATTCTCATCAGTATTGTTATTTATTGATTCCAAATAATAAATAAACACTTACAAGTGTGCACAAGGTAAATTTCTGCAACTCTGCTTTGCTGGTTAAACAGTAACCTCCCAGCCTGTTGGCCCAATTTACAGAAGAAAGAGGAAGAAACATCCACCTTGCAATCAGAAAGGAGGTGTTACTGTATTTTACTTTAAGGGGACTTTTGCAAGCAGTTTGTTCCCCAGGATGTCTGTTCACTGCCAGCCCTCTGTCTGTGCTTCCCACTATTGCTATGGGCATAGGAGGGCACTCACAGGACTGCACAGCTCCTCTGCAGGCCGTCCTCCACCTTCAGTGTTAGGCTGATGGTTGGACTCGATGATCTTAAAGGTCCTTGGCAACTCAGATGATTCTATTATTCTATGATTCTGAGGTGCTGGAGTGGGTCCAGACAAGGGCAACAAAGCTGGTGAGGGGTCTGGAGAACAAGTCTTGTGAGGAGTGGCTGAGTGAGCTAGGTTGTTTAGCCTTGAGAAAAGGAGGTTGAGGGTAGATCTTATCACTCTACAGACAACTTCCTGAAAGGAGGCTGTAGAGAGGTGGGGGTCAGTCTCTTCTCCCAAGTAACAGGCGATAGGACAAGAGGAAACAGCCTCAAGTTGCGCCAGGTTTTTACAATGATTTTTACAAAAATTTTTACAATGATTTTTACAAAAATTTTTACAATGAAAGAGTTATTAAGCATTGGAACAGGCTGCCCAGGGAAGTGGTTGAGTCACCATCCCTGGAGGTATTTAAAAGACGGGTAGACGTTGTGCTTAGAGATATGGTTTAGCGATGGTTTTTGTCAGTTAGGTTGATGGTTGGACTAAATGACCTGAAAGGTCCCTTCTAACCTAGGAAATTCTATGATTCTATGATTCTATATTTACTTTTCTGAATGCTCATTTTGACCAGGGTTTGAATATCTGTATCTGATGATATCACACAGAGCACAGGGAAATAATAGAAGCACAGGGGGGTCATGGAGACTCCTTAGGGACTGAGAAGACTATTAAAGTAATGCTATGCTCCAGATTCCCATGATTAACAGACTAATACAGTTCAGAGTTTCAGTTCTAGCTCCACAGTTACCTTCACCTCAGCATTTAAAATGTGTCATGTGCTTTCTGGATTCAGAATACCATATAGCCTGAGCCCCATTTCCCATACAGATATGACACATATTCATTATGATTCAGGTGAAGTGCCACTGATGTACCTGAATCTTCCAGTTCTCATGTTTATGGCTGTTATCGCTGACCTCTGATTTATTAGTCATATAGTAGGTGTGTGAAACCTGCTAAATTCCTTGACATTCCAAGAAAATAATTTTGTCACTGCGTAGAATGAAAGGTAACTCCTTTCTTACATGTCTTTGGAGCCTTCTAATCAAAGTTTTTCTTGCCATCTCTCCATGAGGAGAGTAATTCTGAGAAAAATCTATATTTCTTCCCTGTGTAACCATATTCCTTAGAAGGTTACAAAGAAAATAAAAAGCTTCAAGTGAATGCATGAACATGCAAAGTTTAGTGAAAAAGTTATCCCTAATACTTTTAAAATGTTTTCTTCAGGAACAAGATGAATGACAGATGTCAGAAAACTGGCCTTGGAGAAAATAATTAAGAATGGATATTTTTTTCAGATCTAGTTTATAATCCATCTCAACACTTAACATGGCATTTTCATCAGGTCTTCACTAACAGCATCAGAAAGGCTACAATGTTGCCAGAACTCAACTTTGCAATATCTCACAGTGTTCCAAATTAACATATCCTGACCTCATAAATGTTATAACATAATGCTTCATGACAGAACACTCATTATATGCGTGCTTTAATCTAGCAGGTTAATGCATTACAATGTTTATTGCTTTATTTTCAGTGGTTCCCAGTAACAGGACGAGGGGTAACCGACGCAAGCTGGAACATATGAAGTTCTGACCAAATATGATAAAAAACTTCTTTACAGTGAGGGTGACAGAGCACTGGAACAGGCTGCCCAGGGAGGTTGTGGAGTCCCCTTCTCTGGAGACTTTCAAGACCCACATGGATGCAGTCCTGAGTAATGTGCTCTAGGCAATCCTCCTTTAGCAGCGGAGTTGGACTAGATAATCTCTAGAGGTCCCTTCCAACTCTGAAGAATTCCGTGATTCCGTGATTCCGTCATTATACCATTAGACAAAAAAAAAAAACAACAAAAAACCAAAAAAACCAACAACAACAAAAAAAAAACCCAAACAAACAAAAAAACCCCCAAAAAACCCAAACCAAACCAAAACAAACAAAAAAAACAAACAAAAAAACACCAACCCCCAAAACCCCCAAGATCATGTATACTATCCTACACTCTTTTTTCCTCTTTTGCAAATAACAACACTCTTAATTAGCTAGGCTTCTGTGGAGCTTAATTGCTTTCTGCTTACACAAGTACCAGACCTTCATATAGACAAGAATTTTCATCCTATGATTATCAGGTTTATAGTAGTCTACTGTAGCATAATGTACAAAATGATCCCTCCCCTCCCAGATGTCAATCTGAAGCTTGCAGATTTTTCTCTTTCGTTATCTAGATCACTGGAGAGTCCCGAGAACTCCATATGTTACTTGATAACTGCCAACATAATGTCAAAGATCTTAACAAATGACCTAAACAAACTCTACAAAGTGTTTCTCTGAGCATCCGAAAGTCAGCTAATGACAAAAATAAGTCTGTATGCATTGCCTTTGGAGCTTGGAGCTGTTACTTGAATATCTAGCTGTACAACTGCAGCTGGATTCTCTTACTCCATCTCAAAATTTAAAAATTTTCTTTTAATACCAAAGAAGAGGTAACATTCACTCTAAATAACCAGCCTTCATGAGTAGTAAAATAATTAGTCTCCATAAGCAGTAAATTAAATGGAGCCTGCTCTCCCGGAACATTTTCTTTGGTAGTTGGATTCACTGCTGTCGAGTGAGGTATAAAGCTAACATGTTTTCTTTTGGTATTTTTGTTATCAAATATGAGGATCTCATTATGTAGTCTCTGTTCAGTTGTGTGGTCTTTAGTTTAGTGGGCCAACAATTTTAATGAAAAAAGAAAATCATTGATCTTAACATCTCTGCTTCTCTGACAATTTATGTAAAATTGATTGTTAGGAATTTCCATTTCTCTAGGAAATCCACTTAAAATCTGTGGCAAATAGAAGATATCTAAACAAAAAAAAAAAAAAGCATGACATATGACATCTACACAGCACTAACATATACTGCATTATACCCATACATCCAGGTCCTGTTGGTAATGAAGAAGTTAATACAAAATATCTTTTTACCAGTGCAGAGTGAAAGCAATAATAGACAGTCTTAACAGTGAAGTTCCGTAATCCATATCATTTTTTGACTGAGACTGTAGAGAAATATTGAAGGAATATGAAATGATTCTATCTCAGTATTAGCGTTGCTTATTCAGATCTGGTCCAAGATAGCAGTTGGGTCTGGTTCTCATAATTGAAATACCCACAGACAGGAGGATGAACTAATCTTTTTTTTTTCTTTCTTTAACCCTGGTGAAAGTCAAGGGATATTTATGCTACACTGCAAAATCTTTAAAACTTTAAATGATTTTTTTTTAAGATTTTTGTGTTTTATGACTTCACATTGTTCAAATGAACAAACAAACAAACAAAACTCTAAAACAACCTGATAAAAGGTTATGAGCACACAGAATAGTTATAAGTGCATGGCAGACCACAGAATTAATCGAAGATATTTTCCTGAAGTTTTCCTAGAAACAATGTCAATCTATGTTCAGTTACAAACTGAGTTATTCCACTCCTGGTTTTGCATGCTTCTTTGAGTTTTTTCTGTTATTGTCTTGGTGGTTAAAATTTTAATGACTGCTCTGTGTGCTCAGACACTAAATTAATAATACAATAACAGTTTACAATTAAGCATTTTTAAAAACAGTAAATTATTTCAGTTCATTTACATATAAATATATGAGGGTGGAGTTTACTATTAATTTTAGGGGGAAGAGAAGAAGAGAGGAAGTGTCAAAACATGAGGGGGTTTATGTCCTATGTCTTGTTTAAAAAATAAAATAGAGGTTTAATTCAAATGAAATACTGTCAAATGAACAAAATAATGAGATTATAAATATTGAACATTAAAACTTTAGCTACTTTGATATGTGTGTTGTCAGTTGCAGTCATCTGGGAGATTTTTTAAAACATACAAAGAAAATCTGCTATCATGTTTGAGCTTTCATGAGCTAGTAACAGAGAGCTTACGTTTTCTGAGACATATTACAGAAACATAATGTGTTGTTTATGTCAGTCCTTACTTGTCAGTGTCTAATGGAAAACAAAGCAGTTGCTAGAAGTTTGGCTGGTACTTCCCAAGACCTATAAGAGTTAGTGAATTCCATGGGAGCAAAAAAATGCAAACTCTTTTCTCTGCAATGACACTAAGAACAAGCTGAACCTCAGCACGTGGGGAACATCACTTCAGAGAGCATGACAGGAAGCACAAACCTGGGGACAGGAAAAAAAATGGGCCTGAAGAGGTGAACTGGAAATTACAGGTAAGGTTCAGTCTTAATGAAGAGCAATTAATTTCAAAGATGTAAATTATGTAATTCTATCTCATATAATGATGACTGTAGGGGGGTGGGTGGGTGTGTATGTATATATATGTATATACCATATGTATTCATTATGAGATTTAGGTGGTGACATTTTGAAAAATACAGAAAATAAAAATAGTGAGAAACTCAGAACATTTTCAAACTTCTAGGGCTGATTTCTCAGTATGGTCTCTTTTCTTGTTCTACATGCAGACAGATATCCACTTTTTTTTTCTTCTCTTTATTTGGATAAAGAAATTAAATTTAGCTTCTTTTTTTTTTTTCCTTTCCCCCCCTTACACTGTACTATTATCAAGGGAGAACTGGGTTTTAAATACTTTGTCCTGCAGCAAAAATTCTAGCAGAAAAAACTTAAGAACTCATCCTTCATGTCATATCATCCAAATAGTGAATAATATCAGTTTTGTTCTAGTGTTTAACTCAGACATCAACAATTCTATGTTTCTTTGTTTAGGCTGGTCATATCATCAGAAAATTTTTAGTTCTTCTGCCTTATCATCTTCTTCTTTTACAGCTATTTAACTGTTAAGATGGCTGATAGAACAATCATTCTTCTATTAGGAAATGGAGGAATAGTCAAACTGGATCAAAGTAAAATGTGTTCACACTTGTACCTGTCTCCTGATCACAGATGTTACTGAATTTTTAAGAGGGCAAAAGATAGAATCTTGCCATAACAAATTGTGGAATAATTTTGTTGCTACAAAAGGTTTTTGTTTCCTATCCTTTAATGTTTCAGGTTGGTTGATGCTTTGTGCATGATTGATTGAATGTATTATTTTCATTCATTTCTTCTGTTTGTGCAAATTTACTGTTTCACTTTTAAAAAATGATTATTATTTAAGTGAATTGTCATTTCTGGAGTATAAAGGAGTGATAAGCCTTCCCTTGAATTCTACCCTCCTGAACAGTGCTTTATTCTCATCTATACTAATTTTCCCAGCTTCTCAAACAACAACAAAAAAAAATAAAGGTAAAGGAACAATTACTTCTCATACTTCAAGATATAAGCCCCATATGCTTCTAAAGCACAATACCTGTCAGGAAAAAGCATATCACAGCTGACATGCTATTAATCTAAATAGATACAGTTTCTTGTTCCCTGATGAAGTCAAAAAGTATTTTCTCATACAAGAACTGTTAATCATTAAATAATGTACATAATCATGACAAGCTGGTACAAAATGGTTATGGCACTGTGCATTAATTTTTGACAGCTCTGCAGTTCTCTGTCTTTTTTGAAGCAGTGGAGGAAGAGAAACTACACTTAAAAGAAAAAAAAAGAGGGTAGGACACAATTGCCCAGGAATGACAGAAAACAGCCAGGAGACTTTTACATCACCAATATTTCCTGCCAGTCCCTGCAGGAGCAAAACATGAAAAAGTAAAAATATGTTTTCAGTTTATGCTGACAATCAACTGCATTAGGAGCCTAGTGTTATTTTAACAAAGTGTAGGAAGACTGGCTTGCGCAGAGAAGCAGCATGATCTAGCCATTGCCAAGCTGAGCTTTAAGCTACCTTAGTGTATGTAAGGAAACCTCTATTCTATGCTGCTTACCTCCATTGTAGATATTCAGCCAAGTTTGGGATTCTTTTTTTCTCACTACTCTCTAAATTCACTTCACAAAACAGGTGGTGATAAAATTTGCAAAGTAGGTATTGTTTTTACTTCTTAACTGACATTAAAAAATATATGGTCCATATGCCAAATAAATACAAATAATTGTCTTAGGGCATAACTTTTAATACATCATTTAACCTTAGGTTTTGCTTCATGTATGGAAATAAAGTCATATTGTATGACTGTACATACATACCAAAAAAAAGTAAAAAAAAGAAAGATGAACAAATCCACACACACACAGAAAGGACACAGACACGGCTGCTCACACAGACTGCCAAAGACCTTCAGCAGCACCTACACACAGGGCTCACATCAGACACAAGCCCAGGCAGTCACTTCCCCTCCTCCTCTTGGGCTGGTAGAATCAGAAGGTGACTAGTGCAGCACACACACAACACACTCCAGGTTCACAAACACATGCGCATTCATGGATACCCTGAGCATCGGCACAGCCCCTCTGCCTGCCCAACATCCCTGCCTGGACCCCGGCCCCTCTTACCTACCCCAATGCCCCACCAACTTGTCATCTTGTCCAGCTTGAAGTTTGCCAGTGACTACACATACACACCCCATGCATACCCACTTTCAGGAGATATAGACACTCATCCCTGCATCGGCTGGCACCCTGAGGGATGTGACCCACGGTCCTGCTCCAGACACTGGTTCTGAGCCCCTCGCCTCACACATCCCTGTCCCCCCAGTAGCTGTTTTTGGGACACCCACTGTTCCTGTACCAGTGGCTGGAAGTTAAAGACTGGCTCCAGTAGCTGACTCTGAGACACCAGCTCCGGTAGCTGGCACCACAGGCTGGGGGTACCCACACCCCCAGTCTGACACCAGTAGCTGTCACCCAATTTCTCTCACACATATACAGGTCTCACCAGCAGCTGCCACTGAGTCCTTGCAGAACACACATACACATATGCTAGGAGATAGTTAAGAAAAATTTTAATAAGTAGTCATAAGAAAATGGAACAGACTGCACAGTGATCAGACAATTATAATGACTGATCCCATTTTACACAGAACTGTCCCCTTTTTCTCTACCCCCACTCTTTTTTTCTCCCTGCTCCACCCTTCTCCTGCACATTTCTTCATCAGTCTGCACACTCCAATCAAATCAACATCCTGGACCCCAGGCTGGCATCCTTATGGGCTACAAAATCTATGCTGGCCCTCTCTGAAGTGATTTCTGCAATTTGTTGATAGCCTATCAATTCATGCAACTGACAGGGTTTTGTTGTCTCTGTTGTTGTTTTTCAGGCCTCTGTCTCTGTATGCTTTGTTTATTGCATCCCACTTTTCCATATCATTCCATTTTCACATAGTCCTCAATCAGATGATGTTACTGACAGCATGCTCCCACTCCACACACCCTTATCAATTGATATATCTGACCAAGTTTATTTCTTGGTGTTGTCTCTGTTGTCAGGTTTTTGCCTCTGTATGCTTTGCTTCCCCCTTTTCCTTATTATCCCATTTTAACAAGGTCCTTTGTCAGATAACCTTAAAGGAGCAGATGCTCTTTCCTTATGCATGCTCTTACAAAAAACATTTTAAGATTATACCTTATATTACTTTACACATATGCCCTGTGTCACTTTTTATGTAATATGGCTTCACCTAGAGTGATGGATTTGTCTGGTAAAGACATTATTTCACTGACTGCCTTGAAACTTTATGTACTATATAACCACGAGGAAAACTTTTTGTTAGTTAACATCAACCTGATGCCACTGGTACCGCTTCCAGTGGACTTCATGCACTGGGAAAACTGTCTACATTTTTTTTTTTTTTGCATATCATTATTCCCATTATATTTCATGTGCAGATGAAACTGTAATTTCCCTAATATTTCCAAGGCTTCCTCATTATTTTTCTTATTTCAGATGACAAGAATAATTAAAAAATGCTACTGAACCTGCCATGCAAGCCTACAAGGTAAATGATCGAGCACATCCAAAACCCCAAGGCAATGTTCACTGGAGTTTGATTCAGGCTAAAAGTCTGAGCAGCCCAGGAATTAGAATTGACTGCTCTGTTGTCCAGGTATCAGAGTCCTCAACTAACATTTATGCAATCCCAATGTATTTATGAAGAGGAGGTCCATGACCCTAAGCATTATCTGTGTTATTTTAAACACGAATACACATCAATACTATGAATTATTCAGGATATACTGAATTTAAAATGTGTGACTTAGGTCAGACTCCAAGATCATTATGTTTAAAATTCAGACAGCAGCAGTGCTTGAGGGGATTGTAAGAGCAAGGGATAACCTCTGGATTAATGAATGTATTACTAAGGATTTTATCATCATCCTTTTTTGTACTTTCTGATCACAGGAATATGATAAGTACTGAAGTTAAATAGCTCAAATCCAAGCATTATCATACCTTAAGAAAAATTCAGACGTTACATCTTCTGTGGTCCACCTGAATGCTATTCAGAATGATAATCAGTCCTCCTGTCTTCCTTTGAATTTAACATAATTAACAGTGACACGTAGATCAATATGGTTTAAGCTCCCTCATTCCCTCACAGCTTTTAGTTAGAAGAACATTTAGAGATTTATAATTAGAAAGCAAAATGGCTCAAGAACTGTGTTTGTTAAAATTTTATATTTTAAACAGCCACGATCAAACTCAATAGTCTTAATATCATTTAAAAACCCTAGTAAATCTGGCAACAAGTTAAATTTATTTATAGTAACTTAGTCCATACTTGAAAATTTTTCTCTCACTCTTTTTTTTTTTTAATCTCTTCTTTAAGAAGTGTTGATTGTCCTGTATTTTCAAAATATAATAGGAGGACATACTGGGATGATAAGCTTGTTAAAATATTGAATAGTATCTTTCATTTACACCAACATTAAAAATCCTAACTGTCATTCAAACATAAGCTTACTTTCCATCACAAACTTGGAAAGTGAATAAAACAGAAATTATATCGCGCATTCAGTGCTGATATATATTTAGATAACTGTCTAATAAATCAGGGTCTGCTCTGGAACAATGTTTTCTAAATTCTGGCAGACTTTTTTTCACATGACTGCTGTGTCTCTGTTATTGTGGAAATATTTTTTAGATCCCAATGGATTTTCTAGTCACAGACTCAACAAAATCTGATGGATAGTTACACTGCTTAAGAAACTTAGATTAGTCTCTCTAACAAAAGAGAAAGAAGACTATTTCTAAACTAACACATCATACTGTGAACCATTAAGTGTGCACCACAGTAATTTCTTTCCTTCATGTAAACAGAGGACATGAAAACATGATTCACGTCTATCCCCATAGGTTTTGAGGAGAAACGGAAAACAAACCTAAATCCCCACTGTGAAGAATTAGGGACCCAGAACTTGAGTTATGCCTCAGTAAATGTACTTGATATGGTCAAGATTATATTAAGAGACTTAAGAAGGAAACTTTACAGACAAGAACCTTTGAAGCAACTTGCGATGCGATGTTATCCACATTATGTGTTATTAATAAGATGCACATCTTTTAAGTATGGATTTTAAAGCAGTCACTCAGGATAGGGAGACGTTCTGTGAGGACCAAAAAACCAGAACCCTACTTCCTATTAATCCAGAGTAAGAATATTGTCAGAAAAGGTATTTCCCTTTTAGGCGTAGATCACTATGTTCAGTTTTCCACTGGAAAGATTATTCTTTCATGCCAGGAAACGATGCATTCTGTGCATCTTAATATTTTGTCATGAAGCAGAATTCTTGCTTTCAGGTCATCCAAAACTTTTCCCTTGAATTGTACTTCAATAACCAACAAAACTTTATCACTTTCAGTGTTTGACAATGGTAATCTCACTATGAGCATTCTCTTAGATTCCTAAATAAGAAATTTCTCTGATTTTTGTCATAGTCCTAATAGATACATACTGTAATATTTTCAATGCATTTCACCTTCTTTGTGGATGAAAACTGTCATTAAATGTTTTATTAAATTCTTCTATTTTTCATTTGATTCTTTTTCTAAGGGATATAGATAGGGATTATAGCACTGCTTATAAAATTATATTCTATTACTATGTAAAAAATGTTATGTTAAAAAATTGTCTTTTAGCTACACTTTCATTTAAACTAAAAAGTACGTAAAGTGATTCTTTGATAAACGGCACAAATGCATCAAATGTGAATATATATTAATAAGATATATTGTGCAGATTTTTATAGCTGCTGTACTTAATTTAAATAACTATTATGCCTGTAAGATCTTATCGGTATGATGCTGATGAATAATGGCTCAGTGGTACATAAAATATACTTCAAATTATCAAGATATGTTGAATCCCCTCTTACATTTTTTGAAACTCATCCAATGCTTATTGGGTCATTCCCTACTTCCTAACAGTTCAATTTATGTGTATGAAAATTTGTTAATGGGACCTGATTTTTATAGATCCTGCATACATCTAGATCTGGCAAACAACGCTTGAAACATGTGGAGGAATGGCTGA